>MU968411.1:101833125-102193862 GCA_034641835.2 Pinus albicaulis | reverse complement strand
TTCAACGGCGCCCGTCGCACGAATGTGAATTTTCTGTAACATTTCTCTGAAATCAGCAATCAACTTGTATTACTCGTACAAAGTTGGAGACAACCTCAACTTTGATTGATTGATTGAAAAATGGAGGCATCGAACAAGACCCATAATATCTTTTTTTCTATTACACGTGTGGGGATGGATGAATTCCAAAGGGTGGCATACCACATGGCCTCGCACATCTTTATTTCTATTTCTGGAAACTGGGTCTCCTCTGGGGTCTTCCAATCGATCAATTCTATCAACAAAAAGAGCCAAGCATATTATAAGTTATTTCCCTCTTCTTGTGCCTCACACACATTCTCAGAAACCCCTTACACAAATATTGTGCCTAATTTTAAATGACTCCCTTCTCACATTATCCTGCAAGTGAAATTACTTGCACAGAGACTTCTTTAGGCATACATTTCCTCATCATCTTGCATGCCAAGATGAGTGTTCCAAATTGGACAGTTGGATCATTAATTTCACTCACCACAAATCCTCGATTATGGTGTGATACCTGGTAGGTAGCCTTGATCTTGTCCACCCTCTTCTTCTCCTGGCCTTTGCCACAAAAATAGGCCATGGGATCCGTGCCTTTATCAGGTAGACTAGTGATCCGAGGGATCAGTGAAGCATCAATAGGTATGCAATCTCCCAAACACAATGCTTATTCATGGAGCATCGAGAAAATTACACACATATATGTCATTGATCGGTCTATGCCCGAAATGTGGAACCTTTAGTAAATTTAAGAGCCCTGCTTGATGTAGGCCCAACACCCTGCAATTTAGCCCTACACGCACAATGCCCCCCTCATAGGTTACACGGTCCAGGTATATTTTAGGTGCAATATTAGGGACTTTATTGGCATTTGTGAGGTTCCAATCCTCCATATTTAACTACGGCACCTTGGCAAACATATCACCCTCTAGTGGGAAATTTTCTGGGATCAAAGGCATACTAATGTATGCCCTCACTTTGTCGAGGTCCATTGGACCTTCACTGAGGCCTTTCGTGGTGCAACATAGGTCGGAAACCGCAAGATGGGGGCCAATTCGACCACATATTCACCCTCCATGATCATCTCAAGTAGCCTAGACATGGGTTTCTTTTGGCGCTCAGCCGTAGTGGATCGCAAATTTAGGGTCTTCTCTCTTGCGGAATTGCGGATTCCTGAGGTCTGACCCTTATTTTTTTTCATGGGTGTATGTGTCTCAGTGACCGACGCATAAGGATCCTCTTTAGGGAATGTAGTTTTCATACTTGGAAGGATAATGTAACCTAGACCCCTACATATCAACTCCTCCTCAAACCCCGGATCCAGACCAGACATAAACAATGAGTATATTTCAGGAATCAGAGATCTCAAGGAATAAAATGCACAAAAAAATAAATGGGAACTAATGCGACCCCTTAGGTCATATTTATAGATTTTATGTGTCTTCATAAATGAAAAAATAGTTCCAAATCTGGTAAAATATCCTCATTAAATGCAACCTAGATGCTCCCCTAAATGGTAATAAAACTATATTTTCCAGATTTACTGTTCCAATGACTAGATTTTGGAACTTATGGGACCCATTCAACCTCCATGCGTAGCTACAGTGCATGCATCATACCTATCTATGCATCTGCCATCCCTTCTGCGCAGATCCAATACTCTGGCCATATATTCATTTGGTGTGCACAGGGAGAGGGTCATCCTTGTATGGCTTCAATCAGCTTCTATTGACATACCCAAGAATATATTCATCATTCAATGAGGCCAGGAACACTGCACCTCCATTAGTAATTTCCTTAACAATATATGGCCCTATCCAATGCATCTTGAACTTCTTTGAGTGGCACAAAAACTTGTTTTCATACAACAAGACTAAATCATCTTCCTTAAAGAACTTTTGCCTAATGTGCCTATCATGCCATGCCTTTTCACGTGCCTTTTGTACTTTCTAATGGAAATTTGCAATAATGTGATATTCTTTGAGTGCTACCAACTACGACAACTATTCCTCCATAATATATGCTTCTGCGATATTTGTGAATGTTGCAATGCACAGACTGGGAACAATGTAATCCATTGGCAACATAGCTTCATGCCCATACACAATATTGAATGGTGTCCTACCAATAAAATTCTTACAGGTGATTTGATATGCCCAAAGAAGTGCTAGTACGTGTTCATCCCAATCATTCTGGTTAGCATTGCAATTAATCTTAGTAAACGTAGTCTCCAATATCTTATTGAAATCTTCCACTGCACCATTCACATGTGGGTGATATGGAGTAATCTTCGGATGATGAATCTAGAATTATTCTGTTAATACTTCAATGGTTTCATTCACAAAGTGTGTACCTTGATCATTTATCAAAATTTTAGGGCATCCAAAGCGAGTCACAATATTCTTGAAAATGAAGTGTGTAGATGTGTCTACACTACAATCCTTCACTGTCTTAGTTTCATCCCATCTGGTTACATATTCTGTCACAGTGACTATGTAACATGCACCATTCTTCTTTCCTAGAGGGTTAATAGGTCCAACAAAGTCTACGACCCATTTAGAAAATGTTTGCAACGCCACCTATGGATGCAAGGGCATCTCATCTATGTGAAATGGAATTATGTTCCTCTCACATACATTGTGTGTGGAAATGTGCATAGGTATCATTGTGCAATGTGGGCAAGCATAACCCAGCTCGCAAAATATTTGCGCAGTTTCCTTCCCTACATAGTGATTATCGGGAACCCCTCCATGAGCTTCATCTAAGATGTCACATCTCTCAAACTCTAAGACATATCTTTGCAGAACTTCATCTGTACCCATATTGTACAATTATCCAATAGTAAAAGTAAATTTCATTATGCACGCCAGAAGCTCTTTCTTCTGCTGCAATGTGTATTCCTCAGGCGCATGTCTGGTAGTCAGAAATTGAATAATATCAGGGAAATGATTGTCAACTAATTTTATCGCAAATAACTGTGCATATGGTAATGCATCTTCTAAGCTAGTAGGTTCTTTTCCAGTCTCAATGTGCAACAGATGGTATGGCCCAACATTCAATCTTCCTAGTTTCACAATTATCTCAAATTCATACTCTTAGAACAGTAGCAAACCCTTGCATATATTCCCCCCCAACACAGGCTTATTGATCAAGTACTTCAAAGCAAAGTGATTAGTAAACATCTTGAAATGTCCTCCTAATAGATAGTGGCGTAATTTCTGCAGTGCATACACCATCGTCTATCCTTCTCTTTATGTGGTTGAGTAATTCTGCTCTATGCTTGAGAGCTTATGACTAGAATAGGAAATAAGGTGATTTATCTCTCCAACTCCTAGGTACACTAAAATAGCTTTGAGCGTGATGTAGGAGGCATCAACATGCACATGAAACACCTTTGACCAATTTGGAAAGATCAATATGGGCGCAGTGACCATCTTTTCCTTCAATAATTCAAAACTCTTCTAACATTCCTCATCCCAAAAAAATGTCACATTCTTCTTGGGCAATTTCCCCATGGGCGCAGTTATCAGCGAATGGCCCTAAATGAAATTTTGATAATATCCAGTATGCCCCAATATTGAGTGCAATTGTTTGACATTTACATGTACCTCCAGATTAAAAATCACTGCGATCTTCGCCATATCTACCATCAAATCTTGTTAGAAGACAATGTGACCGAGTAATATCCCAAATGGCACACAAAATATACATTTATTCAATTTCAATGAGATCTGATATTTTCTACAAGTATCCAACATTAGGCGCAGACTTGAGACAAGATTTTTCAAAAACCCAAAAACAGTCCAATCATTAAATTATACTTCCATGAACTTGTGGATATAATCCTTGAATGCAGCTACTACTATGCACAAGAAGATAGTAGGCACACTCTTCAAGCCAAATGGCATGACTGTATATTGAAAATATCCTCATTCTATGGAAAAGGTGGTAATACTTCGATCCTCTGGTGAAACCTTCATCTGATGATACCCTGAGAAACCATTTGTGAATGAATAAGCTTATTCCCCCCCAACATTATCAAGGATCTCATCAGAAAACGAAGTTGGTAATGGATCATGTTCACGAGCATCATTCAATTTGCGCAGTTCCATGCAAATCCTTATCTCTCCTTTTGTCTTCTTATCTTGTACTACCATTGGACTCACCCAATCAAACTCTTCCACTGGTTCTATAATGCCTACAACCACCATTTTATCTAAGTCTTCCTTCACTTTCTGCTTATATTTTAGGTTCAATCTATATGGGTGTTGTGTACTAATGTTCCCAAATTGGGACAGCTAGCTAGGCATGACTGGAAAACGCATTTTCCAGTGATGGTAGCTATAGGATTTGAAACCAGGACATGGATCCCTTAGATAAATGCATCTAAGACTGAATCCAAGAGGAGGCTCCAAAGAAATCCTTCTAGAGTGGTTAAACAGATCTCCCACTGCTAGATGTCCTCAGAGAGTGCCCAATGAAGGGACTACAACAATACATGAGCATACCATGGAAAGACAACGTTATTTTATGAGCTGTGAGGCAAGAAGATATAGATAACCAATTAAAAATGTTATAGAAGAAAAGGAAGTACAAGTTCTTGAGGAAACATCTACTCAAGAAAGGAAATGCAAGCCTCAACAAGACATGTACATGGAAATGAAGAAACACTACTACATATATGAAACCCCTGGCTATGACAACGCAGTCTATTATGAAGTACTGCTGCAATACAATGTCAATACATGGATATGGAAATGATATAGCTCAAATGCAATAGGGGAGTAAAGATATAACCCTTAGAAGCAATAAAACATCAATCCTCCAAGGGATTGGTTGAAATATGCAAAATGGAAAAAAATGCTTAAGTTGATGGGTAGCTGCAGCAACTCAAATATGGAACACAATAGAGAACGCTAAAGATGATGAGAAATATGAAGTATACCTTCTCCAATGGATCTCCAAAGTTGAAGGTTGATCCTTACACTTGAGATCTCACCCTCCAATCAACACTGCAATCCCTCACTGCAAGTGCTCCATGAAAATAACACAGTCTAAGAGAGTAACTGTGCTGTAGGTGGAATGGAATGAAGTGGCCAAGTGCCAATATCTGCAAATAATTTCCAAGCTTCCAAACTAATCCTCCAAAGTAAAGGAAGAGTCTCCCTCTGAAAAACAGGCAATGGAAGAGGTGTTGTAACTTCTCACTGCAACACCCTGCAACACAGAATTATGCTGCTGCAGCAATAACGCTGTCCTGGAGGAGGATTCTTGGCCTCAAGCCTATATGTGATAAAAATCATTACAACTCCTTCAAGAGGCTTCTCAAGAAAGGAGGAGGAATCCTAAACAGGAATTCCCCGGCAATTCTTGCTAAACAACATAGAATGCTCAATTGTCTGAATTGACAATGAAATGAATAATCATAAGCATGAGAAAAAATGTTTGCCTTGTCCTCCTTTTAAACATATGAGAGATCCCTTTCCATGGGTCCCACTCCATTAGGGTTTCTTCATAAAGTAATATTCCTTCCTCTATCTCTGTGTTGTCCCATAGAGTGCTTTCCACCTCATACCTCTGTGCTAGTTGACTTGGTCAAACCCTTTTGCAAATGTCTCCTTTCACACATGAGGGTGTGAAATCTAGTTCCAAGGCTGACCCCCTTTCATACTAGAGGTATTTTATCCATTTTTCTATTATGAATGGGCCTTCTCACCCAATTATTCATCTCCTAAGTGAAAATAGACAAAATTAATATTCCAATTTATTGAAGGAAAAATTTGGAATATTACAGTCCTCCCCTCCCAAATGTTGCTTGTCCCCAAGAAACTACAAGGATAAAAATAGAAATTCTCCACTCAAGGCGCGGGGTATGAAATGTGATGAGGAACATCTTCCCCATGTGGATCCTCCATCCCCAAGCAATCATCCAAACAAAATGAGTTACCTCCCAACAAGGCAACTCCTGAAAATCTCCTTCCACCTTAAGATCTGGAAATGAAGGTGGGATGAAAGTATGAACATGGTAAGCATTATAGCCTACCCCAAGCTATCCTTCTCTCCACTTATGATAATTTTAGATTATGTGTTGATGCTGGGATGCAAAATTATTGCCCTCAAATGGAAAAGTGAAGAACAATCCTCCAGAGAGTCTTCCTCCAACATTGAAGAACGAGCTGGCCCAAAACAATCCATCCATGATGAATAGGACAAGGTCATCATAGAGTATCCCAATGAGAAGTTTTCTGAAAGTTATACATGATGATACATGATACAAACAATGTCTCACAAGGATACAATACAGTTTTATCCACTGCAATCTCAAAAAGGAACATGGCAAGTGACATACAAAATCCATCACATCTACTAAGGAATAGTAAATGGCTGAATATAACAACAATACAAGACCAAACACTTGCCCATGGCTATACAATGGATGAATACTGAGTCCATGGTCCACCTCAAAAGAGAACACATAAGTAGTAGTGGTGGCCATATCTCCTTCCATGCTCCCATTAGAACATGTAGTGCAAAAAATGTGAGAATTCTTCCCACTCAAGGACACATCCAACTCATGTGCCTCTCTCATAATCATGCTTCTTATACAAATCTGATCCATATCAGCAAAAGAAGTCATGATCAGAAATAATATGAGGAAAATTTTGAAGGTTTCATGTGTTGCAATAATGTACCAACAATTTTCCTAATAGTGAAAGCGCAATTTTCCAAACTACTGCTTCAGAAAATCACATGGAAAGTTGTTTTGTGTTACATGGATAGTTATGTATGTCATGATAGCTACTGATGAATATCAAATGGATGATTATACCAACTAATCATACATGAAATAAAACACTTTCCCAAGGCCATATAAAATATGGCTGCCTCCATAATACAAATTGGCCCAACTTAGTCCATGGAGCCCATTGAAAAACTTTCCCTTTTCTGGAGCAATGCATTGAATATAAATGGTAAGAGCATAAAAATGTTGTGTTAGATAATCTATGGATGTAAAAACAAAATTACTACCATATTTTTAGAGCAAGATGATGCATGGGTATATGAATTATCCCTCCATAGTAGTATGGCACATTCTCAGGAAGAGAATTGAACTATATGTTGTATAAAGATCACCCTCCTTATACTTGGAAATACAAGTCAAGAAGATCATAGCAAGTGAGGTCATACCAATGTAATAGATGTCTCCATCCACTACTCCATCAATCTCACATCCCCTTTGTCCTCCAAGTGCATCAAGTGTGAAGTGATCCTGGGGAAACTCCATCCATAAATCTCTGCTCCAAAGTGACAGCACTGTGAGCTCATGCAAATAAGCTCCTGTCAATAGAAAACTCTAGTCTTTGACATGCTCCTTGTCAAAGATTCCTCTAATAATGCTGCAACAAATATGGAATACTTCCTAAGATGGAAGTGCTTCCAAATCATCATCAAATATCAAGGAGATAATTCCACCTCCTCCTCCTGCAACATCATGCAAAGTGTGAGAGCAAATATGCTCTTGCTCTCCCAAGAACAGGAAAAGCAACAAAATATTTTGCTGCCTCCCCATACTTCCATCATACAACTCATGTGATGAAGACACAATGAATGATATGAGTATCACATCAACACCATGCATCCATACTCTATGTTGCTCAATGATGCAAGTATCCTGCCATTTCTTCTCCATCCTCCTACTCTTAGGAAGAGTGTTTGCCAAGTGATAGCCAAGCTCTTTCAAGAGTAACCAGTGCAGCCAAGCCTCCTGCTACCCGGTATCATAAATTTGTAGGTAGCCTCCCATCTCCTTGCTCATCAACCACATCCACTCAATCACTTGTGGATGCTTTCTCCTTCTCTTCATCTCGGTACTCCTCTCATGAGGGCTACCATCCTCCCAAATCAAATTCTTGTTCTTGCACTTCATGGGATTTTGAAATGCAATCTTCTCAAGGATCAATGAGACCATATCAAGACCCAAATAGGTGGTAGGAAAAAACCTCCCATAATGATGTGTATGGCTCAAGGAATTCCCAACACAAGCATGAGAGATGTTATCCATCCTAAGATGTCCTCCATCTTCTATCTGCTCTTGTGAGAAAGGAATAAAATATTTTCACTCCATGGTGTGTTTAAGTGCACCTCCAATGAGATATTTCCATGAGACCTCCCTCTCAACAATAGTCCTCCAAAACCAATGAGGTCTTGGATCTATTGAAAGTATAAGTTCCTCTTTGAGCTGAGAGGATCTGATTGAGAAAGTGTCATCTTGAAAGGAGAAAGGGTATCTCACTCCAAGATGTCTACCTTCTTTCTTCAAGTCTTCAAACCGCAACCTCAAGTATGATGTATAGCCCAACAATGGATCATAAGAAAGATGGTTTGCTTCTTCCTTGAATTTTTCCATGTTGCACAGTGCAGTGTAACCAAGATGCTCTATGGTAGCAATGGGATTTGACCCTTGGTAATGAAAAAGTAAATCTCCACATTGATCAAAAGAATTTGCTACAACAATAGATTGTGGAAATATTTTCATACCTTGATGTGCATTTGGAACTTCTTGTAGGGCTGCAAGAGTTCCCTCCTCCAAAGTGTTGGTTGCTCCAACTTTTGATGCCTGTGGTTGCTCCTCTATGAGTGTGACAATGTTATCGCAAGTCTCCTCAGGTGGTGGTGTGGTATTAATCTCCCTTGCCCTTTCACCATCAAAGGTTTTGATCAACCCTTGGATGAAATCTGCAAAAATTTTCACCTCTGCATGGCTCAAGTGGCTGCTCCACCAATCATAGGCTTCACCCTCCAAGTGCAGCGCTGAGATTTCAACAACTTCTTTCCCTGCTACAGGATGTAGTAGGAAAAATGCCTCCAACTCTCTCACCCAATTTCTTGTTATAGATAACCCATCAAAGTTAGACAACATAAATATATTGCCTTTGATTTATCTTCTGCTACAGGGTCTCTTCTCTTCCTTCAACTGGATGAAATGAGGGAAATATAGAGTCTCCTTGAAGGCTCTAGGTTGAGATCTATACTCAACAAGGTAATCACTTAGAATCAGATGATCCAAGTATCCTTCATGCTCAATGTCTTCTCCTCGATGAGAATAGGAGGTGCATGGTCCTTCCTCTTATTATTCTTCAATCTTATTCACCTCCTTGGAGAGGTTCTCTCTGGATCTGAAAATAGATGAGAGTAAGCTCATATTCTTCAAAATTCTGATCTTCTTGGGCTTAGACTCACAGATTGAGCCAAGAAATTTTCTCTGATACCACTGTAATGTTCCCAAATTGGGACAGCTAGCTAGGCATGACTGGAAAACGCATTTTCCAGTGATGGCAGCTACAGGATTTGAAACTAGGACCTGGATCCCTTAGATCAATGCATCTAAGACCTGAATCCAAGAGGAGGCTCCAAATAAATCCTTCTAGAGTGGTTAAAAAGATCTCCCACTGTTATATGTCCTCAGAAAGTGCTCGATGAAGGGACTGCAACAATACATGATTATACCTTGGAAAGACAACGTTATTTTATGAGCTGTGAGACAAGAAGATATATATAGCCAATAAAAATTTTTATAGCAGCAAATAAATTACAATTTCTTGAGGAAACATCTACTCAAGAAAGGCAATGCAAGCCTCAACAAGACATGTACATGGAAATGAAGAAACACTGTTGCATATATGAGACCCCTGGCTATGACAACGCAGTCTATTATGGAGTACTACTACAATACAATGTAAATACATGGATATGACAATGATATAGCTCAAATACAATAGGGGAGAAAATATCTAACCCTTAGAAGCAATAAAACATCAATCCTCCAAGGGATTGGATGAAATATGCAAAATGGAAAAAATACCGGAGTTGCTAGGTAGCTGCAGCAACTCAAATCTAGAACTCAATAGAGAAGGCTGAAGATGATGAGAAATCTGAAGTAGACCTTCTCCAATGGATCTCCAAAGTGGAAGGCTAATCCTTACACTTGAGATCTCACCCTCCAATCAACACTGGAATCCCTCACTGCAAGTGCTCCATGAAAATAATGCAGTCTAAGAGGGTAACTGTGTTGTAGGTGGAATGGAATGAAGTGGAAAAGTGCCAAGATCTTCAAATAAGCTCCAAGCTTCCAAAATAATCCTCCAAACGAAAGGAAGATTATCCCTCTGAAAAATAAGCAATGGAAGAAGTGTTGTAACTTCTCACTGCAACACCCTGCAACACAGAATTATGCTGCTGCAGCAATAATGCTATCCTGGAGGAGGATGCTTGGCCTCAAGACTAGATGTGAGAGAAATTAGTATAACTCCTTCAAGAGGCTTCTCAAGAAAGGAGGAGGAATCCTAAACAGGAATTCCCTAGCAATTCTTTCTAAACAACAGAGAATTCTCAATTGTCTGAATAGACAATGAAATGAATAATCATAACCATGAGAAACAATGGTTGCCTTGTCCTCCTTTTAAACATATGAGAGCTCCCTCTCCATGGGTCCCACTCCATTAGGGTTTCTTCATAAAGGAATATTCCTTCCTCTATCTCTGTGCTGTCCCATAGAGTGCTTTCCACCTCATACCTCTGCGCTAGTTGACTTGGTCAAACCCTTTTGAAAATGTCTCCGTTCACACACGAGGGTGTGAAATCTAGTTCCAAGGTTGATCCCCTTTCATACTATAGGGATTTTATCCATGTTTTTATTATGAATGGGCCTTCTCACCCAATTATTCATCTCCTAAGTGAAAATAGACAAAATTAATATTCCAATTTATTGAAGGAAAAATTTGGAATATTACATGTTGCTTCATTAGGCGTGCATCATGTTTCAAAGTGATATTCATGACTCCAATCTCTCCAATTATCCTTTTCAACTCCGAGAAAGTTGTAGGAAACAAATCCTAATACTCTATCAGCAGCTTGGAAACTTTTCCCATAGTGTCATCATCCCAATAATCTCCAATATTTTCCAACTTCGGTTACTCTTCAGATCAAATATTTACCTGTCGAATATTTAGAGGATTTTTTACATATAGTGAACTAATTGAAGGCCAAAAAATTGTGTGTTGTCCCTCAAATTATAGAATTATGATATTCCTTGGATCTTCTTCATTTTCTTTAACTATCATATTTATGCAATTAACAATATCACTCATCTACACATCCCAGTATCGTAAAGTGCGCCCTACCTTTGGCTTTATTGTTTCAAATATAACTTCTTGGATATCATGCAAGGCTTTACAAATCTTGACAAACCCACTCTTGAAGCTGAAGGTCAAGATGAAACTCTCCATCAACGTAGACCATTCACTAGTACCTCGGCACAGTTTTGTCTCCAGGTACCAATCAATAGGCACCTTTCCCAACGTATGAATGAACATGTGTACCCATTCAGGTATCGGTTCTACGCCCCATATCTCAGTCCATTTAGCTAGATGTCTGTGGGGATCATCCTTTCCATAGTAGACTTCTTCCATCCTGATAGTGGGACATTCAAACTGAAATCTCATCATTCGGGCACATTCATCCCAGTTGACCATGTTTTATTTATGATCCATGTGGGTATTGGTGGCCACCCACCTACTCCATCTAGACCCACACCATCAATTCTTGCAACTTTTCACATTTAGCATAACTTACTATTTTTAGCAGGTTTTCGGGTCCTCCACTTCCGGAGCCATTTTGGGGCCTTAATGATCCAAGTGGATATTTGTGGCCACCCACCTATTCCATTTGAACCCCCACCATCAGTTCTTTTAGTTTTTAAGTTGCAGCACAACTTACTATTTTTAGCATTTTTTTGGGTCCTGAACTTCCGGAGCTGTTTTGAGGCACTAAATAACGTTTTTTGGGAAAACCGGGAGCAACATGGGTCCATGGACCGATGTTGCACACACCAAAATTTTTAGTCCTCAGATAGATATTTCTAATGAGCTATTGAGTGCGTAAAACGTAGATCGGATGCCAAAATTATGTCCCCAGGAAGTTGAACCACCAATTTACCCAAACGGGGCCCATAATTTTGGCGCTTCATCTCCTAGGGTTAGGTTTTAGGACGTCTAGAGTTCTGCATTGTTTCTCAATAATAAATAGGCCCTCGAGCCTCATTGTATCACAGTTCAAAGGTCTATAGCCACCACATATCTTCTCAGAGATTCGATACCATCACCCTATCTATTTTATTTCCATTATGTTTGTAAACATATTTCTGTTATATGATATTAATGAAATGAAGCATTATTTCTGCTGCATCTCTATGTTCATTGTTATTTATGTATTCTATTACGTTCCTGCATAAATCTAGATTAGTGGTATTAGAGCGGTCTTCTTTTTCTCGATCCTTCTTTGCATGTCCCCAACAAAGTCAGGGTATAAGGAGTTAGGGATTGATCTGGTTGAACCCTTGCAAGATCAGCCTCACAATCCTTGATGACCTCCCATGGCAGAAGAAAAGAAAGAAGAGGGAGCAGGAGATCCTATCAAAATATTTCTCAAGGAGGCCCTCAAGAAACAAAGGAACGTGATAATATATAACTTTGCTTAGATCCTTCAAAGACTGCCCACCTACAGTGCATCTGCATCCAATAGCCACTCTGGAGGCACCACCCCCTTCAAGGTACAGGTAAAATTTGATATTCCTGTATTTGAAGGCCAAATAGATGCAGACGTCATAGATATATGGTTCAATTTTCTCGAAGGGTATTTCTCGTTCCATGATTTCTCTGACCGAGAAAAGATTATTTTTTCACTCCCCAAAGCCACCCCCCATGTCAAAGACTGGTGGGAAACCTACCGTGAGCAAGAGGATGAAGGGGAACCCTCTCTTTTCTCGGCCACACCCACTTGGAATTTGTTCCGAGATGGCATGAAGGAACAATATTACCCCGTGGGGAGCTATGAGGACAAATACATCCAATGGACCACATTGCGGCAACAAAGGGATCAAGATGTGCATGAACTGATGAATATGTTCCATACCCTACACACAAAGTTGGGTATTAAAGATTTAGAGAGACATTTGGTGCTCAAGTACCGCGGCTATTTGCACAAAAACATTCAGGAGGAAATGGATTTCCTCGACATTACATCACTTGGCACGGAATATCGCTATGCCGCCAAGATCGAGCAGAAATTTAAGCAGAAGAAGTGAGACTTTGGATCTGTGAATCTGAAGCCAGGGAAACGTGCCCCCAAACCGCAGAACAAGGGGAAAGGCCAAAGCGGGGAAACTCATAACAACACCACAAATCCAAATTAAGACACGGGTAAGTGTTGTGAATTTCATAACAACCCCACTCATAGCACAAATGAGTGTCGGGCCAAACAGTCGTTGGTGGCCGAACTAAAGGCACCTGAATCAGATGCATTTTTTGATCCCGAGTTAGAACCAGACAAAGGCAATGACAAAGGGAAGAAAATCATTGATGCGGATCCCAATGCCATTCTTTCCACCACTAAGATCCAAAGGGAGGATCTCAAGGATCCAGAGGAGGGGGAGCGCCTCTTCCATTCGCAGATGTGGGTGAAGGGTTCTCCACTGCAATTCCTTGTCGATAGTGGAAGCCAAAAGAACCTAATTTCAGCAGAGGTTGTGAAGTGGCTCGGCCTACCAACCATAGCACACCTGCAGCCATATACCATCGGGTGGCTTCACCCAGGAAGAGATATATGTATCCGCCAACAGTGCCGCCTTCCATATAGCATCAAGCCATTCATGGATGAGGTATTATGTGATGTTCCTCCTCTTGATGTAGCTGATGTATTATTGGGCCAACCATACTTGTGGAGGCGACATGTTGTGTATGAGTCTAGGCCTCGTGCTCTTATTATTACTTTGGGAAATAACTTGTACAGGATACCGGAGGTAGCACTGCCTCCTGTCATCGCTTTGACTACTACAAAACAACGCAGTAAGATTGTTTCCCAAACCAAGAAATTTATTTTCCTTAAAACTCGCTCATAGGGAAAGAATAATATTGTGGCCACAACCTCGAAACAGGGCTCCCCTACACGACTGCAGCAGATGGACAAATTCATGGAGGAATACGAGGAAATTTTCTCCTCACTCACAAATTTTCCTCTACACTGTCACGACAAGCACTCCATTGATCTTACCCTCAACGCACCGCTGCATGATGTTGCCATAACTCATGTAACTACATAGACATAATCCACACATGTACTATTTGAGGCTAATAAAGAAACCAAATTTACTAATTGCATCCAGCATGTCCTCCCGCAGGTCCATGACATCTTCGACAACAGAACGTGCTTCATCACATGGAGAATCTCAACGTAATGGGGAACATTGCTTCTTAAGGAGGGAGGAATGATCCAGGTGGATATCGGTGGCCACCCACCTACTCCATTTGGACCCGCACCATCAATTCTTGCAACTTTCACATTCAGCACAACTAGCTATTTTTAGCAGGTTTTCGGGTCCTCCACTCCCGGAGCTGCTTTGGGGCCTTAATGATCTAGGTGGTTATTGGTGGCCACCCACCTACTCCATTTTAACCCCCCCATCAATTATTTCATTTTTTAAGTTGCAGCACAACTTACTATTTTCAGCAATTTTTCGAGTCCTGAACTTTCGGAGCTGTTTTGAGGCACTAATTGACGTTTTTTTGGGAAAAACGAGAGCAACATGGGTCCATGGACTGATTTTATCACACAAAAGTTTTATTCCTTAGAAATATCTTTCTAATGAGCTATTGATGCGTCAAACGGAAATCGAGATGCCAAAGTTACATCCCTGGGAAGTTGAACCACCAATTTACCCCAAACGGAGGCCCATGGTTTACAACTTCATCTCTGAAAAGTTCCAGATTTTGGACGTTGGGGTTCTCCATTGTTTCTATGACACGACAAATAGGCCCCGCTTCGCCTCATTGTAACATAGTTCATAGGTCTGTAGCCACCACATCGTTTCTCAGAGACTCTCTACCAACATCCTAGCTATTTTATTTCCATTATGTTTGTAAGTATATTTCTGTTATATGATATTAATGAAATGAAGCATTATTTTTTATGCATATATATTTTCATGGTTATTTATGTATTCTGTTACGTTCCTGCATAAATCCGAATCAACTTATGAGTCTCCCACCATCTTGTTGGAGTAGCGCACAGTCCTAGATCCATGGCATGGAATCTCTATCCTTTTGGGAAAGTTCTTTCAAGTTATCTTAAAATTTTTTTTTACATTAGTTAAACAATCATAATATGGTAATTCGCATACCTCTGATGTTGTGCAACGAAGAGATTTGGTCACATGATTGTAGCGTAGCACATATACTTCATGTAACCAGTTTTTCCAGTTCTCCAATTCTTCATTAGAATCTGAGAAGCAAGATTTTTCGTTTTCCCAATTAAGGCATCCATCAGTTTTTGGGTTGATCCAATCTTTGTCGTGCATATTTAACTTATAGATATGGTCAATATCATCATCAGCGCACACAGGCTCAGTGCATCTTTCACCTTCTACAGGATCTAAGGGAATTATGACTCTAGTTCCATTTTTTTCAAATTCCATCTTTCTCCTCTTCATATGTATGATGCCATCCATATCAATATCCCAATCCAATCCCAATAGTGCAGTACAAGGATCAGTATCATCCATAATTTATATAACTTCGAAATCTTCAAGCACCTTAACTCCTTCAATATTGACTACCACTTGTGACAGTCTTCCTAATGGAAGGATTTTCTATTAGTTCTCCATGCGTAGTTGAATAGTAGACCATTCCAACTTAGGTTCCAAGTTTTCTTAGGTAATACATTTGCATCAGATCCAAGATTCAGAATAACCCAATCCATCTCATAAGCACCAATCTGAGTGGTCAGATGCATCTTTCATCCAGTTCTCTTCTTATTATTCTTCTTATATATTCTGTTGATAGTTTTCTGCTCGACCTGAGGCCATTCCTTCTCAGTGTAGTTATCTATCAGTGCCTAAAGGTTCTCTACCACCTTATGGTTTTTTAGTAACTTAATGCAAGCTTGTAAAAATGGCTTGATTTTGTCATCTACTCCTACCTCCTTCACCGGTCTTCCTGTTGTCGATGTGATTCCTTCTGAAAACCCCTTTCATGCTTCAAAAAATATTTTTCATGTTGAAAATCAAATCCATCATTGTTCTCAGGTGCCTTATGAATCCAAATTTAAGCATCCCCACTAGTGCCTGCACCACTCCTAGTGATCACATTCACACTAGGATCTTCCTTGCGTACTTCTGCCTTGACCATCCGAAGATTCTGCGTTAGAGTCTACATATTTTTCTATTGCATCTTAGAAATTAAAACATCACAATCCTCTATTTGGATAGTCACATGCATAGTTTCCAACATCTCCACAATTGTAACAAATGAGTTTCCCCTTCCTCAACAATCTAATCCTCCTCCTCTTCCTCTTCCTCTATTCTTGAATCCACCTCTCCCGGATGGGGATGTTGGTGAGGTAGGTTCGAAATACATTCTATATATTTCAGCTTTATCCTTCATCAGGTCAAAACTTCAATAGTGTTTTTCATCATGTCCTACTAACGAACATAATATACAATATAGTTACTTCAACAGAGGCATGTATTTTCTGATCCTTGGACATAAATCTGTAGCATGCATACCCGTATTCTTACTTATCGCACACCATACTTGGGGTGTCCCACTCGGCCCTACTGCACTCTTCAGCGAGCTTGATCCTCCAACATGCAGGTAATCATTGAAGATTGGACGTTAATCCTTATTATTCTAAACATCTTTACATCATATGCACCATACCTCTATGCATACCTCCTTTCTCTTATACTTGCATAGATTTTGAATCTCCAAATGCATTTCTTCTAATTCATTTTGAATCTGTTGAGTCCCATGTGTAGCAGGTACTGGCACAGCTTCCAATTTCATCACAATTTCTGCAACCTCAGCCTGCATGGAAATCTTCTGTTGACTCAATTTTTGGTGCAGATGCGGGAGAAACATAGAAATAAACCACTCCTTTTGTTGGGTATCATCGATAGTGAATCCACCATCTATGATAGTGCACTTCAATCTCTAATCGGCCTTCCACACAGATTCATTTAACTCATAGTGAATCTCATTCAATTCTGTAACACACTGCACATATGGCTTAGGATTTTTGAATTTCTCTTTTTTAGAATCTTTCAAATCATCCATATTTGCGTTAGGGTTCGATGATACATATTTGATATACCAGTCCAGCACGCGATCATGAAAAAAAATGGCTAACTGCTCTTTCTTAACATCATTGTTATTAACGTGTTGTGCTCTCCATACAACATCAATGAAAAACCAAAATTTCTCTGTATCTTCATTTCCAATACCTCTGGAAGTAGGTAAATTCATAGACGTGGCCATATCTGTGCCTCGGGGAGGTGGAGGTGGAGGTGGAGTGGATGAATTGTGAGATGAGTGTGTAAGTGGGGTGGATGGGATTTGAACTATGGTCAAGGCTCCCTGATCATTTTGATCCTGTAACACTTCTTCTTGTGAGACTTGTTCTTCTTTAGGACACACAGATTCACTAGAGCTACTAGTTTCTAGCTCATCCTCACTATCAGATATTCCCTTGAGAGGACTGTAAATAAACCCTTCCACTAGGTCTGCGTAGTAAATTCTTCCACTACGCATGGTCGGGGATCTTCAGGACATTCATGCAATATGTTCGCACAGAGAACCTTGTTCACACAATAACATATTTATTAATAAATTCAAGGAGCACAAGAACTTACCTCTAGGAGTCTTGAAAAATCTCATTTCTACTTTAGAGTACAACACAAACTGATCAATGGAAAATTACATTACAAATCCTCCCAAGGCACGATCAATCCAATGATCTATCACAAAGGTAATCGTATTGCTTATCTTTTCTAATTGTTGTACCAATTCTCAAGTCCACTGAGTGACTATGTCATCCTTCATGCAGGTATTAAATTTCGACAGTCATGAAAACCACTCATACAACTTAGTTTCAAAGGATGAAAATAATATCTAGTTAAATTGTGTATAGATATACCTCTGAACCCACTTTTCAGTAGGTAATTTAGTACTTCGATTTTCTTGGATCACAAATTCCCGGATCTTTCTATCCAACCAATCTTGCAACTTGTTCTGCGTAATATGCCAATACATAAAATATCCCTCAAAATGATCTCAATCCCATAAATGGAACCATTTGTTGGCTTGAGGGGTCATAACCTAGGTTCATAGTTTATCATGCAACCAAAAAACCCTCCAAATACTGGCCCTTTCGGCAATGACCTACTTGCGCAGATCAAAATCTCACCCAAAGCAGTATGGGAGGGTGTTGGAACTAGATTTCCGCAACCTGAGGAAGAAATTGATGTGGTGGCCCTAAATAGGTTTATAACTAAACTTACTATAAATATATGCGCACATATATAGATAAACACTTATCAGATCAACTTTGTCACAAACATAGATAATGCGCATAATAGATAACAAAATCACAAAGAAACTTTGTCGTAGATACATATAAAAAAATCAGATATTTGCAACTCATAGAGTATACATTTGCGCGTAATAACTTAAGCATATCCATTCATATACTTAACCATAAATAGATATTAATGCATGAAGGATAGATTTACTCGCGTAGATACAATTGATCATAACATAGGTAAAGCGATCTCAAACAATAAGTTGTAAGTAGATAGCTCAGATATCAAAGACATAACTCATTTGGTTCGCCAAAACATTCTTTGTATTAGATCCAAGCAGTTCAATAAAGTCAGACTTTCCCTTACAATTACTATTCCGCGCACACATCCAGTTGAATCCACACACAACCAGGACTAATTCTTCACGCACACAGGCAGCAAGAGCCTTTCTACCCAACCCAGACTGAAAACCCTTACAAAAATGTATAACATATGCATGAAACACTTGCTTGTATCAAAACATGAACTATGAGTAGATTCTATCTATATTTATATCCATTTAATCCGCAGATACTATGATCTCAAACCATGGTTTGGGGCCCACAGTTTTCCCTTATTACCTAATTACATAAAATAGGGACTTTGACCTTCCCCAAAGCCCCTTGACATTTCTGCGTAGCGTGCATAACCAAAAATACATACAAAAAGTTGCTAAAAATTCATCCGAGGGGACCCCGCTCCAACACATATTATGAAAAATATCTT
Organism: Pinus albicaulis; assembly: GCA_034641835.2. Lineage (NCBI taxonomy): Eukaryota > Viridiplantae > Streptophyta > Pinopsida > Pinales > Pinaceae > Pinus > Pinus albicaulis. Next base: position 102,174,667 of record MU968411.1, on the reverse strand, counting down.
TGTAAATAAGATAGAGTTTGTTATATAACATTTGAAGCCTTTCATGAAGACTAGATTTTTATGGTCAAGAAATGAAATCTCGCTTGTCAAAAATGTATCTAGGGTTTTGCAACTAAATTTTTGGTATTATTGTATAATTTTCAATTCTTATATGGTAAATGGAGAATATAGGTTTTTTAAACCCTATAAAAGGTTTTAATTAAGAAAACCCTAGGAATTAAAACCTAAGTAATTGTTTTCATTGTAAGAACAAGATCTAGCTCTTGAAAAATGATAGGAATAACATCATGGTGATATGGCAACAAGGTTGGTCAACAGGTCCAAGATTAATCAGGAGCTAACCCTCTTCAAAACATAAGTACTCTACATATCCTTGATTAATACTATTGCTACTATATTTATACTTCATTTTTTTTGTTCTTGGATAGTCTTCTAATAAATGTTACAGGTAAAGACAAGATCTATCTAAGCTTGATTAGCATATGGAAGAATTGGATGAAAATGGAAAAGTGTGAAGATTAAGAAGGAGGAGGAAGAAGAAGAAGAAGAAGCTGATTAGAATACAACATAAAAGAATAAGTTCAGCTACTTAAAAGAGGGAGCTCTAACATTTATTGTGTTGACAATACCGATGATGATACAACTAATAACTAGAAGCCAGTATGGTTTCTTGGAAGAACAAAAAGTTAAACTATGTTTCAATGCAAAGGAAATGTGAAGACTTATGAAGAAGTTTCGCTCCATAAGTTGTTTGATGAACAATTTGATGACACGTTGGATTCGATATGTAGATTGTCAGAAAACTAGGAAGATCGAAGTGCATTATAATTCAAGAGTATGATGCAGATAGGAGCCGAGAAGCTACAACACATCTTCACAGAAGAATAGGTAGTCGATGCATTGATGGGTATTTTTGAGACAAGATTATTATTGTGCGTATTTCTCCTTGTTTGAGAGGGAGTGAGGATTACCTCCCTAGTTGAGAGGGAGTGAGGGTGGACACTGTATTCTCCATGTGTCATGCACTATGGCTAGGACTAATAGTCATAAGCCTAGTGAAGGAACTGGTAAGGATAACGATGGATTGGATAAGCATATGGGACCGATCACTACAACAAATATTTGTGATTAGCTCCCTTTTTTTCTCCCATTTTGCTTCCAAGGACTGTTTTAGTGTATTTTTCTCCATTTTTTTTTGAAAAAATCACCGTTATTTATCGGGGTGCAATTTTTGGCCTTTCTCTCATCAACCAAAAAATTTAGGCGTTAATTCAGGAAATATGATCATAGTAAATTTCAACATCAATAGCACCAGAAATAACGCCATGTTAGCCACCTATAAAAAATTGTCATATCAAATGGTGGCTAGATCTTTTTTAGCCTTCAAGAAACAATTTCATGACCAAATTGTGAGTTCTTGAAGTATTATGATGATATTTAATCTTTGATTTAATCTTCACTGCTGTTTCACTGTTAGTCCTAAAGTACCTGCAGTTTACCAAAAGAAAATTGCTTAAGAAGTCCATTTTCCATCATTTCAAGCCTCCATTCACTCACAAAAAAATCCACCATTTCATCCTTATTTCCTTCATAAAGTCCCTCCTTAAGCCTTCAACTAACCTTAAAAATCATCAAATTCCCCTTTAAATCCTTGTGAAATCCCTTTATAAGGTTTAAAATCCCGTCTTTACCTCTATCGGAACCTCCAAATTCCTCAAAAAACACTTCAAAAATCCTAAAAGACATTCATTTTCAAGAGGCCTTAAGCCCCGGCCCTTTCTACCTGCATATTTCACCATGACCAAGTGTAGAAGTGCTCATCGCATCGCAAGTATTCATCGCACATCGTAAAACAAATTTTGCTTCTTTTTGTATGGTTGTTTGCCTTCGCCAGGTACGATCTCGCATTCGATTCTCCACCGTTGATCTGATCTGCTATGCCCAAATCTAATGGCTCATATTTCCCCCCATTCCAAAACCCGCCATTTCTCCCTTTTCTTCATCGTTAAATCTCCACCATCGATCTAGTTTTCAGATCAATGGATCTCTCTCCATCGCAAATCGGCAATCACATTTTTTCCTTTTTGTCCTTTCCTTTCCCTCCTCCGATGCCAATCCCGCGATTTAATCTCAGGCATCGAATCCACAAGAACCGACGGCTAAGATTTAATTGCACTCTTCCCATTGCCCTCTGACATCACACCCACCGATTAAATATCCACCATTGATCTCTTATACCGATACGAAGGCCAGCACTTAATCGCACATCGCAAGTTCTAACACCCCGATGCTTTGGCCTCTTTCCTTTTCTCCGATGCGATGTAATCCTAGCCGTTCATTCCGCTAGATCCGATGGTTCGTGCTTCATCGCATCGCGCTCATCCATCACATGATCCTCCGCCATCCCGACTTCGGATTAAATCTCCACCATCGATCTCCCTTAGATCGGACGGTCCGCGCTCAATCGCATCGGCACATTGCATTGCCACTTTGCCCTTTCCTCCCACCGATGCGATTCTACGATGAAATCTCTGCCGTTGATCTTCTCAAATCTAACGACCCACAATACTTCTGCTTTTCAAACCCCTCCCATCTCTTTCTCCCCCATCGAAAGATCTCGGTCGTCGATCCTAATGATCCGACGGCTCCTATTCATCCTTCCTTCCACCCTTTATAAAAAGGTGGGCCCTCCCTTCTCCTCGTTTTTTCACCAAAATTCCTTCAAAACCTTACCTTTTCCATATTTTTTTTTCCCAACAAAAATGGTTTTAAATGAATCCTAACCATTTATCTACAAAGATCAAAGGCCATCGGGCCCCATACATCCTTCGCATAGCTCTTCATCCATCATGCTCAACCCGCATCGTTGGATCTACTACCCATCATCCAACGGCTCAAACTGCATATCGCATAATTTTTTACCCCTCCTCGCAGTGCATAAGTTCTGCGTGAAATAGGCAGTTTTCAAAATCCATGTGTTGAATGCTAACACATATCGCGTTCCAAAAGTGAAAACCACCTAACCCCACAATCGCAACGTGAAAACCACTGCGAGTTTTCTGCTATACCGCTCCCTCTGCCAACATTTCTTTTTCATTTTTTAATCCTGGTCATCGATCTCTATGATCGAACGGTCCTGTTTTAATCTTGCCCCCACTCACTTTTCACCCAACCTTCTCCCAAACGAATTTATTGAGCAATCTCCACTGTTGATTATTCTAATCCAACTGTTCCTTTTCATTGTTGTGCCCAAACTCCATTTTCGCCTGTTTATCTGTTCTGCTAGGATTTTCCTCCCTTTTTCCACTGCATCCATGTTTTTCCTCACTGCTCCTCCACCTTCATGAGCCTCTGAAGCATTATTAACCAAATTCCACGGGATTTTATAATGAGTTTGTGTGTTTTGCAGGGTTCTTAATGGTGGTTGTTCTGTGTTTTTCCACAGTCACAGATAGGTGACAAAAAGGCTCGGAGTGATGATTCTTTGCCTTAATCCAATGAAGAAAATGGTCTGCAGGGTATGAAATCCAAGTTTAAAACATCTGGATCACGATCCATGGTTTAACAGAAGCCCTCCAATAGTAGAAATCCGCCTGTGTAAACAAAACAAAAAAAGTGTATCAGTAATGAAGATTCAATGTTAAAGGATGATTAAAGCCAAAGCCAGAAGATCAGGTTTTAATCCATAGATCAAAGGATAAGGACAGTGTTAAATAATGAAGACACTAAAACAAATATCAAAGGCTAGTTAAGCCTAAAACACAGACCGATAGCAAATTAAAGGTGTTTAAGGTTAAATAGAGAAACATCAGTAAAGAAGCCTCCACTGCCACATCAAAGGCTAAAATATCCTTCAACTACCAAAGCACCACCTATAACTTCAAAATTAATCAAAATAAGGCATAGTTATTGCCTTGGTCAGTGATATTTTGTTTAAAGCAGCCAGAGTTATTGCCATCTTGCCTAAAGAGTTTTAAAGTCAACAAAATCCACTAAGCGGCTAAATACTTGATGAAAACCAATTAATACAAAGAAAATATCAGAAAAATTCTCTGTTGAGCCCCTCAAAGGCCGAGAAGCACAATCTCTGCATTAATTGAACAGTTATACCCTTCTTACACTTCACCTCCTCATTCTTCTATAAATATTGTTGTAGAAGATTGTATAGAGGTTGGTCTTTGGATATTTGTTGCATGTAAATAGTTTTCTGAAGCTGTTGTAGCCCTGTTTTGTAATTGAAGATACATAACCTGAGATGAGAAGTTTAAAGTTGTAGAGACCCACTGGACCTGATGATTGTAACTGGTTTGAACATCAAATACAAGCTGATTTATGGGATCCTGGTCTATGTCAATGGTGATGAGTTTCTTATTGTAAATTTTTATTTTCTTTTTGTTTACATTCTGTCCACTTTTCTCTGATAAAGAACAACAAATATAGAGCTCGGATTTACTCTTACAAGTATCGTACTCTCATTGATAAGCTTTATCTTTATGTTTTCCTCCAATTGTGTATCTAAGAATGATTTAATACAGTCCAAGTAGTCAAGGAATGTTGGTGACCCCATGTCTTACTGTCTAAAACTTTAAACATTGTTCTTGAATGATATTTTCAATGCATGCTAAGTAGAATTGAACTAGGAAGGTTTATGGTTTGCCTTGTTTTCTAGTTTTTTCTCCAAAGGTTGTTTGAAAGTTTCCCTTAAGAGTATGTTAAAAGCATGCTAGTTTCAAAGTACTTACCTGATCTTAGACTACTTTTTATGTTTATCATGAATTTTTTCCTTTTGAATACACTGAAATCAGGCTAAGTTAAAATTCTTTACTTGATCTTAAGCTATTCTAAGTGTTTTAAATGTTTTCTATTGAAAGTATATCAAAATAAGGATAGTTTCAAAGTACTTACCTGATCTTAGATTACTTTTATGTATTTTCTTAAGTGTATGCCAAAAGCAGGATAGTTTCAAAGTACTTACTTGATCTTAGGATGCTCTTTGTTTCTTCATCTGTTTGATTTCCCTCACTCCATTTCTTATTGTTCCATTCCATAAAATCAACTTAAGGATATCCTTTGACATAGATGACTTGCCCCATGGACCACTCTTTAATATTTTTGTTTCAATTAAATCCTCTTATGACTCCATAACCCAATGGATTGAAGTGGCTCCTTTCCTATCTTCTTAGCTGGACCATTCTTTCACCTACATACACCTTCACCCTTCATTTAGAATTCCTTCACCTTAATTATATCCTTGCCCAAACAAAACAAACAAAAAACCCTTGTTCTTAATAACTAGCCTAATATCACACTAAAAACCTTAAAATATAAATCAATCTTTGCAATTAAAGAGAGATCCCTCTCTGGATTTAGGAGGGCTAGATCCTAGAATCCCAAAGTGGTTTTTGATGTAGTCTTTGCAGCATTTAGTCTTGTCACTCTGCTAAATTACAGAGACCTAACATCTCTGGCGACCATACTGGGGACTTTCTCAAGTAATAGATAACTTCACAACTTAGATAATCCTGTTTTCAATATCGAACCAAGTGTCTACCTAGAGTGATTTTGATTGTTGATGGTGAACAACTTTCAAAACCCTGAAATCATTTAAAAACTCTTCACCTGGTGACTCCACTTAAGATCAATAGGTCTGTTGATTTTCTTTGGTGCTCAAGCTTATTAATGGTGGTGGACCATAAAACATTTTACCTTCCAAAGCTAAAAATTTCCACCTGGTGACTCCACGATCCTAAATAGACCTAAAGACTCCATTGGGAAACCCTTTATCATAACATCATTCAAACTCAGTCAAGAAGGCTTTAAGGATTAAAGTTTTCTTGCTAAAAGATCAGTTAGCCTCTTAAATATTTTCATATTTGGTTGAACTTTTCTTATTAGTGGGTCTAAAAACACAACATTGTGGCTTCTAGAAGGGTCCATACTAGAGCTCATCCTGACCCAAATCCTCTTGAGATAGTTGATAATCCTGAAAGAATCCTTAGGAAATCTCCTAAGGCCAAAAATTCAACTATTGTTAGGTCACTCCATAGAGCTAATTTTGTCCCTGAAAACCTTGCAGCTCTACAAGATTCACAAGTTGACTTGAGAAACCCATTCAGAACTAGGTCACTTGAGGATATAGATCAGATAGATTTTGAGCCTTCACCTTCATCCCAAGATAGAAGTGAACATCCTGGTAGCAGAGAAACTACTCCACCTGATTTACATTTCCTTCATAATTTTGGTTTCTCTCATCCAATATCTGCTCAACAGTCTCTTGCTGGTCCATCCACTTCTATTCTTCATACCACCACTATCCAAAACACTCCATTCCAACCCACTTTTCCTCTTGTCAATCCACCCCTTGTAAATCCACCTTTCCCTCCTATCATGGTAACATGGTATGCTCCCTTAGTCCTTCCTTTACCTTTAGTCAACCTGCCACAGGACTATCAGTCCAAAATACCATTGTATGATGCTAGTGGTACTACTATTGCTTCACAACATGTGGACAAGATGAATGACTATTTTGACAGAAATGAGATTGATGATGAAACTGTCAAACTCAGATTTTTTGCTCAAAGTCTAGGGGGAGAAGTAAGAAAATGGTTCAAAAGCTTAACCCCTAATAGTATTAATGACCTCCAAGCCTTTCATCAGTTATTTTTAAAAAAATGGGAAGTTAGGAAAAACCCTCTCCAAATACTTTCAGACTACAAAAATCTCAAAAGAAACACCGGGGAAAGTGTCCAAGCTTATTGCACTAGGCTCAATAGTGTTTATAATGCATTGCCCCCAGACTTGAAACCTCCACAAGGCTCAGCTTTAAAAAAATTTCTTGAAGGATTTGATCCTGAAATGGCCTATCAGCTGAGAGAGAGAGATCCTTTGACTCTAGAAGATATGAAGAAAGGAGCCTTAGCTATGGAATTAAATCTGATGGAGAAAAGAGACAAGATGAGGAATGGGAAGAAAGTATCATTTAGGGAAGAAACTGCGCCCTCCATGTCTAGCTCAAAAATAGAAAGGATGTTAGAAGAAGTGATGAAAAATATGAGCATACTTGAGAGGGCACAATCTAGAGAAAATAAATCAGCCCCCCAAAACAGAAATCAATCTCAAAATCAAAATCAGAATTTCAGAAGAAATCAACCTCAAAACAGACCAAGAGATCCTGATCAGGAGATTATTCCTCCTTTTCATCCAAAATATGTAAGTGAGGTTGAAGAAACAATTGAACAAATAGAGGAATATGACATAAACATGCTGGGAGTAGACAATGATACTTTTGATGTTCCTTACAGTAGGAAACAAGGTTTATATACACCCTATGATGATCAAAGAATGGAAGATGATCATTATTATCAAGAGTTGGAAAATGTCATCATAGAGACTCCAAAATAATATGACCTTAGGAGTAAAAATAATCACGAAACTCCCAAAACTAAGACCTCTGAAAATTCCACAAAAAAAAACTCTGTGAACAAACCCAAAGTTACAAAACAAAAGGACAAAACAGTGGTTGTAAATTCTGATCAAAACAAAGAGAAAGGCACTCAAATTAATGAAAAACAAAGTGCAGACTTTAGCAGCATTAGTACTTCGGCTAGTGCTCCTATCAAAAACATTTTGAGCAATGTAAATAGAGGAAATCAGCAAGCGTATTTTGTTGATAGAGTGGTGATTAACAAGGCTGAAACATATATTGTATAAAATCAGATCCCTTTTAGTTTGGAACAAGAAATTTCCAAGATCAAAATTCCTGTCCCCCTCACTGAATTAATCACCCAAGATGTATATAGATCACAAATTTTGAAAGGTTTCAACATAGGAGAAAATAATGACACTGTCAACCTCAGTGATGAACAACCAGAGCTCTTATTTGGTCCTAATATTGAGGGAAGATGCCAAGAAGGGCTAGTTCCTCCTTTTTATGTTAGTTTGAAAATTCATGACAAAATTTTACACAATGCTATGCATGACTCAGGGGCCTCTCATAACTTAATGCCCAAAGTAGTAATAGAGAGTCTAGGCCTTGAAATCATCAGACCATACAAAGATCTATACTCCTTTGACTCCAGTAGAGTGAATGTTTAGGTTTGATCAAAGACCTTTGTATAAACTTAGCCCAAATTCCAGCCAAGTGTTTAGTGATGGATATTGTAGTGGCTAATGTGCCCCCCAAATATGGTATGTTGTTATCAAGATCTTGGGGAGATAAGTTACAAGGAACAATGCAAATGGATATGACATATGCTACCATCCCTGTTTTTAATCAAACCAGAAGACTTTATAGGGAATCTCATATGCAATACATGGTTAGTATTCAATAGAGACCAGACAACTCTCCTCTTTATTCTGTACATACAGGCCTTGACTCATGTATTCTCTTCAATCATGAAACATTTAATGAGCAAGAAATCTTAACTGAATTAGTGGCCACCTCTCACTATAACATAGTGGCAAACACAGAAAAGGAGGAAGACAAGACAAAAGCATCAAGACAGTCTTTCAAATCAGAAAATCACTGCAAACTAGTCATAGGTCTAGAGCTACAAAACAATCATCCATTGCTTGTCAACATTGAGAACCAAGAGAAGAATCCTCAACTTAATGAAGAACATGAGGAACTAAAACAAATCCAACATAATACTGACTGTCAAGAGCAATCTAAAAGCACGATAGATAAAGAGGACAGTAGCCAAACTAGTCAATCTGAAACTAGTCCTCTTTGGAGTATGAGTTTTTATGGATCTTGTACTAAGAATAATGTCAGAGCAGGCATATGGATACACAACACTGAAAAAAATCATGCTAAAGGGCATTCCTACAGGTTAAAATTTCAATGTACTAGTAACATAGCTGAGTACAAAGCCCACCTTTTAGGCCTACACTTATTGAAGAAATTAGGGGCTAAAAGGATAAAAGTTCATGGGGATTCAGAGTTGATTATTAGGAAAGTGAATGGGGAATATAGTGGAAAACACCCTAGACTTAGAGCCTATAGAAATGATGTCATGGAATTATTGAAAACATTCAATGAATTCCAACTTATTTTTGTCCCAAGAAACCAAAATTTCCTTGCCAATGGTTTAGCCTTTGCTGCTAGAACTTGTTTAACACCATATGAAACCAAACAATGCACCACCCAAATCAAATTTAGACCAGTTATCCCAGACAATGAAAAATACTGGCAAGTGTTTGATGGAGATAAACAAATAGAAGACTTCTTACAGTCCAAAAATGAATTTGAGCTACCAAGTTCAGATTCAAATTATGAAAATGATTGTCCTATTGAAGAAAATATGTTTGATGAAGAAGTCTCCAGAGATTGCTGATATAAATCTGTTAGCTAATAAACTTGATCATGCTACAGAAACTAGTGTAGATTTAGAAAAATAAGACTTGGAAATGCTGCAATGTAACACTCAAAGCTTGCCAAAAGGTCTGGTCCCATTAGAAGAATTGTTTGATTTCAATGATGTTGTCAAAAAACCAAAACTGGAATTTGTTGAAACTGAAGTAGAAGAATGTAACATAGGCAGTGAACAAAAACCAAAAATTATTAAACTGTCTAAAACCTTTCCAGCTCACATTAAAATAAAATACATTGAGCTCTTTAAGGAATTTTTTGATGTATTTGCATGGAGTTATGAGGATCTAAAGTCCTATGATACATAAATAATTCAGCATAAGATACCCCTCAAAGAAACAGAAGCCCTATAAACAAAAATTGCGCAGAATAAACCCTGTTCAATTACCTTTGGTTGAGAAAGAGATTAAGAAAATGTATGATGCTGGAATTATAGTCCCTGTTAGATATTCATATTGGGTGTCTAATCTTGTGTCAGTTAGGAAAAAGACAGGAGAAATAAGGCTTTGTATTGAATATAGAAACTTAAACAAAGCCTCATTGAAATACAACTACCCTTTACCCAAGATGGATCACATTTTACAAAAGGTAGTTGGTTCTAAAATAATTTCTTTTCTAGATGGCTTCTCAGGTTACAACCAAATTCTGGTACATCCTGATGATCAAATCAAAACAGCCTTTACCACACCTTGGGGTACTTTCATTTATGTGAAAATGCCCTTTGGTTTAATGAATGTTGGTGCCACATTTCAGAGAGCCATGGATATTGAATTCTCAAAATAATTAGGATACTTCATCATTATTTACCTTGATGATATCACTTTTTTTTCTAAAACAGATGAAGAACACCTAGAACACTTGAGAAAAGTCTTTGAGAAATGCAGAAAATATGGGTTATCTTGAAATCCAAAGAAAACAATGTTTGGTCTCCAAGAAGGCAAACTACTTGGACACATCATTTCAGAAGAGGGGATAAATATAGACACAAAGAGGATTGAGGGTATATTACAAATCAATTATCCTAGAAACATCAAGGAACTTCAATCTTTCATTGGGAAGATTAATTTCTTGAGAAGGTTCATACCCAATCTAGTTGAACTCCTTAGAAACATAATAAACATACTGAAAAAGGAAGAAGGTGTTAAATGGACCTTGGAAGCAAAGAAATCATTTGAACTGGTAAAACAAGCATTAACCAAAACACCAGTTCTCATTAGTCCTAATTTTACAAAAGATTTTTTCATTTTTTTCATTTGCATCAGAACACACAGTGGCTGTTGTCCTATTATAGAAAAACTTGAAGGGAAAAGAGCAACCAATTGCATTCTTTAGTAAGGAATTGAGAGATGCACCTCTGAAGTACAATATCATGGAAAAACAAGCATTTGCCTTAGTCAAAGCCTTAAAAGACTTCAGAGTTTAAATTTTACATTCCCACATAATTTCATTTGTGCCAAATTCAGTTGTAAAAGACATTTTGACCCAGGACCCAAATGGAAAAAGAGGAAAGTGGATTGCTGTGATACTTGAATATGATTTAGAAATCAAGCCCACTAAGCTCATAAAAGGCCAAGGACTAGCAAGATTAATGACTAAGTCTAATTTTGAAGCTCTTGATATAAGCATGATAGATGCTTTAGATGAACAGGAGGAGTTACCAACTCCCATTATTGAAGATCATTTTCTGTTTTCATCTTGGTATGCTGATATTCTATATGTTTTGCTCAATTTAAATACACCTCCTGGTTTTTCAAAAACAAAGGCAAGATTTTTAAAGTTGAAAGCTATTAATTACTGCATTTTAGATAAATGTCTATATTGGAAAAATGCAAGTGGATTATTGCTTAAATGTTTGCTTGAGAATGATGCAGATAAGATCAAGCATGAGTTCCAGGAAGGAGAATGTGGAGGCCATATCTATTGGAAGAAAACTGCTAATAAAATCCTTAGATTTAGTTACTATTGGCCCACCCTCTTTCAATATGTCCACAAAATGATTATTGCCTGTCATAAATGCCAACTCTTTGAAGGCAAAAGAAAATTTCTTCCCTTACCTCTGCATCCAATCACTGTTGAAGCTCCTTTTCAGCAGTGGGGTCCAGACTTCATTGGGTAAATCCATCCACCCTCATCTGCCCAACATATATGGATTCTCACTGCAGTAGACTACTTTACCAAATGGATAGAAGCCATCCCTTCTAGGCAAGCCAATGACTCTGTCATCATAAAATTCCTTGAAAATCATATCCTATCTAGATTTGGTTGTCCTAGGAAGATTATCACTGATAATGCTGCTGCATTTGGATCCAAAAATATGGTTGAATTCTGTCACAAATATCAGATTACATTGGGCCATTCTACTGCTTATTACCCTCAAGGTAATGGGTTGGCAGAATCCTCAAACAAAAGTTTGGTAAATATAATCAAGAAGCTGCTAGAAGACAATAAGAAATAATTGCACACAAAGCTAGTAGATGCATTATGGGCTGAAATATTAACACTTAAGAAATCAATTGGAATGTCACCCTACCAGCTAGTTTATGGAGCAGATGCAATTTTTCCAACCAGTCTAGGAGTGCCAATCATGAAGCTGATCCAAGAAATACAGTCCGAGGATAATGATATGACAAGAAGAATCAATCAGACTATACATCTTCAACAAACCAGAGAGGAAGTCTACAACAGAGCATTATACAAGCAAGAAAACATCAAGAAGTTGTTTGATAAAAGAACCAAGGCCAGTGATTTTAGCATTGGTGACAAAGTTTTGAAGTGGGATTCCAGGAGAGAATATAAGGGAAAACATGGGAAATTTGATAACTTATGGATGGGCCCTTATCTCATTCATTCTACTGCTGGTAAAAATGCCTATTTCTTGCAGGAAGTGAATGGAACTGAACTCTTTGGGGGTCCTGTCAATGGCAGGATGCTTAAACATTATTTTTCTTGACTATACTAGTTTGAAGCTTTTTATTTTTTTCTCATTGTAAATATTATATCTGAACATTGCATTCAAAGTTAGAAAAATAAAAATACAAAAACAATAGAAAAGTGAAAAGAGGGTAGGATGAAAACAAGAAAGGTATAACCCCATACCAAAAAAGAGAAACAAATTCTAAAAGTGTGCAAGCCCAAATTCCATTCCTAAAAACACACTTCTAGTTAGTCATCCAGCCTAATCATGACTAATTAGCCTTTCAATTTACTGTTGATAGGTTAGTGAATTAGATCAGCCAAATAGCACAATCTTGGCTTATCAGTAAGGTAGATTAGGATAGAAAAACAAAGGTTCAAACAAGCTCAAAATCTGAACCTATGGATCTCAAAGAAGGATGGCTCTAATTAGATCAAATCTTGAGCCAAATATAGAAAACAAACTGGTTCTAATATGCCCAAAACTTGAACCAGGAAAGAAAGAGGAATCAGCTCAAACAAAATCCAAAATAGAGCTGAAGAAATAATGAAGGATGCTTTAGTTTTCAGATCTTAAGCCTTCACCATTTTGCTTTAATTTTATGCAAATTTTAGTCTATGTGCAGCTTGTTTTTATGTCATAGATCTGCAGCAAGTCAAATTGTTTAATCTTGGTTTGACTGTTTTTAAAATTCCTGTTTTAGAATTTAGAGAATAAAGGTCTGTCAGACATTCTAATCCTGACAGATAATAGTTAGGTAGGGAAAGTTATGAACTCAAATGCTTAATCTAAGTTTATGGAGAAATAAGATCAGACTTAGACTAGTTTTATGTTTTCAATAAAAGAATAAAATGATTGATGAAAAGGTTTGCAAGTCCAAATGCACCTTCTGAAGAAGAAAAAATGTTAGGAAGTAGGTTGTGTAGGTAGAAGTTTGGGAAATAATTTTCTGCTTATATATCAAGTTCTAATCATTTTTTAGCAGCTGATAAAAATATCATCCAAGTGAAAGGCACTGATCAGCTTCCAGAGAAAATTGTCTGAAGTTCTTGACACCTTTAAGAATATGCAATCCCCATGTGGAGCCACTATTAGCCACCTATAAAAATTTGTCATATCAAATGGTGGCTAGAACTTTTTAGCCTTCAAGAAAAAATTTCATGACCAAATTGTGATTTCTTGAAGTCTTATGATGATATTTACTCTTTGATTTAATCTTCACTACTGTTTCACTGTTAGTCCTAAAGTACCTGTTGTTTACCAAAAGAGAACTGCTTAAGAAGTCCATTTTCCATCATTTCAATCCTCCATTCACTCACAAAAAATTCCACCATTTCATCCTTATTTCATTCATAAAGTCCCTCCTTAAGCCTTCATCTAACCTTTAAAATCATCAAATTCCCCTTTAAAGCCTTGTGAAATCCCTTTATAAGGTTTAAAACCATGTCTTTACCTCTATCGAAACCTCCAAATTCCTCAAAAAACACTTCAAAAATCCTAAAAAACCTTCATTTTTCCATAAGGCCTTAAGCCCCTTTTGGCCTTAAGCCCCAACCCCTTTTCTACATATGACCCGCACTATGACCAAGTGTGAAGCGCTCATCACATCACAAGTATTCATCGCATCGCAAAAACACATTTTACTTGTTTTTTATGGTTATTTGCCTTTCGCCGATGCGATCTCGCAATCAATTCTCCACCGTTGATCTGATCTACTACACCAAGATCTAACGGCTCATATTTCCCCCCGTTCCAAAACCTGCCATTTCTCCTTTTTCTTCATCATTAAATCTCCACCGTCGATCTAGCTTTTAGATCAACGGCTCTCACTCCATCACAAATCGGCAATCACATTTTTTCATTTTTGTCCTTTCCTTTCCCTCCTCCAATGTTGATCCTGCAATTTAATCTCAGCCGTCGAATCCACAAGAACCGATGGCTAAGATTCAATTGCACTCTGCCCATCGTCCTCCGACATCACACCCACCGATTAAATCTCCACTGTTTATCTCTTATATCGATCCGACGACCAATGCTTAATCGCACATCACAAGTTCTAACATCCCGATGCTTTGGCTGCTTTCCTTTTCTCCGATGCAATGTAATCATAGCCGTTCATTCCGCCAGATCCAACGGTTCACGCTTCATCGCATCGTGCTCATCCATCACATGATCCTCTGCCATCCCGACCTCAGATTAAATCTCCACCGTTGATCTCCCTTATATCGGACGGTACATGCTCAATCACATCGGAACATTGCATCACCACTTTGCCCTTTCCTCTCGCCGATGCGATTCTGCGATGAAATCTCCACCGTTTATCTTCTCAAATCCAGTGGCCCACAATACTTCTGCTTTTCAAACCCCGCCCATCTCTTTCTCCCCCATCGACAGATCTCAGCCGTCAATCCTCATGATCTGACGACTCCCATTCATCCTTCCTTCTTCCCTTTATAAAAAGGTGGGCCCTCCCTTCTCCTCGTTTTTTCACCAAAATTCCTTCAAAACCTTACCTTTTCCATATTTTTTGTTTCTCGAAAAAAATAGTTTTAAATGAATCATGACCGTTGATCTACAAATATCAAAGGCCATCGGGCCCCATACATCCTCTGCACAAATCTTCATCCATCGTTCTCAACCCGCGCCGTTGGATCTGCTACCCATCATCCAACGGCTCAAACTACATATCACGTAATTTTTTACCCCTCCCCGCAGTGCACAAGTTCCGCGCGAAATAGGCGGTTTTAAAAATCCACGTGTCGAACGCTAAAACATATCGCGTTCCAAAAGTGAAAACCACCTAACCCCCAAGCGAAATGCGAAAACTGCTGCCGGTTTTCTGCTATACCGCTCCCTCCGCCAACATTGATTTTTCATTTTTTAATCCTGGCCATCGATCTCTATGATTGGATGGTCCTATTTTAATCTCGCCCCCACTCACTTTTCACCCAACCTTCTCCCAAACGGCTTGATCAAGCAATCTCCACCATTGATTATTCTAATCCAACGGTTCCTGTTCACTGTCGCGCCCAAACTCCATTTTCGCCTGGTTAGCTGTTCTGCCAATATTTTCCTCCCTTTTTTCACTGCATCCATGTTTTTCCTCACTACTCCTCCACCTTCATGAGCCTCTGAAGCAGTCTTAACTAAATTCCGCAGGATTTTATAATGAGTTTGTGTGTTTTACAGGGTTTTTAATGGTGGTTGTTCTGTGTTTTTCCACAGTCACAGACAGGTGACAAAAAGGCTCAGAGTGATGATTCTGTGCCTTAATCCAAGGAAGAAAAGGGTCTGCAGGGTATGAAATCCAAGTTTAAAACATCTAGATCATGATCCAGGGTTTAACAGAAGCCCTCCAATAGTAGAAATCCGCCTGCGTAAACAAAACAAACAAAGTGTATCGGTAATGAAGATTCAATGTTAAAGGATGATTAAAGCCAAAGCCAGAAGATTAGGTTTTAATCCACAGATCAAAGGATAAAGACAGTGTTAAAGAATAAAGACCCTAAAACAAAGATCAAAGGCTAGTTAAGCCTAAAACACGGACCGATAGCAAATTAAAGGTGTTTTAAGGTTAAAAAGAGAAATATTAGTAAAGAAGCCTCCACTGCCACATCAAAGGCTAAAATATCCTTCAACTACCAAAGCTCCACCTATAACTTTAAAATTAATCAAAAGAAGGCATAGTTATTGCCTTGGTCAATGATATTTTGTTTAAAGCAGCCATAGTTATTGCCATCCTACCTAAAGAGTTTTAAAGTCAACAAAATCCACTAAGCGGCTAAATACTTGATGAAAACCAATTAATACAGAGAAAATATCAGAAAACTTCTCTGTTGAGCCCCTCAAAGGCCGAGAAGCACAATATCTACATTAATTGAACAGTTAGACCCTTCTTGCACTCCACATCCTCATTCTTCTATAAATACTATTATCGAAGATTGTATAGAGGTTGGTCTCTGGATATCTGTTGCATGTAAATAGTTTTCTGAAGCTGTTGTAGCCCTGTTTTGTAATTGAAGATATATAAACTGAGATGAGAAGTTTGAAGCTGTAGAGACCCACTGGACTTGATGATTGTAACTGGTTTGAACATCAAATACAAGCTGATTTATGGGATCCTGGCCTATGTCAATGGTGATGTGTTTCTTATTGTAAATTGTTATTTTCTTTTTTTTTTCCATTCTGTCCACTTTTCTCTGATAAAGAACAGCAAATATAGAGCTAGGATTTACTCTTAAAAGTATCGTACTCTCACTGATAAGCTTTATCTTTATGTTTTCCTCCAATTGTGTATTTAAGAATGATTTAATACAGTCCAAGAAGTCAAGGAATGTTGGTGACACCATGTCTTACTGTCTAAAACTTTAAACATTGTTGTTGAATGATATTTTCAATGCATGCTAAGTAGAATTGAACTAGAAAAGTTTATGGTTTGCCCTGTTTTCTAGTTTTTTCTCCAAAGGTTGTTTGAAAGTTGCCCTTAAGAGTATGTTAAAAGCAGGCTAGTTTCAAAGTACTTACCTGATCTTAGACCAATTTTTATGTTTATCACGAATGTTTTCCTTTTGAATATGCTGAAAGCGGGCTAAGTTAAAAGTATTTACTTGATCTTAAGCGATTCTAAGTGTTTTAAATGTTTTCTATTGAAAGTATATCAAAAGCAGGATAGTTTCAAAGTACTTACCTGATCTTAGATTACTTTTATGTCTTTTCTTAAGTGTATGCCAAAAGCAGGATAGTTTCAAAGTACTTACTTGATCTTAGTCTGCTCTTTGTTTCTTCATCTATTTGATTTCCCTCACTCCATTTCTTATTGTTCCATTCCATAAAATAAACTTAAAGAGATCCTTTGACATAGATGACTTGCCCCATGGACCACTCTTGAATCTTGCTGTTTCAATTAAATCCTCTTATGACTCCATAACCCAATGGATTGAAGCGGCTCCTTGCCTATCTTATTAGCTGAACCATTCTTTCACCTACACACACCATCACACTTCATTTAGACTTCCTTCACCTTCATTATATCCTTGCCCAACCAAAACAAACAAAAAACCCTTGTTCTTAATAACTAGCCTAATATCACACTAAAAACCTTAAAAGATAAATCAATCTTTGCACTTAAATAGAGATCCCTCTCTGGATTTAGGAGGGCTAGATCCTAGAATTCCAAAGTGGTTTTTGATGTAGTCTTTGCAGCATTTAGTCTTGTCACTCTGCTAAATTATAGAGACCTAACACGCCAGAAGAAGCATTGTAAATTATGCCAAAAATAGTACCATCAATTACCCCTGAAAATAGAACCATTAATAGTGTCAGGTTTAGCTCCTTTTTTTTCACTTACATTACCTCCTTGGTTAGCTTACTTTTATGCCCTAGAATTAGCATTGAATATCCCTAAATAGTTAATTAATTGACGAATTGAGGGTTAAGTGGATAGGGGCTTTGAGGATTAAGTATTTAGGGATTTAGGGTATAGGGATTAAGGGTTAATGGATTAGGGGTTAACGTTTAAGGGATTAAGGTTCAAGAGATAAGGGATTTGGTGCTTACAGGATAGGTAGTTTAACCACCAATGGTTGGTTTGTTTCATGTTTGGATGGTATGCCAAATCTTTTTGTAACATGATTACATTTCATTTCCTTTACTGATTTGGGTTAATTAAGGTTATGGGAGTTGTCGTTGTTACACAGAAAAATTCTTAAGCACATGCTACCTTTCCTAATCTCACGGGATCTAGGAAATCCACTTATTCACCCAATTAATACATTTCTCACCTTGCCATAATATTGCACGGTTATATTATTCTAACACCATTACATTTTATAATTAAATCAATGTAACCGCTATCGCTTAAGACTGGGGGAGATGTCAGATCATGGAATTGTCATTTTTTCTTACTTATTTTCCTATTTATTTTATCCATTTTTTACCAACAAGAACATATATTATTATTGTAATAGCCCTTATTCACCTAATTATGTCCTTTTTCACTTGTCATTTTCTTATTCTAATTCTACTTTGTTGGGTGTGTGTCACTATTCTTTCCAAAAATAGTCGCATGCGTCAGGGCAAGCAGGGGAGCCATAGGGGGGGCGATAGCCCCTCCATATTCATTGCATCAAGACACAGTGGGAGGGGTCACAGGGGGGGGGTGGTAGCCCCCCCTGTCTAGGGGTTTGCAGGGGGGGTGGGTAGCCCCTTGCATGGGGTTCGGGGCAACGCCCTAATAAAAAAATTTTGGACCTTATTTTAGGTTGGTGGACTTGCCTATGGTTTTTTGCATGGGTTTGCACATGGTTTTGGGGCATTATGGTTTTAGGACCCTGGTATTTTATAGATCCGGTCAAGGGAACTACAGTTATTTTCTAATCCAAGGTTAATGGATAGGGTTTTATGAGTGCTTCCACATGTATATATATGTGTTGTAACACTAAAAGGAATATAATGAAAAATCATGTTGGTAGTACCGATTTGGGATCCAGAGGAAAAATATTTTTCTATATGTGTTTTATGTTTTATGCCCTCACTATTGTTTATTTTCTGTTTTTTAAGAATTCGTTTGCAGATAATTTCTATACAGGGTTAAAACCTACATTTGGTATAAAATTTGTTTCGGCTTCAAGGCGAGACCTTTGCTGCTGATGGGATTTTTTCTCAGGCCCGTGGTAGACCTTGTTTAGTGGGAGATCTGCGGGATCGATTCTTGTGGTGAAAGAAGATGGCAAGAAATGGAAAGATAGAGATCAGGAAATTTAATGGTCAGAGTTTTGAGTTGTGGAAGCTCAATATGGAGGATCTGTTGGTGGATAAAGATCAGTGGATCGTAGTAGATCTGGGTACTAAAACAACAACAATGTCAGATGAATATTGGGTGAAGTTGGATCGAAAGTCAAAGAGAAAAATACGGTTGTGTATCTTAGATTCAACATTTTTTAATGTATCTGGGGAAGCTACGACGAAGATTTTGTGGGTAAAGTTAGGGACTTAATAAATTTTTCCTACGTAAAAATATTTATAATGTGAGGATAAGGATGGAGACTTAGTGACAGAGCATCTAAACGCCTTCAATACTGTGGCAAGTCAGTTTTCATATGTTGATATTAAAATATTAGATGAAGATAAGTGCATCAGGTTTTTGTGTTCTCTACCAAATTCACAAGACAGTCTAGTTATTTCAATAGGTAGTAATACAACTACCTTGAATTTTGATGAAATTGTGTCAGCATTGTTGTCGAAGGAAATGAGATGGAGAAATATGGAGGGCCAAAATGGAGATGCCTTATCTGTACGAGGAAGGTTCCAGAAAAAAAAAAAAAAACAAAACAAAAATAAGTTTTCTAGTGGGAGATATAAACTTAGAGGGAGATCTAAATCTCCAGGAAAGCCTGTAAAGATGTGTTGGAAATGCATAAAGGAAGGGCACTTCAAAAAGGACTACAGATATAAAGCTCTTAAGAAATGAAAGGGTTTTGATGATGCTCCTTCTGAAGAGGAAAAAACAACCTCAGATGAAGGTGGGGATGTGTCTTTGGCTTCTTCTTCAAATACACATGTAGATCATGAGGCATGGTTGATTGACGCATGTGCATCCTTTCACTTCACTCCCCATAGGGAGTGGTTCTGCGAGTATGAGAAGTATGATGGTGGTAATTTCTTCTTAGGGGATTATAGGAAGGCCAGAATCGATGGACGTGGAAAATTGAAGCTGAAGCTGCAAGGTGGAAGGATTAGAACACTTCTTTGTGTTGGGCATATTCCTTCATTGGTCAAAAAACTTATTTCTCTAAGAAAAATGGATGATGCAGGTGTAAAAATAGTGTTTAAGAAAGATACCTACAAGATGGTTCAAGGAGCACTAGTATTAATGCAGGGAGTTTGAATTAGAACTCAGTACAATATTTAGGGTAGCAATGTTATTGATCGGTGCAACAATTCTATGGTTCCTGAAAGTGGAGCAAAAAGCCTAGAGGTCTCTGGAGAAAATACCATGCTATGGCATCAAAGGCATGGACATATTGGAGAGAAGGACCTTCGAATATTTCATGGTAATGGTATGGTAGAATGTATGTTTAATTACTCTCTGGATTTCAATTTCTATGAACATTGTGTATGTGGGAAGCAGAATCATGTGAGTTTCCTTCTGGTGCTAAAAGGGTGAACACGATATTAGAGCTTGTGCATAGTGAATTCTTTGGACCTGTGACGGTTCCATCACTAGGAAATTTTGTGTACTATGTTTCATTCATAGATTAATTCTCAAGGAATACATGGATATCTTTCTTGAGGAAGAAATCTGAAGTCTTTGATAGATTTAAAGAATTTAAGACTTTGGTGGAAAACTAGACAAAGAAGGAAGATAAAGGTATTGAGGATAGATAATGGTGGAGAGTTCTGCAAGAAGGAATTTTAAGAGTTTTGTAATAAGTGTGGTATAGCATGGTAGAAGACTATGTTAGGTCCCTATATTACTAATGTATTCCCTTATTGTTGCTAGTGTATGCCCCTTATTGTTATTGTTGTACCCCTGTAACCCCCATATTGTTATTATTGTCCCTTACATTATTATTGTTACGTCGGCTAGGATTATATTATGACCCCATGGACTCCTATATATATAAAGGAGGTTTTTTCATTGGTATAATCCAATAATTTTTCATTTATTTAATGTAAAGGAGGTTTCCCCCTCAAAGTAGTTGATTTCTAAGGTGTTGATCTCTCTTTTCTTCTATTTTTGGAGCTGTTTTCATAACATTTGGTATCAGAGATTTGGATTCTAGGGCTTTGCTGCTCCAAATAGGTCATCATGGAATTTTTATTTATAGCTTTTTTTCTACAAATTTTCAGAAGCTGAATGTTTTAACACGAGAAGAACACATCATCAGGACCATTGTGTAAAAATTTTAGATCTTCTTTCGCAATATTTTTGGAGATATGATCTATGGAATTTAGGGTTTTTGCAGGCTCCCAAATTTCATCTAAAAGAGGTGACCTTGGGAAAATCATCATAAATATCTCTCTACGCATCAGATTGGAATTCTATCAAAAATTTCCAAAATTACAAGGATTTTATTTTCATGTGTAACAATTTCAGAGCTGAAGGAGGAACCACTGACACGTGGCACGCCATACACGTTTGCTTTATTGAACTAGTCCATAATTAGGTCAATGTGGGAGATTGGGCATAACGTTTCCTTGAAGCATCCAAATCAGGTCAGACCTATGGCATTCGAAAGAAGATTTAAAGGGATATACAAGAGAAAATTTCAGATATCGAAGATATGAAATCATAGAGATAATTTAGTTTCAATATCAAGCTCCTCAAAAACAAAAAAAAAGTGCGTATTTTTTTTCAAATTGCATAAGTATTGTTTGAAAAATTAGTTTGAAGTGATTCCAAAGGCATATTGAAGCATAGATATCATTATTGCAATATAAAATGCCCCCTAAAAAGAATTCAACACCCATTAAGCCTTCAGAAGGCTCTACTATGACTCATGAAGAGGAAGAAGTGCAACATGATATATCAAAATCATAAGAGCAAGTGCACCAAATTTTTCTCTCGCAAAGAGCAACAAAAAATGAAATGGAAGTTTTGAAGAAAGGCATGGAAGCTAAGATGGATGGTTTGAAGAAATGTGTGGAAGTTAATATGGATGGTTTGAATAATTGCATGGAAGCTAATATTGATGGCATCGATGAAAAAATGAAAGACATGAAGAATGATATAAAAGAAGACATGGAAGGTTCGAAGGAAGGTTTGACAAAGTTGATACAAGAAATTAATCCTAATGGTGAAAAGATAGTAGAAGAAACTCATGATGAGAACAAAATAAATGTTAATCATGATTTCATAAACTCTAATGTTGGATGGAAGATCGACCATATTCCAAAGATCGATATGCGGAAGTTTGATGGTAAGGATCTCGTAGCATGGATACTATAGATGGAGCAATATTTTGATCTCAATAATGTGCAAAACACACAAAAGGTACGCATTGCAACTTTAAATTTAGAAAAAAATACATTTGTATGGTATTGATGGCTTTTCTCTCGTAAAAAAATTGTCACTTGGTCAATTTTTATGGAGGAAATGATAGCACATTATGAGGATACAAAGAGCAACACCTTATTTAGACAATTGATAAATCTCAAAAAAAAGGGTTCAATGGTGGAGCACATTGAGGACTTCCAAAAATTGAATATAAGGGTAACTAATATTCCAGAGGAACACATGATTGATTTATTCATAGGAACTTTAAAGGATAACATCCAACATGAGGTTCGCCTTTGGTAACCTGATTCATTGGAGAAGGCTTTTAGGTTGGAAAGAAAAATTGAAAGTAAATTTATGGCAACAAGGAAGCCTACCACTAACATCTATAAATATGGAAGTGTTGCTACTCCTAGACTTACACAACCTACAAGGTTGACACCAAAACAATTGGAAGAAAAAAGAGCAAAAGGGATTTGGTACAGTTATGATATCAAATACACTAAGGGTCATCAGTGTGCCGAGAAGAAATTATTTTACGTAGATTGTGAAGAGGAGGAATAAAACGAACAAGAAACTTCAAAAGAAGAGGATATACACCAGGAACCAAACCTAGAGAAAGAAGAAATGAGTCTGACCATATACTGTAATGCATTGGTAGGAATTACCACTTCTCAAACTCTCAATATAGAAGGACATATCAAGAAGAAAAAGGTAATAGTGTTTATTGATTCAAGTAGTACCCTTAATTTTATTCATTGTAAGGTAGCCAAGGAATTGAATTGCCTCCTATACACAGCACCAAAGTGTCAAGTGATGGTTGAAAATGGAGGGACTATAAATTGCTCTAGAAAATTCCATAATATCAAGCTAACCATGGGGGAATATGTATTGAATAGTCCAATGATTTCCATTCCAATGGGATGTGCTGATGTTGTATTAGGAGTACAATGGTTACAATATTTGGGGACGATAGCTTTTAATTTTCAAGAAATTTTCTTGAAATGTTCTTCAGAAGGAAAGGAAGTTGAATTACGGGGTATAATAGGGAGGCCGAGAAAGATAATAAGCTCTAATGTCATGGAAAATATTATAAAGAAATAACAACGAGGTGTAATTGCACAATTATGCTCACTAGAAGTTCCAACATCAAAATCATATATTTCTCCATATCTCCAAAAATTCTTGGACAATCATTCCAAAGTGTTTGAAACTCCCAAAGTACTACCACCTATTCATGATCATGATCATGCTATTTATTTTATTCCAGGAATTTTTCCTCCAAACATCAGGCCTTACAGATATCCTTATGTCCAAAAGAGCAAAATTGAACGTATGATTGCAGAAATGTTAGACGTCGGTATGATTCAACCAAGTCAAATTTATTTCTCTGCTCCAGTAGTATTGGTGCACAAGAAGGATGGATCATGGTGCATGTGTCTGGATTATAGGGAGCTCAATAAAATCACTATTAAATATAAATTTTCCATTCTTGTGATTGATGAATTATTGGATGAATTACATGGAGCAATTTATTTTACCAATTTGGATCTTCATTCAGGATATTATCAAATTAGGATGAAGACTGAAGATATTTTGAAAGCAACATTTCGAACTCATGATGGTAATTATGAATTTTTGGTTATGCCGTTTGGCCTTACCAATGCACATTCTACATTTCAAGGGTTGATGAATTCCATTTTCAAATCCTTAGAAAAATTGTGTTAGTATTTTTTGATGATATACTAATCTACATCAAGTCTTGGAAGGATCATGTTCAACATGTTGATAGGGTCCTCAAACTATTGGAAGAGAAACAATTATATTCAAAAACATCCAAATGTTTCTTTGGAGTACAAGAGGTGGAATATTTCGGTCATATTGTATCTCATGAGGGTGTTAAGGTAGAACCTAACAAAATTAAATCCATTAAGGAATGGAAAGTCCCCACAACCATAATGAAGTTGCGAGGATTTCTCGAGTTAACAGGGTATTATCACGAGTTTGTTAAGAATTAAGGGAGAATAGTAGCATCTTTAACAACATTATTGAAGAAAGATGCATTTTCATGGACTCCTGAAGCAACTAAGGCCTTTGAACATCTTAAAGAGGAAATGTGCCTAACACCGTTCTTAGCTACACCAGACTTCACTAAAACCTTTATTGTGGAATGTGATGCCTCATGAAATGGAATTGGTGTTGTTTTAATGCAATAAGGAAGTCTTCCAATCAAATGAAAGTATTTACAGAAATATATTTATGAGAAGGAAATGTTGCAAATACTACATGCACTAAAGAAATGGCGACCTTACCTAATGGGAAGACACTTTAAGGTAAAAAATGATCATGGTAGTCTTAAATAATTTTTGGAAAAAAAAATATCTTCAGAAGAGTGGCAAAAATGGGTCACAAAGATGTTGGGTTATGACTTTGAAATCATCTAGAAAAAATAGAAGCTAAATTTTGTTGCAGATGCACTCTCAAGAAAGGATGAATAGGTGGAAGCATTGCTTTGTGCCATTTCTATTTTCCCAACAGATTGGATAACCGAAGCAAGGGATGAATGGAAGAAGGACGAAAAAGTGTGGACACTCATTCAAAAATTACAGCAAGATCCTAGTACATATGATAAATCTAGTTAGAATAATGATTCATTATGGTACAAATATCACTTATATCTTTGTAATAATTCCCAACTAAAACAAAATATTCTTTTGGAATTGCACACTTCTTCCTTAGGAGGACACTCGGGATTTTTAAAAACTTACCACAGGGTGAAGAAAGAATTTTATTGGGATGACCTGAAATATGATATTCAAAAGTTTGTGACATAATTTTTGGTTTTCCGGAAAAATAAATTTGAGGCGATTAAGAACCTGCGTCTTCTACAAAATTTATGCATTCCAAGTCAACGTAAAATATTGTCACTATGGCATACAAATTAGAGCTTCCTGCTTCTTCTCGAGTGCATCCAGTTTTCCATGTTTCATGCTAAAAGAAGGTTATAAGTGACAAACTTCCAGTCCAAATAATATTTCAAGAACTTGATGAAGAAGGAAAAATCATATTGGAACCTGAATAAGTCATGGAAACAAGAAATCGACAGCTATGAAATCGATCAATTTCAGAGTATCTGATCAAGTGGAAGAACTTACCCACTAAAGATTCTACATGGGAGGATGAGAATTTTATACATAAGCATCCAGAGCTACTCAAGCGTTGAGGACAACACTTTTTTGAAGGATAGAAGCATGTTAGGTCCCTATAGTACTAGTGTAGTCCCTTATTGTTGTTAGTGTAGCCCCCTTATTCTTGTTAGTGTAGCCCCCTTATTGTTATTGTTGCACCCCTATAACCCCCATATTCTTATTATTGTGCCCTTTCATTATTATAGTTAGGATGGATAGGATTATATTGTGACCCCATGGACACCTATATATATAAAGGAGATTTTTTCATTGGTATCATCCAAGAAATTTTCATTTATGTAATGTAAAGGAGGCTTCCCCCTCGAAGTGGTTCATTTCTAAGGCATTGATTACGTGTTACACAGTAATTTGTCACCGTCCCTACCATTCCCCGTCCCGCACAATGGAGGACCCATTATGTGACCTGTGAGCAATGTTATGCCTTGAAACTACCATCATTGCATCCCTTTCCATGAGGACAACATTTCTTCTGTTGATCATTTCCTGAGCAGACCCCTAAAAACACCTATTTTTGCCTTGGCGCTGGTAGCCCGTTATGTACTCGCGCCAATGGGGGGAAATTAACACTGAGCCCACGCCAATTGGCACTCTGTCCCAGTTAAGCACCCACGCCACTCTGCTTTTGGAATTTTTTTTTAAAAAAGATGCGAAGTTTCGATTACAACAACTTCGTGGATGAGTCATCAGGAGTGGTTTCGCCTAAATAACCACAGCTTTCCTCCTTTGGCCTCTTGTTTCCACCTTATGGGGAACCTCCCAAGGGATAAGGCCTCCCTTCCACTATTGTAGGGATCCCAACCTCCTCCTCTCCTCTATAAATATAGCCTTCATCCATTGATGAAGGGCTGGAAGGGCTGAAGGGCTGAGAGTCTTGAAGTGCCTAAGCTTTGAATCTCCAAATTCCCAAGAGCCTTTGTGTTGTAAGAGCCCTCTTTCTTCCCTTAAGGCCAACTCAAGTAAGGAGACTATTGTCGAGATACTCTAGAGAGGTTTGCCCTTTCCCTGGCGAGCTTTGCGAGACGTGAACGACTGGAGACCCATCCAAAGGAGAACACGACGTCAGAACATTGGTTGTAATCTCTTTCAATTGTTATTTAATGAATGATTACGATTATGGTTCCACTCTATTTTCGATCATGTTAATATGAGTAATATCCTTTCTGACTAATATTTAGTTGCGTATGCTGGCTTTTATGCTTGTATCTGTTTGTTTCTTGCATGTGCAGGTGTCCATCCGCGGAGATCGTGGAGGATCGTGATCTGCCGAGGGTGAGGAACGGGGACGCTCTCTTCTTCAGATCGTAGCATTGGATTCCAGGTAGGCTTCTATCTTTAGTCTTTTCATTCGTAACTAGGAACTTGCGTCGTAACATTTTTGATTGTTGCTAGACCCCTGCTGGGCTAGTAGGGATCGCCTCTGTCCGCAGAGGGGATTTACCTCCTCAACAATTTGGCGACTCCACTGGGGACGTCTAGTTTTAATTGTCTCGTTTTGATTGTCTCGTTTTGATTGTTTCGTGGTTTTCCTTGCTTGGTTGGCCTTCTGGGCTGGGTTCTTTTGTGTTTTGGATTTTGGTTCAGCCCCAGAGGATCGGATCTAACCTCTGCTTTTCTGAATTTTCACCTTTTAATGGTTGTCTTGATTGGCGCGGTTTTTAGCCTGATAGTCACGCCAATTGGCGCAGGTTGCCAGTTTATCACTCGCGCCATCCCCTGTCTGGCGTGGATTACAGCCAGACAGTCGCGCCATTTCCTGTAGGTGGTAGGGTTACCCTTGTTCGAAAGTTTCTTTTGGTCAGTATTTGGCTTCTGGGTTTGTTTTAGATTCTGCTTGAAGTGGTGAGTCTGGTCTTGGTTGGGAGAAATTCTTTGTTTTTTCATTTTCAGGAATTGGCGCTTGTTGTTAGTTAGCAACCCGCGCCAATTGGCCATTGGCACTAGTTTTCAATGTACAAGTCGTGCCAGTTGGCGCTAGTTGTCAATGTACAAGTCGGGCCAATTTCAGGATGTGTGAAATTTGAGATTTTTTTCCCTAAATCCTTCACCAGTGTGTCTTTCCCTTCCGGCCTTTCCTCTGTATGAGCATATATTACATTGCTCATTGTTTGGGATGTCTTCTTTCCATGATTGCTTGATGTAAAAGGGAATGAATGCCTTGTTTTGATCTCATTCTTTGGAAGTCCTCTTTGTGTTTTGTCAACTTTTGAGGAATTTTGTTACAAAGTGTTTTGAAACAACGATTGCATTCTTAGTGTTTATTTACATCTCTTTTGCATTCATCCTTCATTAAGAAGCTTTGCGTTTATTTAGTTTTCGTCTCAAAGTGTCCTTTTCGTTTAAATGCATTAGATCACATTGCATCGAAAAGTATTTTTGAGATTTATCATTGGACTTAGATCACATTGTTTAGTGATTGAAAACTAAAAATCGCTATGAGTGCATTCTCTTTCATTGAAAGCATGCATTAAGTAGATTCTCATTTCATCGAAAAATGCATTGAGTGCATTCTTATTATTTGAAAAGAAAAAGGAAATTGTGCATAGATTACAATTGCATAGTTTTCGGAAAAAGAATTTTGCATAGATTACATTGCATAATTCGCTTCGTTGAATGTTTTAGAATACTTTTAGATAGTGAAAGTCATCTAGTTTGGAAAAGTTTCGTTTTCAGTTTTTCTGTTTGTTGCATCATTGTTTGAAGCTCTTCCCTTAACTAGATAGCATTCATCGAATTGAAAAGTTTTCTTTTCTCATGTAGCTGCATACAGGAGATTGTCATATGACATACGATAGGGCCTTGAAACCGAGACATAATTGAAGATCAAATTTAAAATTTACTCAATTTACCTAAGGAAGCATTGAAACATTAACGAATATTTAGAGGTCTAGGCTAGAGACGTGTTCCGGCATCGTTAAACCTAGGAGCTGTCGTTCGCCTCTTGGCTTTAGACAGCACTAGTACGGACTTGTGCTCCCCGTACCGTCGTGTATATAAAGGGAGACCCCACTAGGTTGCTATCCTTTATCCGTAGGAAGCCGAGTCTGCCACCTTATACCCGTGATACACCGGACACAGCATTCGGGGAGATTTCCTGCACGTACGTTAAGTCCTTGGTTGATTTCTCTTTCATTTTTGAAACCAAGGTGTATATTGCAGTTCACGGTTATTTGGTACACCCTTTGCCTAGCATTCTTGAGTAGTCATTTCGATCTTTTCTGACTCTTTAAAGTTGAAAAGGTCATCAAGCGCTTGTCCTTTCATGCTTGTTTCCAATCTAAAAGTGATAGAGTCACCTTTTGCATGTTTCTTGACTCTTAAAATATGAAACGGTAGAGTTTTGTTTCAATGTTTTAGAAATTAACTGCCCAAGAAATATTCCTGGTTAAAGTTAGTTTCCTTAGGGTGTTGTTTTGAATATCGTTTCTAATGGAAACTTTTCCGGAGTTCACCAACCAAGGAATCCCCTCCGATGGGAATCCTGGTCCTTTTCCTCCTTTTGGAAATGTTGGTGCTCCTTATATGGCAACGTTGTCCCTTCCTGGGTTAACTGTTGGGTTGCCTATTTGGTTATTTTCAACCTCTGTGGTCCCGAATGTCTCGGCTTCTGTTCAATCAGTTCCTCCACCTGAACAACATCATGTTGATTCCAAGGTGGACCTCTCCCCTTCTTCGCCTGTTTCTGCGTCCTCCTCTTCTACTTCGCCTAGTGAAAGTCTGGATTCAAGTAACCAGGTGGCTAAGAAGAAGAAGAAGAAGAAGTCTGATAAGAGAGAGGCTAAGGCCGCAGCTGCTGCTTCTAATGCATCTCCTCTTGATAAACCTTACAACCCTCCACAGAAAGTCAGGTTCCCTTTCATGTTGTGCATGGGAGACCATCTTCTTCGAGACTGCCCTAGCATTCCCAAGGTGCTTGAAGAATGGTCCAGCGGTCATCCACCATTGCCTTTGCCTTCCGGGAGTCAGGTTGGGGGCACGTCTTCAGCTAGTGTTGGTAAAACTCCTAAGAAGCAGGGTAAGATTACCAATCCCTGTAAGTTGTGTGAAGGGCACCATGCCATTCACCTTTGTCCTTATATGGATGAAGCCAAGCGAGTGTTGGACAACTCAACTGTTTCTACACCATGCCTCCCGACTGGTTACAAACAGCTTTCTTTGAGTCCTCCGCTAGTTGATTCTACGATTGGTCAAGAATCATCCTTGGTCAATCCCGCTCACTCGGAAATTCGAATTCAGGAATCCATTCCCGACCAACCATTGGTCGTGGGATCGGTTGAACTGGCCCCGTCTGCGGTACACCAGGTCTTTTCCGTTGAGAGTGGACCTCACATCCCTCAGGTTCTTCTTGTTTCTTCAGATTCCTCGGACTTGGAGAAAGATTCTCCTGTCCCCGTACCTCAAGAAGCTGCTCCTCTGCCTCCCGTGATAGAGGTCCTGGAGGATACTCCTCCCGCCTTCGAGATGGAGGTTGTGGAGGATGCTCCTTCTTCTTCCGTAACACCAGGGGAAGACCATCTCGGTTCGATGGTAACCCCTCCGAGTAGTTTGGTCGCTTCCTTTGATTGGAATCGATTTGCAGGATACCGCCCTCCGTCTTATGTGCCTTTCGAGATCATAGTACAGGCTTTTGGTCTGGTCATACCCAGCACCATTATAGACAAAGGCGCGTCTGTTAGTATTCTATCCTCAACTACTTGGCAAGCTTTCGGTTCACCACCGCTTGCGCCTGTTACGCAGAATCTGTTGGCATTTAACAGAAGAATGAGTCAACCGTTAGGGATCCTTCCAAGGTTACCTGTTACTTTGGGAGGTAAAACTGTCCATATGGACGTGATGGTTGTTCCACGCCCCTTGGATTTTAATCTGCTTTTGGGGCGCGATTACACCTATGCCATGGGAGCGCTCGTCTCCTCCCTTTTTCGTGTGGTCTGTTTTCCACATGAAGGATGGATCGTGACCATCGATCAACTTTTGTTCTTTGGTCCTGATGTGGCAACTGGTCCGCCATCATCCCTTCCTGGTTTTTATCCACCTGTTGTATCTGCCCCACCGCAGGTCAACTATGTGGCTACCTACCCCGTGCCTGTGCTCAGTGATGATGCTGTTGTGCATTAGATGCTGGGGGCATTGGTCCAGACTTCCAGGATGTTTTCCTTCCATCGGGAGGGGAACTCTTGGAAGCGGTGACTTCTTGTTCATTATGATGAGGTTGTCAGAGCACAGTTCTTTTCCTTGTGTCAAACTCCTTAAAAAATGAAACAAGGTGGTCGGAGCACAGTTCTTTTCCTTGTGTCAAGCTCCTTAAAAAATGAAACAAGGTTGACGGAGCACAGTTCATTTTCTTGTGTCAAGCTCCTTAAAAAATGAAACAAGCCAGTCAGAGCATGGTTCTTTTCCTGTGTCAAGCTCCTTAAAAAATGAAACAAGGTTCTCGGAGCAGAGTTCCTTGTCTTGTGTCAAGCTCCTTAAAAAATGAAACAAGGGTGTCTGAGGATAGTTCTTTTAATGTGTCAACCTCGTTAAAATAATGAAACACGTTCTTGTTCAATTCGAGTCTTTGATCAGATCTCGTAAAATCCCAGTCGAGTCTTTCTTAGATCTCGTAATTGAACCTTCACTCCATCTGCCTTTCATATGGACTGAAGCTTGGGGGGCATGTACCTCGAATTGAGTCACCATGCTGGGGGGCATGCTTACTTTTTCAAGCATAGTTTGTTTCCGTTTCAAGCTTGTGTAAAAATGAAACCGGTTTCAAGCATAGTTTATCCTTGTTTCAAGCTTGTGTAAAAATGAAACCAACTTCAAGCAGAGTTTCCTGATTTCAAGCTTGTGTAAAAATGAAACCATTCCCATTTTACCTCTTGTGATTGCCATTTTATCAACCTGTTTTTTCCAGATGAGCCTTGGTTTTCTCACTCCATCGTCACTATTTTCTTGGCCGATCATATGCCTTCACTTGGTTGTTTTACCCGTTCCTGAGGAACCGCTGCGATGAGTGGTTTTGTTAGCCAGCCTCTTGACCTTTATCTTGTTTTGAGCAGTTCCATTGGGGGAGAACTGTAATACATACCCTTATACCACTCATTCCTCAAGAAAAGTCACTCACCTCTTTCGACTCTCTAAACATGAAAGATCGTCGAGGCCTCGTTGTTTTTAGATCGCAAATGGACACGAATCGTAATCTACCCAAGATAATGCCATCCCTTTTTCTAGTCGACAGATTGATTACAAAAAGGAATACCCCAGCCTATCGCGACTAGGAGGTTTTCTCGGATATTGTTTTCTACCTTTTCGGATCTGAGGAACTATTTACGAAAAGGGACCTCCGGAGTTTACTTTTCAGCTGTCTTTTCAAACTCTCTAAACATGAAAAGACGCCGAGTTCTTCCTTTGTCAGACTCGTTAAACCCTGATGACATTGGATTCAGTCGTGATGACGTTATTTGAGTTTCTCCTTCCTAGGGCTCGTTAAATGTACTAGGATGGATTCGTCTGAAGGACGGATTTATATGACAAGCATATGCTATCCTCTTCAAGCTTGTGTAAAAATAAAGAGGTACTCACCGAAATGGTGGGGAAAAATGGAACCAACATCGTTGTCGTTGGCAGTATGTCGCTCTTGAACATGGCACTTGTCTGCATTCGTGTCGGGTTGGGGACATCTCATCTCGTTTTCCACTTGCCTCCGTGGGTTTGGGTGATCCCTTTTGACCTCTCATTTGCTCTTTGCCTCGTCACCGTGACCTTTGATCTTTTGATGTCAAATGCTGCCAAATCCACTATCATGCCGTCAATATGTTCAAGAGAAGTTGACCTCTGTAAACTCCAACCTTCCTCTGATTCTCATCTGATCTTGATTCACAACAAAAACATCATGTTCCTCTGTCTCGTGTCGATGATGTGGGAAACACTATGGCCCACATTCGATCAAGGTCACTTCCTGTCGACTTCAGCTCATTATCCAGGAAGCCGATCTAGAGACTCCTTTATGGTACCTTGGAGCCTGCATGCCCCAATGGCAGGTTCGTTGCATTCGATGTGGGGTTTTCATCATTGGCCTCCGATCGAGTGATTCTACAGGTGTTCGACACCAGCTCATTGATTCACACGCCGTAGATTGTACCTGTAGTACCTTGAGGGCCATCACATCGGGTGGTCTTCTCGTCTGCGAATGTTTTCATCGGGCCGGTAATCGTGCGATGTTCTCAGAAAAACCTTCGTACTTCACTTTCGTCATATTCGCATGCTTGAACTTGTACTTTGTTCGGGTCGAGATGGAGCGCAATACCCTGGATTGCGTCTGTTGTAATCCAGGCTGCGATTGTGGATTATTATCATTTTGTACATGACTCACTGATTGGATGGCTGCGACCATACCTGAGTCTATTTATTTGATCCTTGCTGGATGGCTGCGCCCATACCCTAGATCCGGATTCTAGTGTACTCTGTTTCGGATGGCTGCGCCCATACCACATATACATCATGTACTTGAGATATCAGTTTTATTTCTCCACGCGGGTTTTCCGACGGCGGAGCTTCAGTTGGACATATTCTCGTAAATCATTTCACCCCTCTCTCTCTCTCGGGCCTCATGCTTTAGGGGGCATCTGTTATACAGTAATTTGTCACCGTCACTGTAATTCCCATCTCGCCCATTGGAGGGTCATTTCTGTGACCAATAAGCAGTGTCATGCCTTGCAAATACCATCATTGCATCCCTTTCCATGAGGAAAATATTTCTTCTGTTGATCATTTCCTGAGCAGACCCCTAAAAACACCTGTTTTTGCCTTGGCGCTGGTAGCCCGTTATGTACCCGTGCCAATGGGGGAAAATTAAAATTGAGCCCGCGCCAATTGGCGCTCTGTCCAAGTTAAACACCTGCGCCACTCTGCTTTTGGAAAGTTTTTTTAAAAAAGAGGTGAAGTTTCGATTACAACAAATTTGTGGATGAGTCATCAGGAGTGGTTTCGCCTGAATAACCACAGCCTTCCTCCTTTGGCCTCTTGTTTCCACCTTATGGGGAACCTCCCAAGGGATAAGGCCTTCCTTCCACTATTGTAGGGATCCCAACCTCCTCCTCTCCTCTATAAATATAGCCTTCATCCATTGATGAAGAGGCTGAAAGGCTGAAAGGCTGAGAGTCTTGAAGTGCCTAAGCTTTGAATCTCCAAATTCCCAAGAGATTTTGCGCTGTAAGAGCCCTCTTTCTTCCCTTAAGGCCAACTCAAGTAAGGAGACTATTGTCAAGAGACTCAGGAGAGGTTTTCCATTTCCCTGGCGAGCTTTGCGAGACGTGAATGACTGGAGACCCATCCGAAGGAGACCACGACGTCAGAACATTGGTTGTAATCTCTTTCGCTCGTTATTTAATGAATGATTACGATTATGGTTCCACTCTGTTTTCGATTATGTTAATATGAGTAGTATCCTTTCTGACTGATATTTAGTTGCGTATGCTAGATTTTATGCTTGTATCTGTTTGTTTCTTGCATGTGCAGTGTCCATCCACGGAGAGATCGTAGATCATGATCCGCTCGAGGCCAGAACTACGGAACACTCTCTTCTTTCTTATCGTAGTATCGATTCTGTGTAGGCCTCCATCTTTGGTCTTTTTCATTCGTAACCAGGAACTTGCGTTGTAACATTTCTCAGATTGTTGCTAGACCCCTACCGGGCTAGTAGGGATCCTGGGAAAGCGAGAGGGGGATTTCACTCCCCTACCATCGCGTATATAAAGGAAACCCCACTAGGTTGCTATCCTTTATCCGTAGTCAGTCTGCCGCCCTATACTCGTGATACACCGAACACAGCATTCGGGGAGACTACCTGCACGTACGGAAAGTCCTTGGTCGATTTCTGTTTCATTTTTGAAACTAAGGTGTATATTGCAGTTCACGGATATTTGGTACACCCTTTGTGCCTAGTTTTTCCTGAGCAGTCATTTGGTCTTTTCTGACTCCCTAAACTTGAAAAGACCGTCAAGCGCTTGTCCTTTCACGCTTGTATCAACTCTGAAAGAGATAGAGTCATCTTTTTATCGTTTCTCGACTCTTAAAATATGAAACTGTAGAGTTCTCGTTTCAATGTTTTAAAAATTAACCGCCCACGAAATATTCCTGTTAAAGTTATTTTCCTTATGTGTTGTTCGAAGATCATTTCTAATGGAAAACTTTTCCGCAGTTTACCAACCATGAATCCCCCGTGATGAACTCGGGTCATTTTCCTCCTTTGGAAATGTTGGTGCCCCTTATATGGCAACGTTGTCCCTTCCCCGGGGTTACTCTGGGTTGCTCGGTTTGGTTGTTTTCAACCTCTCGTGGTCCCGAATGTCCGCCACTGTTTGGCTGGCCCACCCGAACAACATCATATTTTGATTCCAAGGTGGACCTCTCCCCTTCTTCGCCTGTTTCTGTGTCCTCCTCTTCTACTTCGCCTGGTGAAAGTCTGGATTCGAGTAACCAGGTGGCTAAGAAGAAGAAGAAGAAGACAAAGAAGAAGAAGTTCGATAAGAGAGAGGCTAAGGCTGCAGCTACTGCTTCTAATGCACCTCCTCTTGATAAACCTTCCAACCCTCCACAGAAAGTCAAGTTCCCTTACATGTTGTTCACGGGAGACCATCTTCTTCGAGACTGCCCTGGCATTCCCAAGGTGCTTGAAGAATGGTCTGGCGGTCGTCCACCGTTGCCTTTGGCTTCCGGGAGTCAGGTTGGGGGCATGTCTTCAGCTAGTGTTGGTAAAACTCCTAAGAAGCAGGGTAAGATTACCAATCCTTGTAGGTTGTGTGAAGGGCACCATGCCATTCACCTTTGTCCGTATATGGATGAAGCCAAGCGAGTGTTGGACAACTCAACTTTTTCTACACCATGCCTCCCGGCTGGTTACAAACAACTTTCTTTGAGTCCTCCGCTAGTTGATCCTACGATTGGTCAAGAATCATCCTTGGTCAATCCCGCTCACTCAAAAATTCAAATTCAGGAATCCATCCCTGACCGACCATTGGTTGTGGGATCGGTTGACCTGGTCCCTTCTATGGTGCACCAGGTCTTTTTCGTTGAGAGTGGACCTCACATCCCTCAGGTTCTTCTTGTTTCTTCAGATTCCTCGGACTTGGAGAAAGATTCTCTCGCCCCTGTACTTCAAGAAGTTGCTCCTCCACCTTCCGTGATGGAGATCTCGGAGGATACCCCTCCCACCTTCGAGATGGAGGTCGGGAGGATGCTCCTTCTTCTTCCGTAACACTAGGGGAAGACCTTCTCTGCTCGATGGTAGCCCCTCCAAGTAGTTTGGTCACTTCCTTGATTGGAATCGATTTGGTGGATTACATCTTCCGTCTTATGTGCCTTCGAGATCATAGTACAAGCCTTCGGGTCCTGGTCATACCCAAGACTAATATAGACTTAAGGTTCCTCCATGAAGATTTTATCCTCAACTACTTGGCACGCTTTCGGCTCACCGTTGCTTGCACTCGTTACGTTAATCGTTGGCGACAGAAGAACGAGTCAACCGTTAGGATCCTTCCAGGCATTCGTTACTTTGGGAGGTAAAACCGTCCATATGGACGTGATGGTTGTTCCAGGCCCCTTGGATTTCAATATGCTCTTGAGGCGCGATTACACCTATGCCATGGGAGCGCTTGTCTCCTCCCTTTTTCGTGTGGTCTATTTTCCGCATGAAGGACAAATCATGACCATTGATCAGCTTTCGTTCTTTGGTCGTGATGTGGCAGCTGGCCCACCATCATCCCTTCCTGGTTTTTATCCACCTGTTGTATCTTCCCCACCGCAAGTCAACTATGTGGCTACCCACCCCGTGCCTGTACTTAGTGATGGTGCCATTGTGCATCAGGTGTTGGGGGCATTGGGTCCTGACTTCCAAGATGTTTTCCTTCCATCTGAATGGAACTCCTAAGCGATGACTTCTCGTTCCATATGATGAGGTTGCTCCGAGCTACGCTTGTTTTCTTGTGTTAAGCTCCTTAAAAAATGAAACAAGCTCTTCGGAGCATAGTTTGTTTTCTTGTGTAAAGCTCCTTAAAAAACGAAACAAGGTCATCTGATGATAGTTCTTTTAATGTGTCAACCTCGGTAAAAAAATGAAACACTTTCCTGTCCAATTCGAGTCTTTGTTTAGATCTCGTAAAATCCCAGTCAAGTCTTTCTCTTGGTATCGTAACTTGAACCTTCACTCCATCTGTCTTTCATATGGACTGAAGCTTTGGGGGCACGTACCTCGAATTGAGTCACCATGCTGGGGGCATGCTTATTTTTTCAAGCATAGTTTGTTTCCATTTCAAGCTTGTGTGTAAATGAAACATGAAAACTGGTTTCAAGCATAGTTTATCTTTGTTTCAAGCTTGTGTAAAAATGAAACCAACTTCAAGCAGAGTTTTCTGATTTCAAGCTTGTGTAAAAATGAAACCTTTCCCATTTTACCTCTTGTGATTGCCATTTTATCAGCCTGTTTTTGCCAGATGAGTCTTGGTTTTCTCATTCCATCGTCCCCCATCTGTTTGGCCGATCATATGCCTTCACTTGGTTGTTACCCGTTCCTGGGGAACCGCTGCAATGAGTGGTCTTTTTAGCCAGCCTCTTAACCTTTATTTGTTCTGAGCAATTCCATCATTACCGGAACTAGTTGCTTCCCTTTATACCACTCATTCCTCCAGGAGGAGTCAACTTTCAACTCTTTTCTGACTCTCTAAACATGAAAAGATTGTCGAGGCCCTTGTCGTTTCGATCTCGTTAAAGTGGCCCCGAAACGACATCTACCTAGTATACGTTTACCCCTTTTTCGGGCTAGGATGGATTATTTACGAAAAAGGAATACCCTAGCCTATCACGACTAGGAGGTTTTCTCAGACATAGTTTTCTACCTTTTCAGATCTGAGGAACTATTTACGAAAAGGGACCGTTGGAGTTTACTTTTCAGCTGTCTTTTCAAACTCTCTAAACATGAAAAGACGTCGAGTTCTT
Organism: Pinus albicaulis; assembly: GCA_034641835.2. Taxonomy (NCBI): domain Eukaryota; kingdom Viridiplantae; phylum Streptophyta; class Pinopsida; order Pinales; family Pinaceae; genus Pinus; species Pinus albicaulis. The sequence continues at coordinate 102,137,207 of MU968411.1, read as the reverse complement.
CCTTTGTCAGACTCGTTAAACCCTGATGACATTGGATTCAGTCGAAATGACGATATCGGAGTTTCTCCTTCCTAGGACTCGTTAAATGCACTAGGATGGATTCGTTCGAAGGAAGGATGACAAGCATATGGTATCCTCTTCAAGCTTGTGTAAAAATAAAGAGGTACTCACCGAGATGGTGGGGAAAATGGAACCATCATCGTTTTCGTCGGCAGTATGTCGCTCTTGAACATGGAACTTGTCTGCATTCGTGTCGGGTTCGGGACATCTCATCTCGTTTTCTTCACTTTGCCTCCGTGGGTTTGGATAATCCTTTTTGACCTCTCCTCTGCTCATTGCCTCGTCACCATGACCTCTGATCCATTGATGTCAAATACTTCCAAATCCACTGTCGTGTCGTCAATATGTTCAAGAGAAGTTGACCTCTGCACATATCAACCTTCCTCTGATTCTCATACGATCCTGATTCACAACAAAAACATCATGTTCTTCTGTCTTGTGTCGATGATGTGGGAAACATTATGGCCCACCTTCGATCAAGGTCACTTCCTGTCAACTTCAGCTCATTATCCAAGAAGTTGATCTAGAGACTCCTTCATGGTACCTTGGAGCCTGCATGCCTCAATGGCAGGTTCGTCGCATTCGACGTGAGGTTTTCATCATTGGCCCCCGATCGAGTGATTCTGCGGGTGTTCGACGCCAACTCATTGATTCACATGCCGTAGATTGTACCTGTAGTACATTGAGGACCATTTTCATTATTGGTGTCTTCCTACGTCTCCAAGTAATGTTTTCTCATCATCACCGGTAATTCCATTTGTCGTTCCCCGTGATGGAATCCATGTTCGACTTCACTTCACATATTCACATGCTTGAACTTGTACTTTGTTCGCTCTAGATGGAGCGTAAGACCCCATTGTGTCTCTCGCTGTAATCTAGTCGCTGACTGCGGGATTATTATCATTATGTACATGACTTCAACGATTGATGGCTTGCCATGTACATCTTCTAGGTCTATTTATTTGATCTCCATTGATGGTCGCCACTTTCATACCTGGATCCTGATTATAGTGTACTGTTTTGATGGCTTGCTGCCCATACCACATATACATCATGTACTTGAGATATCGCTTGTATTTTTCTGTCTGTGTTTTCCGACGAAGGCTTCAGCTGAACATGTTCTCCCAAAGCATTTCACCCTCTCTCTCTCTCGCCTCATGCTTTGGGGGCATCTCATATACGTGAATTTGTCACCGTCCCTGCAATCCCCATCTTGCCCATTGGAGGGTCATTTCTGTGACCAATAAGCAGTGTCATGCCTTGCAAATACCATCATTGAATCCCTTTCCATGAGGACAACATTTCTTCTGTTGATCATTTCCTGAGCAGACCCCTAAAAACACATGTTTTTCCTTGGCGCTAGTAGCCCGTTATGTACTCGCGCCAATGGGGGGAAATTAACACTAATCCCGCGCCAATTGGCGCTCTGTCCCAGTGTTGCACCCGCGCCAATCTATTTATGGAAAGTTTTTTTAAAAAAGAGGTGAAGTTTCGATTACAACAACTTCGTGGATGAGTCATCAGGAGTGGTTTCGCCTGAATAACCACGACCTTCCTCCTTTGGCCTCTTGTTTCCACCTTATGGGGAACCTCCCAAGGGATAAGGCCTCCCGTCCACTATTGTAGGGATCCCAACCTCCTCCTCTCCTCTATAAATATAGCCTTCATCCATTGATGAAGAGGCTCGAAGGCTTGAAGTTTAAGCTGAATTTTAAATTCCCAAGAGCCTTTTGTGTTGTAAGAGCCCTCTTCCTTCCCTTAAGGCCGACTCAAGTAAGGAGACTATTGTCGAGAGACTCAGGAGAGGTTTTCCCTTTCCCTGGCGAGCTTTGCGAGATGTGAACGACTGGAGACCCATCCGAAGGAGACCACGACGTCAGAACTTTGGTTGTAATCTCTTTCGATTGTTATTTAATGAATGATTACGATTATGGTTCCACTCTATTTTCGATTATGTTAATATGAGTAGTATCCTTTCTGACTGATATTTAGTCACGTATGCTGGATTTTATGCTTGTATATGTTTGTTTCTTTCACGTGCAGGTATCCATCCACGGAGATCGTAGAGGATCGTGATCTGCCGAGGCTGAGGAACGGGAACGCTCTCTTCTTCGGATCATAGCATTGGATTCCAGGTAGGCCTCCACCTTTTGTCTTTTCATTTCGTAACTAGGAACTTGCGTCCTAACATTTTGTGATTGTTGCTAGACCCCTGCTGGGCTAGTAGGGATCGCCTCTGTCCGCAGAGGGGATTTACCTCCTCAACAGCGAACGACAGCTACTAGGTTTAAAGACGTCGGAACACGTCTCTAGCCTAGACCTCTAAATGTGTTTCGTTAGATTTCAATGCTACCTTAGTGTAAATTGAGTATATTTTAAATTTGATCTTCAATTACGTTTCAGTTTTCAGGCCCTAACGAATGTGTGGTCTCAAAAATTTCTAAATGCAAAGCTACATGCCATAGTACATTTCGTTCGATGAAAACTAGCTACATAAGAGTTGAGAACTTTAACACAAACAAAATGATTGGAAGACAAACAATTATATCTCTAATGTAGCTAATGAAATTGGAAACTTTTCATTCAAATCACTAATTACTAGTAAAATCGAAAAGATTGCAATTTTCACTAATCAACCAAAAGAAAAAGAGATTTTTTTTTTTTTAAATTTTCAATGTTTGATGGCTAGATGCACTAAACAAACCGAAAACAAACGGAACAACTTGAGAAACGGTATTAAGAGAGCAAAACAAACAAGATTCACTCAATGACACCAACAATCAGATCTAAAATCGACCAAAGTCTCTCAAAACCAAGAAAAAAACTCAAAGGCTCCAATGGACCGTGTGATCTAGGCCCAAAGCAAGACCAAACGAAATTTGAATGAAGAAAAGAGCAATCACCCAAAAATTGCAATAAAACGGTGAAAAACTACTAAGAGAATGTGGAGGAACAATCAGAGGATTGACTGGACTAACAAAACACCAAAACTCCTAAGGAGGGCTCGATGCACAAAGCCACTAGATGCCCTAGGGCTTAAAACGTGAAATCGATGGAGAAAAGCAAACAACCAAAGGACGAAGGAAAATTCCCAGTCAAACAGGACTCCAACACACTCAGGTAGCCGAAAAACCAAGAAGAAAAACATTGACTAGACCCAGAGAGCTCAAAACTAAGAAAACCCTAATGCCTCACACGAGTGGCGCGACTGTGAGATTGAAACTGGCACCAGAAAGCAATTGGCGCGGGAAATACAAAAGCAACATGCGCCAATTGGCGTGACTGTGGAGATAAAAAGCGCGCCAGCCGAGTTTCTCAGCCAAAAATAAAAAAGAACTACTCCAGAAGCAGATCAATGATAACTAAGCAAACCAAGAAGCAAAAAACAGCAAAAGAACCCAGCCCAGAAGGCTAACCAAGCAAGGAAAACCACGAAACAATCAAAACGAGACAATTACAATGAGACAACGAAACTAGACGCTCCCCAGTGGAGTCGCCAAATTGTTGAGGAGGTAAATCCCCTCTGTGGACAGAGGCAATCCCTACTAGCCCAGCAGGGGTCTAGCAACAATCATCAAATGCTATAGCGCAAGTTCCTAATTGCGAATAAATAAGCCAATGATGGAGGCCTACCTGGAGTCCAGTGCTATGATTCGTAGAAGAGACAACGTTCCCATTCCTCAGCTTCGGCAGATCACGATCCCCACGATCTCCGTGAATGGACACCTACACATGCAAGAAACAACATGAATACAAGCATAAAATCCAGAATACGCAACTATATATCAGTCAGAAAGGATATAACTCATCATTATCATAAGTGAAAAACAGAGTGGAACCATAACCGGTAGTCATTCATTAATAAGCAATCGAAAGAGAGTACAACCAATGTTCTGACGCTGCGGTCTCCTTCGGAAGGGTCTCCAGTCGTTCACGTCTCGCAAAGCTCGCCAGGGATGGGACAAGCCTCTCTTAGAGTCTCTCGACGATAGTCTCCTTGCTTGAGTCGGCCTTAAGGGAAAAATGAGGGCTCTTGCAACATGAAGGCTCTTGGGAATTTGGAGATTCAAAGCTTAGGCACTTCAAGACTAGCTTGCAATGGCAATGAGCAAGCTTTTATAGAAGGAGGAAGGGGAGTGGGGATTCCTATAATTGTGGGATTGGCCCTATCATCAAGGAAGCTTCCATGAGAGGTGGCAAACCACTTCCCCTCCATGGAACTCCCGGAGCCAAACCTCCCAACTCAAGATAGATAGTAGTTTCTGAGTTTGTTGAAACAAAACTTCTGCCTTTCTTATTTAAAAAAAACTCCTTAAATTGGCTGGCGCGACTGCGACTCTGGGACAGAGCGCCAGTTGGCGCGGCCTCTTTGTAGGATTTTCCTCATTGGCGCGAGTGATGAACTGGCTTCCCACGCCAATGCAAAAAGGGATGTTTTTATAGTTTTTTGCAAGGAGATGTCTTTAGGGCAATTGAAGCTCATGTTTAGAGGAATGCAATGATAGTGGTTTCAAGGCATGACATTGCTCATAGGTCACATAATGGGCCCTCCAATGTGCAGGACGGGGAATGGTAGGGACGGTGACAAATTACTGTGTAACACTTCGGCTGCACCAAAATCCGTTTCACAATTGGCGCCCATGGGTTTGATGCCGATGGTAACCAAATCTAGTCCGCCACCATCTTCCTCATCTGTTTTCAGTTCTATGACAATGATTGGCAACCCCAGTATCCATGCTATACCCGGTCCCAACAATTTGGTCACCAAAAATGTCAGCGGACCTTCGAATCCTTTGGGATCTGATCCTATTGTGAATGCGCCAGGACCCACAGTTTCCACTCCCGCTAGCAGGGCTACTTCGGTTCCTTTTAGCAACCCTTTTGATTGAAACCCTTTTTTGAGTTCAAACCCCTTGGTCACCATGCCAGGGGGTAGTGTCACCAAAAAATATATGCCGAGGAGCACTTAGGTACCCCTACAGTCATTGGGACAAACAGGACAACCTATTGTTAACCTTGTTCCTTTGAGTGGTCAAACTTCCGGTGTAGGGTCTATGCCGATGCTTAACTATGTGAATAGCAGTATGCCTTTGGCTAACTCTATCTCGTCCATATGGGAAAACCAACCCCAAAATCAATTTGGGCAAGGGGGAAACTTTTACACTGGGGGAAACCAACAGTTCGCCCCTTAGTACAACATACCCTACGGACAGCAACCATACACCCCTACACCCCCACCCACAGGAAACTTTTATCAACAAAGTCCTACTTATCCCATTGGTAACACATTGATGGGCAGACCCTATAGTCCAAATGGTCAGCCAATACTTCCTTGGATAGATCCGAGGGAAAACACCCAATTGCCATTTCTAGCAGCTCTAGATATCCTCGACATCTACAAAATGACCAATGAACCCATCAACCACAACCCATTCTGGCCTCCAGTACTGCACAATATTCCATCTGACATCCCTAAATTTGACGGGAAACAAGGGGACGATCCGACTACACACGTCACCACCTTTCATCTATGGTCTGTTTCTAACTCCATGGTGGATGATAGTATCTGCCTTCGGCTTTTCCTCCGCACTATCAGAGGCAACACTGCCAAATGGTACATTGAGTTACCACGTGGGTTCGTCAACACTTTTAGCACCCTAGCTACGAAATTTCTTAAGAACTTCCAATTACCTATTAGATACGAAATCGACACAGAACTCTTAACCTCACTATGCCAAGACACTGCCACCCACATCTCCAATCACACTCATGAATGGAGACATAGGGGGAGGCTGGTCAAAGCACCAATCCCGGATCATCTCTTATCCAACTGGTTTTGTAAGTCACTCTTACCACCCCTAGCTAAGGACGTTTTTTTGTGTGGTGCGGTCACGAAAGACCAATCCATCCATCGTGCACATCATTTAGATCTGATCTATTCGCAATCTGGCACACTGTATGATTTACTCCCCCATGCCCCTGGCAATCCGAATCCTCCCACTCCTCAAAAACCCGGAGCACATGCCAACGACCTCGTTGGTGCAATCTCTGGCATAGCCATAAACATTACAAGGAAAAGACCCTCTAGAGGAGGTTATAAAGGAGGTTTTTAGTGTTATAAACTTGGCAAAAATTGTCAAAAAAACATTTTCTACAACATCCGTTTATGGTTACGGAGGTTTTGGCGGAGCTTTTAACGGAAATTAAACATAACTAAAAAGAAATGGGAGGTCGAAGGTTATTATTGATGTTTTTTTCATCCGTTCGCTACTCTGCCTTTAACACACTGATGCGTACATGTCGACGACGCCCCGGGGCTGTCTCAGTCCAACGCATCGGGACGTTTAGGTGTAAAACCGCACCCGGCGTAGTGTTGGTCATACAACACATGGGGCCATTCTAATTGGCCTTGGGATTTTTGCGGTCCCCATAGGTCATATCAATGCACCGGTTCACCGTATCATAGAAAGGCATCGAGATTTATAATTGGTATCAGTATTCGTGCAGTGCCCATAGATCGTAAAAATGCGCCAGTGCTTATAGACATGTAAACACCCCAGTGCGCAGTATCACACAAACACATTGATATTGATAACTGGTATTGGTATTTGTGCAGTGCCCATAGATCGTTGTTGAAGGATTAATATGTCTTGCAGACAAGACTGATCTCTCTAGTACTAAAAGTATCTAGCAACAAACAGCCAAATAGACTAATCTTTCTCTAAGAATATACGATCTATGAAAATCTCTATAGAGGTGTTAAGGACTTACCGTTTGTCCAGTGCTTGTTTGAAGTCGTTGTTGTCCTTCGCGCGCTTGAAGGAGTTTTCCTCATAAACCTGCAGTCACAAACAAGCAAAATATTACATAGCACCTGTATAGAAATCATCATAAAACATGCTTATCATAGTGATCAAGGAATCTATGAAATAAACCATTGATTAAAAGCTTATTGAGAAAAATGAGTGTATTTGTATTAATTTCAAAAGAAGAAAATCCTTACAACCTGAGCCTTGATGTTGCACAGGACTTTTAGGGGTCCAAAGCAGGAATCGCATTTACTTTGATAAGCTCTGCACTCCTCAATCAAGACGAAATACAGGTATGTAATCTTTCCTCACAAAAGTCTTAATTAACTGAGTCTGAATCTTAACAGCACTTAACTTCAAATATTCTAAAGCTTCAACTCCCTTTGAGGCTACCCAATGCCTCTTTTTATAGTGGAAAAGAGGAGGTTTTCTGTTCCAAGTATGAAGGGATAGAATCCTCCTTCCAAGGGATAAGCTCCTCACATCAAGGGTTTAGCTCCATAAGGTAAGGGATACATGCACCTCATAAGAGCAGTTCTATCACCACAAGATATTTTCTGGAAGCTTCTAGAATTCACTTTTATTGAGCTTTTTGGAAATTACTTGCACCTTTTTTATCTTACAGGGGTCCGCACTTTTAACACAGATGAAGTGCATTCAGGTACACAGGATAGCTGAACATTGGGTGCAGGACCGCAGGCAAGATAGCGAGAAAGTGCGACACCAAAGTTTAGGAGATTGTTAGGAACTTTTCTCTGATTTTCAAGGCTTGACATGAGGAACTGATATGTTATAATTGCAAAGGGAGAAGTATGAGTAATAATGAGCTCATACACATAGCAGAATGTCAGGATGACAATTTTCAGTGTAACAATCGTATAACGGCACCGGTGCATATAGACACATAAACGCACCAGTGTATAGTTACTGACACACCGATTTTCATGTTGTATTTTTAAGAAACATCGACCTGTGACAGTCCAATTATTGTGATTTTTTAAAATTCATTATTCATCAAAAGTCGGCACATCTTATAACAATACTCATATTAATTACATTTTTATTACATTTTTATTAATGCATTTGAATGTGATGTTTGGATTAATTTGTTATATTATATCATAATTATTGTGGTTTTTTAAAATTCATTATTCATCAAAAGTCGACACATATATATCTTATAACAATATTCATATGAATTAAATTTTTATTAGTGCATTTGAGAACGACAATGGAGAACACAATAGAATAAATTAAAACATATTTTATGATTATATATATATATATATATATATATATATATATATATAAGACAGTCTTTATCATACAAAATGGGACAGTTATTGGTATCCCTTTGTCTTTCAATTGGGACACTATGTCCATTACATTAAACAAAATGTCTGATTTCACAGACATATATATTTCAAAAAATAAAACGCCTTGCTTTGATATCCAAACATAGTGATCATCATTCTTTGCTTGAACTGTTGTCACTGCTAGAGCTACTTCCATGACTTGGGTTATTTTCAGGAATGTTTTGTTCATGGCATTGATTGTTTTCTTCTTCTTCACCTTCCATCTACAAACATAAAAATAAACTAAAATGAGTGTATATACATTGGTGAGAATAATGAAAATTGCAATATTAAATAATATACATCAATGTAAATCGAAAATAAAAATGACATACGATAGCAACATTTGACTCATAAATTATACACATTCTTTCAAAACCATGTACCATGCCATCTTTCAAAATTTCATCTGTTGGCGCAATTCCATACTTTGTTTCTTGCAAGTTTGATATCCCATAACAAATCATATATTTAATATAAAAGATGTTTTTTTTCTATTAATTATAGACGGAGCTAAGTAAAACAAGATCGATAGATGCTTACAAATTCCACAATTAAATTCTGATTGCCAACATATACTCACAACCCATATTTAACCCAATTTCAATCAATTCATTTGATGGTTCTTCTTTGTATGTTAGCATTTGTTTGAAGACATTCAATGATGATTTTGTTAAACAACTTAAAAAATACAAAAATAAAATTTTGGTAAGTTGTTATAAGGAAGTAACAATTACTCACAAAATTAGAGATCAACCATTTTCTTCCTTGTCGTCCTGTTTTATGTGCTGAATGGGTTCCATTTTCTTTTCTTTTCTGCAAGAAAATTCTTGAAAATTAATATTTAATGCTAAATTGTTTATTTATTGTACCTAATGATCGAAAAATTTAATGATTACATATTACATTTGAAGCACGTATTTGTTGTTGGAAAGAAAGTCTATACATTCGTTCCACTAGATCCCTCAAACTTTTGTAAAAGTTTTTCCCCTTTCATTAACTTCTAGCACCACTCCAAATGAGCTAAGGAGCAATTGATTTTAATTTGCATGTTCTATTTTTTTTCTTTTCTTAGAACAACATTCCTTTTCTGAATTGTTGGTCCCTGTACAACATTAAACAAATTTGAATTAGTAGACTATTTGACACATGTTATCTAATAATTTTAAGTATATTATTAATGATAATTAATAAAAGAAACTAATATTGGATCGATAGTATTTTTTCATTCACCTAATTCATCCTTTTGCAATTTTTCCATTAAACGTTTACGCTTTTCTGGTTCTAGATAAAAAATAATCATATCAAGCTTCGTCATTTTGTGGCTCTACATGATACACAGTAAACAATACATATTAGTTAAACTTACATATAGTTCAAAAATAATATTTTTTATAAATAATTACAAAGAACTTGTCTTTTTTGCTTTTCTTGATGTGTTAACAGTAATTTTGTTACTTGATCTCTTGTTAGACATTTCTTTATCAATCTGAAAACTATACCATATCATTCATTAATATATTTATAAATAAATTCTCAACTTTTTCAGGTAGACAATAAATCTCAAGGTACTGGTGCGCCTTTCACGAGGTTTGCACCACCGCCAGTGCGTGGGGATATTAACAACGCACTAAAAAATAGTGTAATACACCATACAATGTGTTGGGTATTGTAAACACACTACAAAAAAAAGTGTAATAGACCTAACGGTGCATGGGGTATTATAAACGCACCGCGAAAATGGTGTAATACACCGTACGGTGCTTTCCTAGTTAAATGGAGCACTGGTGCCCTATTTCAGATTTGGCGCACGGATTTAGAAAAAATGTTTTCATTTGTTTTACTATAGTACTTTCGAAATGCGCTGTATAATACAGAGTACCAATGCAGTATAGTACACAAGGCGCACCGATAAAGAAAAATCCATTTTTTCAAAAATTCACGCAATGGCCAAATGGATTGGGATCCGCCTAGGCAAGTCATCTCGTGGATTGGACATCAATCTAAAATGAAAAACCCTGATTCTGAAATCACAAAAATAGGGAGAAGAAAGGGAAAAAACAAAAAAATGAAGGGTTTAGGGTAAAAATGGATAAAAATGCAGAAAAAAGTAAAAAAAAAACAAATTTAATCACGAGATGGTTTCAAATTCTATGATGCAGGGTTTGAATTACCAGAGGTTTGGTTTCTGATTGTCTGAATACTTCTGTTTGAACATATTTCGTTGCTCCATAATGCCCTCTCGCTCTCTTGCTCTAGGTTTGTCTCCTGAAAATATCGGGCTGAAAAGTTTAGCAAAAATAGTGAAATAATGAAAAGTGTTTAGTATTTAAAGAATTAATTTATGAAATTAGATTTTCGAAAATATTTTGCCGTCCATTTTTCAAATTGCCGTTTTTTTTTCACTTAAAGAAAATGGAGTTGCATTTTTTTTATTTGCGTTTATTCGTTACCAGTGCGGAAGAGTTGTGGCACACCGATGCGTCTTATTTATATGACGCACCGGTGCATGTTAGGATGATAAGCGCATCTGACTGTATAAAGTTCCTTTTTTTTGTATGTAAGATCATAATAAAATAATGATAATGATAAAGTACATGAATTTATTTTCATTATTTTCTAAACTTTATTATGTTACAAAAATTCGTATTATTCTAGATTTGTTATTTTACATTATTTGCAAATTTACAAATTTAAATATTTTAATAAAATCATTTTACATTAATACAATTAAAATTTTCACATTAATAGAGTTAAAATTTTACAAATATTTTACATACAATTACAATTAAAACTACAATTACAATTAAAATTAAAATTACAATTACAATTTTACATTAATTTCACATACATGAATTACTATTAGAATTAGAATTTTAATTTTAATTTTACATACAACTACATTTACAATTTACATAGAATTACATTTACAATTACAATTACAAATTTACAAATATTTTACATACAATTCAATTAAAATTACAATTACAAATACAATTACAATTTTAGAATTTTACATACAATTACATTTACAATTTTACATAGAATTACATTTACAATTACAATTACAAATTTACAAATATTTTACATACAATTCAATTAAAATTACAATTACAAATACAATTACAATTTTAGAATTTTATATATAATTACATTTACACTTTTACATAGAATTACATTTACAATTACAATTACAATTTTATAAATATTTTACATACAATTCAATTAAAATTACAATTACAAATACAATTACATTTTTAGAATTTTACATACAATTACATTTACAATTACAATTTTACAATTTTTCATATATACAATTAAAATCATTTCATAATAAATCAAATATTACAATTACAATTAAAATTTTACATTAATAAATATTTTACATACAATTACAGTTTAAATTACAATAAGTACAAATACAAATACAATTTTACAATTTTACATACAATTAAAATTACAATTACAATTACAATCACGATATAATATTTAATAAATATCATGGTCATTTAATATTAAATTAATTAATAAACATCATCACGATCATGATAACCATCCTACAAACATCATATTCTACTAATAAACACATTCAAACATAAAATTAACATTATATATTAAGATCATCACAACACAAACATCAAATATACATCTCAATATGTCAAATAACTCATGCTATCACATATACACATCTATCTGCAAGCTAAACATTAAATGAACATATCTAACATGACCTAACAATATGTGCCACATCATGATGATCACCAACATGAAAATTAAGTACAACTACAACATGAACATAAAATACATGGACCATATATATATATATATATATATATATAATGTTAAAAATATACAACTGTAATATAAATGTCATGGATCAGGCGCTAGTGGTAGTATAACAACATCAATAGCAGTACTACAAGTGGATGCCTGCTCAGTAACACTGGGTGCAGCCTCGATAGTCGATGGTCGAGCCTGCTCATGATCATGATCACTAGTACAGATGGATGCATCCGCTGGTGATAGTACAACATCAATATGAGCAGTAGTAGTGGAGGCCTACTCAGTCAATAGTGCATCCTCGGGGGTCGATGGTCTAGCCTGCTCATGATCATGACTAGTACTGATGGATGTAGCTGCAGGTTGCTGACTGGACGTGGCCGATGGTCCAGCCTCATCTCCATGATGACTGTCAGATGCTGCCAATGGAGCATCATGTTGATCAGGCACACCACGAGGTGAACGATCATGAGATGCATGTGAATCGCTGCTCGTGAACTTATGTCCATCACGTTTCGCGGCTTGACTACGCCTATAGCTACAGACAATCCTCTTGAGTCGCGTAACAGCTGTCGTAGCTCCTACAACATGCCACATCAGGCCGTACCTGTCACGCGACATGCCTCTCCACATCCATAATAGCCTATCGTCGGCCTGTATGTCTTTGTAATGAGCGGTCCTGATGCTTGCATCAACAATTAATGCATAGAGTTGGTTGGCCAACTCCATCCTATATCTGGTCTCAGGTCGACCATGCCTAGCAAAAGGCGGCACCGGTGCACCATGATGAGCAGGAGCATGTCTCTCTGCTACACCGGCCTCATCCTCATCATGATCATGCTCAATATCAGCCATATCCTGATCGTCATCATCAGGATCCACACATGGATCATGTGGTGGACCTGACATCTCCTCGCCATCAAAAGAGCCAATGTCTGCAAAATATATACAAGTACATAAAATAATTAGACAATTTAATAAAAACAATTTAATTAAGAACATGTTAGAATAAATATAGATAAAACAGTAATATTACCTCTATCATCTGGCGGCTCATCAGCTGTGAAGAGGATGTTGGGACACCCTTGCCAATCTAAGCCAGCATAAGGACATGGGACCATAATGAAGGGATGTAGCCCGTCAAAACTGGCTAGTAAGTCCAGTGAATCATGTGATATCCTGGCTGGAAACAAAGTGTCTCCCCTCTCAGGCATCATCTGCCCCCACATGTGCATCCATGCCTCAAACATCGGCTTATGAGACTGTCGAACAAAACTAGGTCTCATCTCTGGAAACCTCTCAAAAAATAAACAAAACAGTTCTGAAGAAAAAGGGAAGTTGACCCTCCCTTGTGCATGAGAACGACATCTATCTAAGGCCGTACAAAAATGTCGCAAAACAATGGTAGACCACTTGACAAGTCATGGTTGTTGTACTAAAGAATGAAAATAATATAGAAGCGAGCAACTAATGCATTGCTCGTCATTGGTGTTGTGTGAAATGGTTGAAATGATAAGGGAGAGGCACTTCATGTCTTGTCTACCAAAATCACCTATACGTAACTGACCTCCAAGTACTTGAAACTCTAAAGGAGACAATACATGTGCTCCAATATATCTCTGGGAGTAAACTAACTGACTCCCTGCTACACAACTAGCTAGCACGTCTGGGAATGAGGGAAAATCCACCCCTCTCCTCGATAGTCCTGTAATAAAATAAATATCCTCCTTAGTGGGTGTGTACCACTGGTTAGGACCAACCTGGAAAGCCTGTCGGTGGGCATTCCACTTGTGGATAAGATATCTCAAAAACACACTGTGTGCCTTTAGGGAAGTAGCCTCATAGAACTTGAGGAGGCCTACTTGCCTAAGGATCGCCTGGGTATCTACAGTAATAGGGTGAGGGTATGCATCTCTCTCCCTCTCTCAGGCCTCCCATTGGCGAATCATGTTATACTGTTCAACCTGTTGTTGCTGTTGTTCCTCCTCTTCTCTTTGAATCATTGCCATATTAAATATTTTTTTTTATTAAAACATACATGTATTTAGGAATATACATATATATATTTTTTTTTGAAAAAAAAAATAGACAAGTCGGTGCACCATAAAAATAGTCACGCACCGGTCGCGGTGCATCTTAAGAATGTAGAGCACTGATCTCGGTGCCCCTAATGAAATACAACGCACTGACGACAGTGCATCTGTCTATTTTCCAAGCACCGTTAACTTCATCAAAGTTTAGAATAGCGGTGCGCTGACTGAAATATATGCCCCAGCACGTATATTCATGTCAGTGCACCGACTTCATGACAATTACATAGTCGACGATGTGGTCTTTTACCCGACCGCACTATTGACCCTCTTGGAATCCAGAATGCAGTGCGCTAACATACACCGAGGTGGATAATTCTGTCAACGGACCACACTGTGATTCTCGTGGTCAACGATGTGCCTGGATAAATGAGCGCACCGCCTTTTATTTTATTTTTTTATTTTAAAATTATTTGGGGCACCTTTCGATATCGCCCCGGAAACGGTGCGGATACCATTATCACCGGTGGCGGTGTGGCCTGTAAATTTTATAGGAAGCACCGCTATCCGGTGTGAGCCAAACAACTTCGACGCACGGCGGACAATTTTTTTTTTTTTTTAATGGTTATTTTTAAGGGTATTTCAATTTCTAATCCGCTAAAAGGCTTAATTATGGAAAAACTAGAAAAATACCTGTACATTTCGCCCTCGAGGAGGCATATTGGCTGTAAACTTTGCAAAAGAAAATTTTCCCACTGTTTTTCAAAATGCAAGCTGGAGATTGGTGGCCAATGCAGAGCAGTAGTGTGTGCAATGGGTGCAATGAGAGCACCGATGTCAAGGCGGCTCAGACAAGGGGAAACGGCACCGGTGCTTGACAGCTCTAGAGAATAGAGGAAAGTGAAAAATGAATTTTTTTGGCAGTAATTTTTTTTTTTATTTAACCCTGTTCCGGTTCGCGGGGTTTTATAGGTGCACCGGTATGCTTACCTACAATCGCACTGGGCTGTGTCAAATTTGGCGCGATGTTTATAATGCACCGGGGCGGTTCCCTAACACCGCACTAGGATGTTTCAGTTTCGGTGCGAAATTTTGATGATGCACCGAGGTGGAATATCTGTAAAGCACTGATGCGAAATAGTCGTAAAGCACCGGTTTTTTGGCCTCAATTTTTTTTTTTATGTAATGCTATTCCATTGCGTGTGGTTTATTGGTGCACCGTTGCTCTTGGATAAGAATGCACCGGCACGTTTATGTTTTGGCACGGTGTTTTATGATGCACCAGCATGGAAGAGTGGTGAAGCACCGATGCCTTATAGTAATAGGAGGCCCCTGATGTGTGTGTACATCGCGCAAAATGTCCGGTGTGCCAATGTCTCATGTGCACCGGTGCGTTCTATGGTAGGGCACACACCGGTAATTGAGAGCTCAGTAGCACTGTAAAACTGAAAAATCCAGGTTATTTTGCTGTAATTTTTTTTAAAATTTAACCCTTTACCGGTGCACGTTGTTTATAGGTGCACCGGTTCTGTTTCTTACAAATGCACTGGTCGGTTTTTGTTTTGGCGCGATGTATTATGATACACCGGTGCAGTTTTTTTTCTACCGCATCGGGTGGTTTCGGTTTTGGCGTGGTGTTTTATAAATGCACCGACACGGAAGATCTGTGACGCACCAGTGCTATAGAATAATAAGACGCACCGGGCGGGTGTGTACGGAGTGCACAGTGTCTGGTGTGCCAATGTTTTGGTCCACACTGGTGATTTCTCAGTTCCAGAGCACTGGGGCGACGTGTAATGATAAGTGCACCGAGAGGAAACCATCCGCAAAACCCTCCGCCTGCCAACCTCCTTTAGTAACCTCCGCTAGAAACGGATGTATGGGGTATTTTTCTATGGGGTTCCTCAAAAACATCTGCTAGAGGGTATTTTCCTTGTAGTGAAAACATCCTAGTGGGTAAACCTCCCAGCCTTCTTCGGCTGCCACCACCCCTAACTAATCGACTACTCTTCCTACCGCTGAGGTAAATTATGTGCAGTTTTCACCAAAACATAGTGGCAAGAACAAGAAGAACAAGAAAAATACCTCTTCTTCTAAAGATTAGTTCGATACTTAGAATAATCCCAATCAGAAAATCGCTGCTAAAAATGAAGAAGGAAAGGAGAAACCCATGAAATTTCCTTGCAGAATCTGTGCGGAGGACCACTTGACATACAAATGTCCTCAGCTGTAGGAATGCACAAATTTTATCACAAACAAGGACTCTGGGAGGACACCTTCCATTCTTCAGAATCCCTTCCCTAATCCACAACAGCAATAGCAACACATGGTTGCAAACCCACCACAACCTCCACAAAGGGGAAACAGTGGTACCCATCCTTCCGGTGAAGGATCACCCGCCATTTATGGTGTAGAAAGTGTTGAACTCCAAACATGAGCCAAACTCTATGGAAATCCTATCATTGATGCTCAGGAACCTGGTACCAGTTCGAATCCATTGTCGCCCAATTATTTGCATATCGAAAGGCATACTGCTAACCCCGTGATTCATCCCCCCAAATGGACACTTCGATGCACGACTCATAACACCTCTGCACGTGCTACCCAAAAATACAATATTGTAGAAGATTTGGCGCAAGCACCGTCAACCATGTCTGCACTCGAAGTATTGCAAACCTACCCAATGCAAAGGAAAGCTCTGCTTTCGGCCATTGGTGGAATCGACCCCCAGGATTCTACGCTAGCCATCCTCAACATTGAGAAATCTAAACCTCGTCTCTCACACCAACTTGTGTTCCAGGTGCAAGTTGTGTCAAAATGGAGACCAATCCATCACACTGTCATAGACAAAGGTGCGTCGACCTGCATTATGTCAACTGCATTTTGGCTCACTTTGGGTTCTCCTACTTTATCTCCACCATTGAATTCCCTTAAAGCTTTCGATGGCCAGACTTTCCTCCCAAAAGGCTACCTTGCTAGCTTTCCCATTTCGCTTAGTGGGTAAATGATAACGGTGGACATAGAAGTTGTAGATCATCATCTCGACTATAATCTGTTGTTGGGTTACAGTTGGTCTTACGAAATGACTGCCATTGTCTCTTCAGTCTTCTTACTCATCCTCTTTCCATTGGATGGAAAAATAGTCACAGTGGATAAGTTATCCTTTTTCACCCCCGATTATTCTGTGTTACTAAGTAGCACTGTACCCCTAGTAGGAGGCGTTCCTGACTCGTACGTCAGCGTCAGTACTAGTTTTCTGAAGGCATATTCCCTGAGGGGTTACTTTCCTCTCCCGCCACCTAAGGTTCCACATATGATTGCAATGATATCCACCATTTTGGATGGCTCTATCGATCCATGGATCCTACTAGCGCCTTCAGACATTTATTCCTACTGAGATCATATGCCTCTATCACCGATAGAGTTGGCTTATCAAGCCATCCAAATAGCATCTGAACCCTCCAATGCTTTGGTTTTGACCAATGGTACCACCCTCTCGCCCATCACGGTTCATTCTAAGGATCTCCTCGATGAATTCCTGCCGATGGACGAAGTTATTTGAGAGACAATGTCTCTAGAAGAACGACCTTGGGAAGAGTTCCATCATCGCACTTCGATGTTCGATTCGGACGTGATCACTACTCAAATCCCATATTTTGACCGACCTGAGATTGTTCCCTCCCCTTACATGAATGGTCAAACTCTTGATACGGAAGGGAACATGGGAAATCTTTCCAAGGCTATGCTCATAGATATCTCGATCAAAACGGGTATCGTGGAAAATATTCAAATTCGAGCCGATTGCAATCCTGAGGAAATTTCATGCTTCACATCCCTTTTTAAGGAATTTCACAATGTCTTTACTTAGTCTTACGATAAAATTCGTAGCATATATCCTTCTATTGATGAGAAAGAGATAAGAAATATTGAACATTCTTTTTATGGTATTTTTCTCGCTCATTAAACCGAAAAACCTCGAGTCATCTTCTTCGGGCTTGTTAAACTTACATGAAGAAGCACCGAGCATTCTTTTTATGGTATTTTTCTTGCTTTTTAAACCGAAAAACCTCAAGTTCTCTTCTTCGGGCTCGTTAAAATTACACAAAGAAGCAACAATATTTCTTTTTAGGGACTTTTTTCTAGCTCGTAAAACTGAAAAAACCTCGAGTTTCCTTTGTCGGGCTCATTAAACTACTACGACGAAGAAATATGAGCCATTCTTTTCCATATTTTTCAAAGCTAATTAAACAAAAAAAATAACCGAGTTTTTCTCCATGGGACTCGTTAAAAATTCATGGAGAGCATCGAGTTTTTCTTCGTTGGACTCGTTAAAATTTCATGAAGAACATTGAGTTTACTCTGTCTCCTCGTACTCATAACAAAATGAGGTAGATGTCCATTGAACATAGATTTCTCCCTTTTCCAGATTCAATAGTTTAACTCACGGAAAATGAACTATTTCGGGCTTACTATTCTCCCTTCGTCGTGCCCGGTTATAAAACATGACAAAGGCACCCCCTGGAGTTGTATTTTATGATGTTTTTCAGACTCTCTAAATATGAAAAGATCACTGAGTTTACCCGTCTAGAATCTTTAAACTTAATCAAAAGGGGAAAAATTTGGACAAAGTGGATACTTATTCTGTTACATTTTAAAGGTCAACTTGGCAGCACAAAATCTTGAACATGGCACTTCCCAGAAAACTCTCTCGCATTTAACCGAACCCTACCATCTATGAGTTTAGCCTTCGTATGCCAATGTTCTTGCATTGGTGAATCCTGATACTCTTTGGTGTTCATTAAGCCTAAGCGGCCTAGTACCCTGTTAGAGTGCCTTCTATTGTTCAAGAGGATCTTGCTATCTACTGCTCCTTGTATCAACTAAGCCATCATAGACCAGAACTTGTTTGTCGTTAGTTATTCCCATTTTCTCTTGATTATTTCCATAAACAAAATCATCTTTTCCCATTTTTTGTCGACTGATGTAGGAAACCTCAATGCCTACCTTTTGACAGATCTATTCCTATCGACTTCAACATCTTATCTAGGAAGTTGATCCAGAAACACATCAGTACCTAGAGACTTGTAGACATCAGTGGCAGGTCACCTTTTGTTTGGTTGGAGGTTCTCATTATTGGCTCCCGATCAAATGATTCTATGAGTGTTCGACATCAAATCCTTTTATTCACACTCACTAGATTGTACTGTGCATCTTGGGGACCATCATCATTATCGGTGGCCGCCCTCACGTCTGTTAATAGTTTTTTTTATTTACTGGTAATCAGATGATTTCTCGCATGTTCGACTACAACTCATTCATTCACATGTACAGAAATATGCAGTTTAGTGAAGCAGTGACCAAGACCTTGGGTTGAGGCTTACACCATTATAGTTGTGTTTCCTCTCCCAAGTTGCGATATTTTTTTTGGAGACAGCTTATCAGTTTGATCATGTTATGACAGACGCTTCCATGTTATGCTTATCGGTGGACACACTATTCATATTTCTGGTCTAGAGAAGTCATTTTGATTAGCTACTAAGCATGGGAATGCCCGACTCAAGACATATACTATATTTTCTAACATATATTGTTGTTTCAGGTTTTCCTTAGTCCTCTAATTCCTCTCGTTCTACTACACTTGTTATAAAGTATTTTGGCCACCATCTTCACCTATGACCTCACACTTTAGGGGGCATCTGTTACAGGAAAAATCACCTCCTCATTAGCTCAGAGGAGAAGGTAACATAGAAGGAAGAAAATGACCTAGACAAGACCCATTTTTTCCAAGGTAACGCACCCCAAAAACAACTAGACAGAGTTATAACGCATCTGAGCCATGCAAAGGGAGCGTTAATGCCTAGGGTAATGCTCTATCTTGACCAAGGGGCAACGTTATCCATGTTTGTATGTGAAAAGGGAAATATCTTATGGAAAACTGACTGGAATTTCCAGCTTTTTCTCAAAAAGAGTCAATTCAAAATGGAAACTAAATGGCACAAAACTTTTATTAGGCATTGCCAAACACAACTGAACTCCTATGGAAGGAAAAATAAAGGAAAAGTGAGGACACGTCTAGATCTTTCCCTATTTGAACTGGTTGAAAGAGTTGGCAAGGTTTGTCCTCTCCAACTCTTATAAAGTGGAGCTGTGGGCTCTTGGTCTAAGGTTGAAGGTTTGATTATATGTGGAGCAGAATTTCATTGTTGTAGTGTGAGGCTTGAAGATTGGCATAGTTCATTGAAGAATTTATGCCTTGAGCATTATCACACTCAGAGATAGAGAAAGAGAGAGAGGAATTGGAAGATTGAGGAAGGCTTGGTGCAACTGACGGTTGTAATCCTCCTTTTCATAAATCAATAGAACTGTATCTGTTTTTTCCACTCGATTCATTATTGTCACAATTGTTGTTCAATCGTCTATGTATCATGATATGAGTGGATTATATTTGCATTATTTTATGTTTTTTATATGCTACTTTAATTGATATAAATCTATACTATTGTAGAGATTACACTAGTGCTTTGATTGGTTGCAGGATTTGGATTTGGAGCCAGTGAAGAAGGACTCCTACTCTGCCACTTGGTGTTCTCCATAGGATCTGCCTTCCACAAAGAGGTAATCATCCCAATATTTCTTTTTCAATTATATATATTAGTATGAACATGCATGCAATACCTTTGGAACTTTACAACTAATCTTACAGTCTGCCTCGGCCACCAGAAAGCCCTGATAGGGATACCCAATAACCACCACCCAAGCATATTACCTTATAGCAATTACAACTCAAAATAAACTACAACTAGACCCCCTAAAACTTAGGGATAACTCTACATGCCTCCAGTTTGACCCTAAACTCAAATTGACTGAGCTAAATAAGTCTTCCTAACTCACTTAATTCGTACAAAATTTCATAATATGTGGAATTACAATTTACTTGTAATATAATTAAGGGAATATTAAATTAGAAGCCTTTAATGTTGCCAATTTCAACACAAGACAAGAGCTAGTGCACACTTATTAAAGAATATATGTGTGATGAGTGATGATGATGAATAATGAAAGATGAATCCCATCTATTTATGTGAGGGTAACCAAGTCACATCTTCATAATTTTACAAAAAAGTCATAAAAATTTGATTTAAGCATTCAACTAGGTCAAAGGTCACAAGTTAACCTTGATATAACTCAAAAACATCATAAAAATGTTGTGCAAAATAATACTCTCTATTATGTGGAATTGTGATCTACGGATAAACCAAATTCCCTAAGTGTGGTGCTAGTCACTTAGAACAACAGAGGAAAGAATTACTATCGCTTTCTCTAAAACAAGCAGATATACAGAATGGTGAAAGATCCTACTTGTGATTCAATCGATTCTCCTTCTCCTTCTGTCGTTGTTGTCGTCACTCTCAATCCAACTCAAATTTCCAGATCGATTCCTACAAACACAAATAGAGAACTAAAAACAACATGCAACATACAAATATCTACTTATCTTACTCAATCAAATCAATTAGATATGAAATACCTAAATCATTCAAGAATCCATTGCATAAGAAATAGAAACATATGTATGGGAAAATGAACAACAATATTTATTAAAGAGTAGAAGGGGGAGTTTACAACCAATGGATCGATTTGTTGCCAACCAGCTCCAACTTCATTCCAACATCATCACATCCAACATCATACCAACAGCATATCAGTATTTTCACTCTCTCAAATGAGAATCCAAAAACATAACTTTACCAAATTTCTTCCCTCCCTAGCACTAGGATCTGTGCTCAATTTATAGGGAAACTGATGGTAGTTTCTCAATGAATGACTTTCTAATAATAGGTGTTGTGGAGGTAAATCCCCTCTGTGGACAGAGGTGATCCCTACTAGCCCAGACCGGGTCTAGCAATAATCGTCACACGCTATAGTGCAGGTTCCTAATTGCAGGTAAACCAAATAGCGATGAAGGCTTACCTGGAATCCAACGTTGTCACTTGTAGAGAAAGTAGCGCTCTCGTTCCTTAGCTCCGGCAGATCACAATCCTCACGATCTCCGTGATAGGACACCTACACACGCAAGAAACAAAACAAATGCAAGCATAAAATCCAGTATATGCAACTATATGTGAGTTAGAGAAGACATAACTCATCATCATAATCAACCACAGGAATGGAACCATAACCAATTGTCGCTTATCATTAATCAATCAAAGAAGAATACAACCGTAGCTCTGACGCTGAATTCTCTTTCGGAGGGTCGTCAGCGGAACATGTCTCGAAAAGGCCTGTTGGGGATGGGACAAACCTCTCTCTTCGGATGTCTCGACAATAATCTCCTTCCTTGGATTTTGCCTTAAGGGAATGAATCAAGGCTCTTGCAGCATAAGGCTCTGATGGCTCTTGGGAACTTGCTATTCAGCCATTCAGCCCCTTCATCAATGGATGAAGGCTATATTTATAGAGGAGAGGAGGAGGTTGGGATCCCTACAATAATGGAAGGGAGGCCTTATCCCTTGGGAGGTTCCCCATAAGGTGGAAACAAGAGGCCAAAGGAGGAAGGCCGTGGTTATTCAGTCGAAACCACTCCTAATGACTCATCCACGAAGTTGTTGTAATTGAAACTTCACCTCTTTTTTTTTTTAAATTTCCAAAAGCAGATTGGCGCGGGTGCTTAACTGGGACAGAGCGCCAATTGGCGCGGGCTCAGTGTTAATTTTCCCCCATTGGCGCGAGGACATAACGGGCTACCAGCGCCAAGGCAAAAACAGGTGTTTTTAGGGGTCTGCTCAGGAAATTATCAACAGAAGAAATGTTGTCCTCATGGAAAGGGATGCAATGATGGTATTTGCAAGGCATGACACTGCTTATTGGTCACAGAAACGACCCTCCAATGGGCAAGATGGGGATTGCAGGGATGGTGACAAATTACTGTGTAACAGATGCCCCCTAAAGCTTGAGGCCCGAAAGAGAGAGAGGGGTGAAATGCTTTACGAGAATGTGTCCAACTGAAAACACCGCCATCGGAAAACCTGCGTAGAGAAGTACAACTGATATCTCAATATACATGATATATGTGGTATGGGCGCAGCCATCCATAACAGAGTATACAATAATCCAGATCCTAGGTATGGACGCAGCCATCCAGTGAGGATCGATAAATAGATTCAGGTATGGTCGCAGCCATCCAATCAGTGAGTCATGTAACTAATCATAAGAATCCACAAAATCACAGCCTGGATTATAACAGGCAGAATCCAGGGTCTTGCGCTCCATCTTGACCCAAACAAAGTACATGTTCAAGCATGCGAATATGTGAGCTGAAATCAAACATGCAAGAACATCGCCTGATTACCAGCCGATGATGAAAGCTGTTAACAGACGCGAGAGGTACCACCATTAATGCCAATGGTCCTCAAGGTACTACAGGTACAATATACGGCATGTGAAAAATCAGCTGACGTCGAACACCCGTAGAATCACTCGATCGGAGGCCAATGATGAAAACCTCACGTCGAATGCAAAGAACCTGCCATTGAGGCATGCAGGCTCCAAGGTACCAGAAGGGAGTCTCTAGATCAGCTTCCTAGATAATGAGCTGAAGTCGACAGGAAGTGACCTTGATCGAAGGTGGGCCATAGTGTTTCCCACATCATCGACACGAGGCAGAGGAACATAATTTCTTTGTGAATCAAGATTAGATGAGAATCAGAGGAAGGTTGAAATTTGCAGAGGTCAACTTCTCTTGAACATATCGGCGGCACGACAGTGGATTTGACAGTATTTGACATCAAAAGATCAAGGGTCATGGTGACAAGGCAAAGAGCAGATGAGAGGTCAAAAAGGATCACCCAAACCCACAGAGGCAATTGGAAAATGAGATGAGATGTCCCCAACCCGACACGAATGCAGACAAGTGCCATGTTCAAGAGTGACATACTGCCGACACGACAATGATGTTGGTTCCATTTTCCCCACCATTTCGGTGAGTACCTCTTTATTTTTACATAAGCTTGAAGAGGATACCATATGCTTGTCATATAAGTCCGTCCTTCGGACGAACCCATCCTAGTACATTTAACGAGCCCTAGGAAGGAGAAACTCAAATAACGTCATTACGACTGAATCTGATGTCATCAGGATTTAACGAGTCTGACAAAGGAAGAACTCGGTGTCTTTTCATGTTTAGAGAGTTTGAAAAGACAGTAGAAAAGTAAACTCCAACGGTCCCTTTTCGTAAATAGTTCCTCAGACCCGAAAAGGTAGAAAACAATATCTGAGAAAACCTTCTAGTCGCGATAGGCTAGGGTATTCCTTTTTCGTAAGTAATCTATCCCAGCCCGAAAAAGGGGTAAACGTATACTGGGTAGATGTCGTTTCGCAACCAATTTAACGAGATCAAAACGACAAGTGACTCGGCAATATTTTCATGTTTAGAGAGTCAGAAAAGAGTTGAAATTTGACTCCTCCTGGAGGAACGAGTGGTATAAAGGGTAGCAACTAGTTCTGACAATGGTGGAACTTCTCAGAACAAGTAAAGGTTAAGAGGCTGGCTAACAAGACCACTCATTGCAGCGGTTCCTCAGGAACAGGTAAAACAACCAAGTGAAGGCATATGATCGGCCAAGCAAATAGTGACGATGGAGTGAGAAAACCAAGGCTCATCTGGCAAAGACAGGCTGATAAGATGGCAATCACAAGAGGTAAAATGGGAAAGGTTTCATTTTTACACAAGCTTGAAATCAGAAAACTCTGCTTGAAGTCAGAAAACTATGCTTGAAGTTGGTTTCATTTTTACCCAAGCTTGAAACAAAGATAAACTATGCTTGAAACCGGTTTCATTTTTACACAAGCTTGAAACGGAAACAAACTATGCTTGAAAAAGTAAGCATGCCCCCAGCATGGTGACGCAATTCGAGGTACATGCCCCCCAAGCTTCAGTCCATGTAAAAGGCAGATGGAGTGAAGGTTCAAGTTACGAGATCAATAGAAAGACTCGACTGGGATTTTACGAGATTTTAACAAAGACTCGAATTGAACAGGAACGTGTTTCATTATTTTAACGAGGTTGACACATTAAAAGAACTATCCTCAAGACACCTTTTTTCATGGTTTAAAAAGCTTGACACAAGAAAACAAACTATGCTCCGACAACCTTGTTTCATTTTTTAAGGAGCTTGACACAAGACAAGGAACTCTGCTCTGACAACCTTGTTTCATTTTTTAAAGAGCTTGACACAAGGAAACAAACTCTGCTCTAACAACCTTGTTTCATTTTTTAAAGAGCTTGACAAAAGGAAACGAAATCTGCTTTGACAACCTTGTTTCATTTTTTAAAGAGCTTGACACATGAATGGAACCATGCTCTAACCAGCTTGTTTCATTTTTTAAGGAGCTTGACACAGGAAAAGAACCACGCTCCGTTAGACCTTGTTTCATTTTTTAAGGAGCTTGACACAAGAAAAGGAACTGTGCTCTGACCGACCTCATCATAATGAACAAGAATTCAACGCTTCCAAGAGTTCCACTCCCAATGGAAGGAAAACATCCTGGAAGTCAGGACCAAATTCCCCTAGCACCTGATGCACAATGGCACTATCACTGGGTACAGGCATAGGGTAGGTAGCCACATAGTTGACCTGTGGTGGGGCAGATATAACGGGTGGATAAAAACCAAGAAGGGATGATGGCGGGCCAGCTGCCACATCAGGACCAAAGAACGAAAGCTGATAAATGGTCACGATCCGTCCTTCATGCGGAAAACAGACCACACGAAAAAGGGAGGAGACAAGCGCTCCCATGGCATAGGTGTAATCGCGCCCCAAGAGAAGATTGAAATCTAAGGGGCCTAGAACAACCATCACATTCATATGGACTGTTTTAACTCCCAAAGTAATAGGTAACCTTGGAAGGATCCCTAATGGTTGACTCGTTCTCTTGTTAAAAGCCAACAGATTCTGCGTAACAGGCACAAGCGGTGGTGAACCAAAAGCTTGCCAAGTAGTTGAGGATAAAATGCTAACAGACGCACCTTCGTATATAATGGTGCTAGGTACGACCAGACCAAAAGCCTGTACTGTGATCTCGAAAGGCACATAAGACGGAAGGCGGTATCCTGTAAATCGATTCCAATCAAAGGAAGCGACCAAACTACTCGGAGGGGTTACCATCAAACTGAGATGGTCTTCCCCTGGTGTTTCGAAAGAATAAGGAGCATCCTCCACGACCTCCATCTTGAAGGCGGGAGGGGAATCCTCTAGGACCTCCATAACGAGAGGTGGAGGAGTAGCTTCTTGAGATATAGGGGCAGGAGAATATTTCTCCAAGTCCGAAGAATCTGAAGAAACAAGAAGAACCTGAGGGATGTGAGGTCCACTCTCAACTGAAAAGACTTGGTGCACCATAGACGGGTCCAGGTCAACCGATCTCATGACCAATGGTTGGTCAGGAATGGATTCCTGAATTGGAATTTCTAGGGGAGCGGGATCGACCAAGAATGACTCTTGACCAATCGTAGGATCAGCTGGTGGAGGACTCAAAGAAAGCTGTTTGTAACCAGCCGGAAGGCACGGCACAGAAACAACCGAGTTGTCCAAAACTCTCTTAGCTTCATCCATATACGGACAAAGGTGAATGGCATGGTGCCCCCCACACAACTTATAGGGATTGGTAATCTTACCCTGCTTCTTAGGAGTTTTACCAGCACCAGTTGAAGATGTGCCCCCAACCTGACTTCCGGAAGCCAAAGGCAACATCGGACGACCGCTGGACCATTCTTCAAGCACCTTGGGAATGCCAGGGCAATCTCAAAGAAGATGGTCTCCCATGCACAACATGTAAGGGAACTTGACTTTCCAAAGAGGGTTGGAAGGTTTATCAAGAGGAGATGCTTCAGAAGCAGTAGCTGCAGCTTTAGCCTCTCTCTTATCGGACTTCTTCTTCTTTGTCTTCTTCTTCTTCTTCTTAGCCACCTGGTTACTCGAATCCATACTTTCACCAGGCAAAGTAGAAGAGGAGGACGTAGAAACAAGCGAAGAAGGGGAGAGGTCCACCTTGGAATCAACATGACGTTGCTCAGGCGGAGGAACTGATTGACCAGTATCCGAGACATTCGAGACCACAGAGGTTGAGAACAACCAAACAGGCAACCCAACAGTTAACCCAGGAAGGGACAACGTTGCCATATAAGGAGCGCCAACATTTCCAAAAGGAGGAAAAGGACCCGGATTCCCATCGGAGGGGATTCCTTGGTTGGTGAACTCTGGAAAAGTTGCCATCAGAAAATATCTTCAGAACAACACCCTAAGGAAACTAGCTTTAACCAGGAATATTTCATGGGTAGTTAATTTTTAAAACATTGAAAAAAATTCTATTGTTTCATATTTTAAGAGTCGAGAAACAGGCAAAAGGTGACTCTATCGCTTTCAGATTGGAAACAAGCGTGAAAGGACAAGCGCTTGATGACCTTTTCAAATTTAAAGAGTCAGAAAAGATCGAAATGACTACTCAGGAATGCTAGGCAAAGTGTGTACCAAATAACCGTGAACTGCAATATACACCTTGGTTTCAAAATGAAAGAGAAATCAACCAAGGACTTAACGTACGTGCAGGAAATCTCCCCGAATGTTGTGTCTGGTGTATCACGGGTATAGGGCAGCAGACTCGGCTTCCTATGGATAAAGGATAGAAACCTAGTGGGGTCTCGCTTTATATACGCGATGGTATGGGGAGCACAAGTCCGTACTAGTGCTGTCTAAAGCCAAGAGGCGAATGACAACTACTAGGTTTAAAGACGCCGGAACACGTCTCTAGCCTAGACTTCTAAATATTTTTTTAACGTTTCAATGCTCCCTTAGGTAAATTGAGTAAATTTTATAGTTGATCTTCAATTATGTCTCAGTTTCAGGCCCTACCGAATGTTATCTGACAATCTCCTATATGCAGCTATATGAAAAAAGAAAACTTTTCAATTCGATGAATGCTATCTAGTAAAGGGAAGAGCTTCAAAAAATGATGCAACAAACAACAACACTGCAAACAAAATTTTTCCAAACTAGATGACTTTCGCTATCCAAAAGTATTCTAAAACATTCAACGATGCGAATTATGCAATGTAATCTATGCAAAATTCTCTTTTTCGAAAACTATGCAATTGTAATCTATGCACGATTTCCTTTTTCCTTTTCAAATAATAATAATGCACTCAATGCATTTTTCGATGAAAAGAGAATCTACTTAATGCATGCTTTCAATGAAAGAGAATGCACTCAAAGTGATTTTTAGCTTTCAATCATTAAACAATGTGATCTAAGTTCAATGATAAATCTCAAAATACTCTTCAATGCAATGTGATCTAATGCATTTTAACAAAAAGAACACTTTGAGAAGAAAACTAAATAAATGCAAATCTTCTTAAAGAAGGATGAATGCAAAAGAGATGTAAACAAACACTAAGAAAGCAATCGTTGTTTCAAACACTTTGTCACGAAATCCCTCAAAAGGCGACAAGACATATGAGGTCAAACACAAAGAGGACTTCCAAAGCAAGAGATCAAAACAAGGCATTCAAAATCATGGAGAGAAGACATTTCAAACAATGAGCAATGTAATCTATGCTCATATAGAGAAAAGACCAGAAGGGAAAGACACACTGGTGAAGGATTCAGGGAAAAAGTCTCAATTTTCACACACCCTGAAATTGGCCCGACTTTGTCATTGACAACTAGCACCAACTAGCGTGACTTTCTCACTGACAACTAGTGCCAATGCCCAATTGGCGCGGGTTTCTAACTGACAACAAGCGCCAATGCCTGAAAATGAAAAAACAAATAATTTCTCCCAACCAAGACCAGACTCACCACTTCAAGCAAAATCTAAAACAAACCCAGAAGCAAAGTACTGACCAAAAGAAACTTCCAAACAAGGGTAAACCCTAGCACATACAGGAGATGGTGCGACTGTCTGGCTGTAATCCGCGCCAGACAGGGGATGGCGCTAGTGATGAACTGCAACCCGCGCAAATTGGCGCGACTGTCAGGGTGGAAACCGCGCCAATCAAGCCAACCATGAAAGGATGAAAACTTGAAAAAACAGAGGTCAGATCTAATCCTCTGGGGCTGAACCAAAATCCAAACATAAGAAGAGCTAGACAAAAGAGCCGATCAAGCAAGAAGAATCGAGAAACAACCGAAAGGACAAGACAATACTCCAAGTGTTCAGTTCATAAACTAAACCGAAGATTGACTGAAGCAGCTTTGATCTACTTCGCCAATGCAGAGCAATAGAGTTTCGAAGGCTATCTGGCTAACTTCAGGCTTTTTCTATAGCTTACAAAGTAGAACAACAACAAGCTAGATGATCCCTAGTGGAGTTGCCAATTTTTTGTGGAGGTAAATCCCCTCTGCGGACAGAGGCAATCCCTACTAGCCCAGACCGGGTCTAGCAAAAATCGTCACATGCTATAGTGCAAGTTCCTAATTGTAAGTAAACCAACTAGCGATGAAGGCTTACCTGGAATCCAATGATGTCACTTGTAGAGAAAGTAGAGCTCCTGTTCCTTAGCTCTGGCAGATCACAATCCTCACGATCTCCATGATCGGACACCTGCACACGCAAGAAAAAAAACAAACGCAAGTATAAAATCCAATATATGCAACTATATGTCAGTCAAAGAAGACATAACTCATCATCATAATCAACAACAGGAATGGAACCATAACCAATAGTCGCTTATCATTAATCAATCAAAGAAGAATACAACCATAGCTCTTACGCTGAATTCTCCTTCGGAGGGTCGCCAGCGGAACGCGTCTCGAAAAAGCCTGTCGGGGATGGGACAAACCTCTCTCTTCGGATGTCTCGAAAATAATCTCCTTCCTTGGATTTGGCCTTAAGGGAATGAATCAAGGCTCTTGCAGCATAAGGCTCTGATGGCTCTTGGGAACTTGCTATTCAGCCATTCAGCCCCTTCATCAATGGATGAAGGCTATATTTATAGAGGAGAGGAGGAGGTTGGGATCCCTACAATAGTGGAAGGGAGGCCTTATCCATTGGGAGGTTCCCCATAAGGTGGAAACAAGAGGCCAAAGGAGGAAGGCCGTGGTTATTCAGTCGTAACCACTCCTGATGACTCATCCACGAAGTTGTTGTAATCAAAACTTCACCTCTTTTTTTAAAAAACTTTCCAAAAGCAGATTGGTGCGGGTGCTTAACTAGGATAGAGCACCAATTGGCGTGGGCTCAGTGTTAATTCCCCCCCATTGGCGCGAGGACATAACAAGCTACCAGCGCCAAGGCAAAAATAGTTGTTTTTAGGGGTCTGCTCAGGAAATGATCAACAGAAGAAATGTTGTCCTCATGGAAAGGGATGCAATGATGGTATTTGCAATGCATGACATTGCTTATTGGTCACAGAAACGACCCTCCAATGGGCGAGATGGGGATTGCAGGGACGGTTAAAAATTACTGTGTAACAATTGGCAACACATGTTCGCAAGTTTAGAGGTGTTAGATGGATACTTGGATTCAAATTTTGACACATATGGACTCTTCTAGAAGGCACTATCCATGTGGAGATTCCCAGAATAATGAGAATTCCTCTCCCAGGTGACCAATGCACTCTTGAATGTCAGGAAGTGAGCTGCAGTGCACCCTTGAATGGAGGATTTGGTACTGCAACACAGTTAATCCCTTTAGAGGCTGCGTTGGTGAGTCAATAGGTGATATAACATATACTTTAAACCTTGGAATCTCACAATAGAAGCCATGAATGAATTATTCTTCTCTTAGGTCATATAGAAATTAAAATATGAGGGGTTGATAGATCCTATTTCATTGGTCCTAGGGATGATGTCCAGTTTGAAAAGGTCATGGGGGATGATGCCCAAATTGACTTATAACACTTGACCCACAAAAAATGAAGTCCAGATAATAATAATAGTATTTGGATGAGATGATTTACGATGCGATGAGCTGGAACTGAAGTGGAGAGATGACCTACATCAATCTTACAATACATTACATCATGATATTTTCGTCTTGATCATGAATTGCTAAGGAAGGAATTCCCATGCTTAGCACATAAACTATATAATAACATGTACATAGTTCAGAAAGTCTTCTACATTGGAATGTTCCCCAATACAAAAATTCCTACAGATATAGGCCCATGTTCGGATGACGATATGTATGTAAAGTCATCGTACAGATGATGTGTACAACAATCCTGAAATCATAGCCTGGATGGATGAAGCTAGATCCGGGGTCTTCTTATATCGTTCACTTGATCGTTTAGGTACAATTCTAGCCATGCAAATATATGATTTGTAGTCGAACATGGAAAGACATTGTTTGATTACCAGCCAATGATGTGAGTTGTTAACAAACGCGAGAGATGTTGGGTGTGGAGCCTGATTATCTTGTTTACTTTGTATCACAGCATTGGACCCCTGTACCTTAAAAGGGGCGGCAACGCCGCCCGTAATTAATTGCTGCCTTGGGGGGTCCAGGGGGGGTGGCAACGCTTTTCGGAGCCCCCCCCTGGTGGGGTTTTTTGAGGGCAGTGCCCCCGAAGCTAAAAACATATGTAAAATTGCCTTGTAAAAGTATAGTAATTTCTAGTCAATCTAGGCCATTCATTAGGCAAATGATCTGACGGTAGAAGTTATGTTTAGATTAGGGTTTTTTTCCCTAGAAGGCAACCCCTCGTTTTTTATGAGGGCGTTGTATTGCAGCTGTGTATTGTATGTGTATTCTCGGAGCGAGAACCAGAGAGGGAGACTGTGAGAGAGAACATAGGATATTACAGCGGATCTGCTGTAGGTTTTGTATTTTCATTTTTCTAGATAATAGAAAGGAAGGACTGGCTGTTCGGGGTGGACATAGCCCAAACTAGGTGAACCACGTATATCTGTGTCTCTCTAGTTTTATGTGTTTTGTGTGCTTGTATTTTCCTTCCGTATTTTATGTGTTGCATTGCCCACAATATATAATTTTCACAACTGGTATCAAAGCCGAAGGTATATTTGGCTGATAAACTCGCAGGAAAGAAGGGTTCCTGGTTCGAGTGGGAGCAATGGCGGAAGATGGTAAGTTTAGGGTCGAGAAATTTAACGACCAAAACTTCCCGCTGTGGAAGATGCAGATGGAAGATTATCTGTATCAGAAAGATCTATACCTACCATTGAGCAGAAAAACAAAGAAGCCGATAGCCATGTCAAATGCGGAATGGAACATTCTCGATAGAAAGGCGCTCAGAATAGTATGATTGTGTCTTGTGGGGTCAGTCGCCTTCAATATTTCGAAGGAAACAACAACAGAGGGCTTGATGCAGACGTTGGTGAAACTATATGAAAAACCCTCGGCCTCAAACAAGGTATTTCTTATTAAATGACTATTTAATATGAAGATGTCGGAAGGTGGATCTGTTGCAGACCATTTAAATGAATTTAATACAGTTACCAGTCAGTTAAGTTCTGTAGGGGTAAACTTTGATGATGAAGTTAGAGCTCTGTTATTCTTGTGCTCATTGCCATAGAGTTGGAATGGTTTAGTAATGGCCATTAGTAACTCTGTCTCTGGATCTAGTACTTTAAAGTTTGATGATGTTGTTGGTGCTATCCTTAGCGAGGAAATGCGACGGAAAGCTCCGGTGAGACATCAGGTAATGCTTTGAGTGCAGAGTCTAGGGGAAGAAGAATGGAAAGAGGAAAGAGCTCGGGATATCGCAGTAAATCAAGGAAAGGCAGATCCAAGTCCAGATCGGGGATAGTGTGCTGGAATTTCGGAAAGAAAGGACACCTAAAGAAAGATTGTAGATCTCGGAAGGGAAAAGAAGGAGACACACAGCAAGAAAACAATCATGAAGCAAATGTGACAGGTGATGTGTTACAAGATGCTTTGATTCTTTCTTTCGAAAATGTTACTGATTCTTGGGTTGTAGATTCAAGGGCTTCATTCCATGCCACACCTGATAAGAAATATTTTCATGACTATGTTCAAGGAGATTTTCGACAAATTCGTTTGGGTGATGATAAACCCTGTAAAATTGTTGGAATGGGTAAAGTTCTTGTAAAACAACAGAATGGAAACCAATGGCTACTAAAGGAGGTAAGGCATGTTCCAGATCTGAAGAAAAATCTGATTTCAACAGGGCAGTTAGGTAGTGAAGGTGGTGTGACAACTTTCACAGATAAAACTTGGAAGGTCACCAAAGGAGCGCTGGTAATATCAAAAGGTGAAAAGGTTGGTACATTGTATTTATGCAATGGTATTTCTAACTCTGTTAATGCTTTAACTTCCAAAGGAGCAGATGCAGCATTATGGCATCATAGGCTCGGACACATGAGTGAGAAGGGAATGAAGATTCTTCACTCAAGAAATTTGTTGCCAGGTTTGAATAATGTTGATTTGGATTTCTGTGAGAATTGCATTTATGGAAAACAGAAGAGAGTCAGATTTCTCAGAGTTGGGAAAGAAAAGAAGAGCGAAAAATTGGAGCTTGTGCATACAGATGTATGGGGACCTGCTCAGGTATCATCTCTCGGTGGCTCTTGTTATTATGTTACTTTATTGATGATGCAACTAGAAAAACATGGATTTATTGTATTCAGAATAAATCTGATGTATTTGATACTTTCAAGAAATGGAAAGCTTTGGTTGAGATTGAGACAGTAAAGAAGTTGAAGTGTCTCAGATCAGACAATGGAGGTGAATATTGCAGCAAAGAGTTTGATAGGTACTGTTCAGAGCATGGAATTCGTAGAGAGAAGACAGTTCCAAGAACACCACAAGAAAATGGTGTGTCAGAAAGGATGAACAGAATAATCATGGAGCGTGCAAGGTGCATGAGATTGCATGCAGGATTGCCTTTACAATTTTGGGCAGATGCTGTAGATACTGTTGTTTATCTAATAAACAGAGGGCCTTCAAGTTCCTTTGATGGTGGTATTCCAGAGGAAGCATGGACAGGTAAAAAGGTAAACTACTCTTTTTTAAAGCCTTTTGGTTGTGAGGCCTTTGTCCATATTAATAAAGAAAACATAACAAATCTTGAGGCAAAATCAAAGAAATGTACCTTTATTGGATATGGTGCTAATGATTTTGGTTATCGCTTATATGATTATGAAAATCACAAAATCATTAGGAGCAGAGATGTAATATTCAATGAAAAGGTCTTGTATAAGAATCAATTGCAGGAAAAGAAACAGGAAAAAGAAAGCAAGGAATACACAGTTCTTGATGAGATAACTGAAAAATTAAAGGTGCCTAAAAATAATAATAATCAACAACCATAGCAGCAACAACCACCACAACAGCAACAGGCACCTCAAACACCTGAAAGTGGTGTTAGAAGATCTACCAGGATAAGTAGACCCCCTGAACGATACTCTTCTTCATTATATTATTTATTGTTGACTGATTCTGGTGAACCTGAATGTTATGAAGAAGCAATGCAGGTTGAAAGCAGGAAGAAGTGGGAGCTAGCCATGGAAGAAGAGATAGACTCCTTAATGCATAACCAGACTTGGGACTTAGTCAGGTTGCCTGCAGGTAAAACTACATTGCAGAATAAATGGGTTTACAGGCTGAAGGAAGAAGATGGAGGAAAACAGAGGTACAAAGCTAGACTTGTGGTGAAGGGGTTTGCACAAAAGAAAGGTATTGATTTTGATGAAATATTTTCTCTTGTTGTTAATATGACTTCAATCATAACTATTTTAAGTCTTGTAGCAGCGAAAGATTTACATCTTGAACAGCTAGATGTAAAGACAACATTTCTCCATGGAGATTTGGAGGAAGAGATCTATATGGAGCAACCAGAAGGATATGAGGTCAAAAGGAAGGAAAAATTAGTGTGCAAGCTAAAGAAGAGCTTGTATGGCTTAAAACAGGCTCCAAGGCAATGGTATCTAAAATTTGACAAGTTTATGTCTGAACAAGGTTATACTAGATGTCACTATGATCATTGTGTTTATCTAAAAAGGAAAAATGATGGCAGCTATATTATATTGTTATTGTATGTAGATGACATGCTTGTTGCAGGATCTAACATGCAGGAAATAAATGTGCTCAAAAGAAAATTGGCAAATTCATTTGCAATGAAGGATTTGGGAGCTGCAAAAAAAATCCTTGGTATGAGGATAACTAGAGACAGGAAAAATCGCAAATTAACACTGTCTCAGAACGAGTACATAGAAAAGGTGTTGAAAATATTTAATATGCAGAATGCAAAACCAGTTAGTACACCTTTTGCTAGCCATTTCAAACTTAGTAAGGAGATGTGCCCAAAGACCCAAGAAGACATGGATTATATGTCTAAATTTCCATATGCATCTGCAGTTGGAAGCTTAATGTATGCAATGGTCTGCACAAGGCCTGATATTGCACATGCAGTGGGAGTTGTAAGCAGGTACATGACAAACTCCATGAAAAGAACATTGGATGGCAGTAAAATGGATTCTCAGATATTTGAGAGGTACCACAAATCAAGCATTATTCTTTGGTGGTTCAAACATTTCTCTACAGGGATATGTTGATCCAGATCTGGCAGGTGACAAAGATAATAGGAGGAGCACTACAGGATATGTATTTATTGTAGGTGGAACAACTGTCAGTTGGGTTTCAAAAATCCAAAGTGTTGTTGAACTTTCAACAACAGAAGCAGAGTATGTTGCTGCTATAGAGGCTAGTAAAGAAATGATTTGGTTACAAAGGTTTATGGATGAAATGGGTAAGAAGCATGATATGGATACACTATACAGTGATAGCCAAAGTGCTATTCATCTTGCAAATAACTCAACATTTCATTCCAGGACTAAACACATACATCTCAAGTACCATTTCATACGGTCAGTATTGGAAGATGGAGAGTTGAAGCTGGAAAAGATACACACTAGCCAGAATCCTGCAGATATGCTAACAAAAGTTGTAACCAGGGAGAAACTGAGAACATGCTCAGTTTCAATTGGTCTTCAAGGATGACGATGAAGATGAGAAACATTCAGGTCCAAAGAGGAGTCATTGTCCAGCAAATGAAGCAGTGGTGGAGTTGCTACAATCAGTCTCCAAGTGGGATATTATTGGGTGTGGAGCCTGATTATCTTTTTTACTTTGTATCACAGCATTGGACCCCTGTACCTTAAAAGGGGCGGCAATGCCACCCGTAATTAATCGCTACCACCCCCCCCCCCCCCCAGCGGGGGTTTTTGGGGGTAGCGCCCCCAAAGCTAAAAACAGATGTAAAATTGCCTTGTAAAAGTATAGTAATTTCTAGTCAATCTGGGCCATTCATTAGGCAAATTATTTGACGATAGAAGTTATGTTTAGATTAGGTTTTTTTTCCCTAGAAGGAAACCCCTCGTTTTTTATGAGGGCATTGTATTGTGGTTGTGTATTGTATGTGTATTCTCGGAGCGAGAAACAGAGAGGGAGACTGTGAGAGAGAACAGAGGATATTACAGCGGATCTGTTGTAGGTTTTTTCTTTTCATTTTGCTGGATAATAGAAAGGAAGGACTGGCTGTTTGGGGTGGACGTAGCCCAAACTGGGTGAACCACGTATATCTGTGTCTCTCTAGTTTTATGTGTTTTGTGTGCTTTTATTTTCTGCATATTTTATGTGTTGCATTGCTCCATAATATATAATTTTCTAACAAGAGACCCACTATTGATGTCAATGGTTGTCAAGGTACTACAATATAGTTTGCAAGGTGTGAATAGATTATTTGATGTCAAACGACAAAAAAAATATTTCGATTAAAGGCCCGGAAGCGAGGAACTTGTTGATGATGTAACAAGCCTCATGGTACTGGAAGGTAATTATTCTATGTAAATTTCCTGGATGATGAGCTGATGTTGACAAGAAGCCACTTTAACGTGAAACGAGAGCTACTGATTTTAGAGACAAATTGTGACTTGATATAGAAATGTTTAGGGATGACTGTCATCAAAATGAAGGTTTATGAGTATTGAAGAAGGATGAGCATTCACTGGATGACTTCTCTTAAACATATTGGCGACACTGAGATGATTTGGCAACATTGAACCAAAACCAAAGTGAAGGTGTGATGAACCATAGGTATGAATGAACCATCAAGAAGATTTTCCAACCCAAAAAGTCACGATGATGGAGTGAAAGTTTCATGTTCAAGAGCGACTTGCTACCATAAAGTGTTATGTTGGATTCCCAAATTTTCCTCGGTCATTTTTCGACTAGTACCTCTTTATTTTTTAACAAGCTTGAGGAGGATAACGTGTTCTTGATCTATAATTCAACCCTTCGGGCGAATGCATCGCTATTTAATAATTTAACGAGTCTAGCGATAAATGAAACTTGATTCTTGGCATGATCAACAAGCCCATCACTATTTTATGTTTTAATGAGCCTAACGATAGTGGAAACCCGGTTCTTTTTCATATTTAGAGAGTTTGAAAAATAGGACAAAAGAAAACTCCATGAGTCCTTTGTCGTAAATTTGTTGCTCAGATCTGAAAAAGTGTAAAAAGATATCTGAGAGAACCTCCCAGCCATGTTCGACTAAGGTTTTCCTTTTTTGTAAATAATATATCTCAGTCCAGAAAAGGGTTAAAATTATACTGAGTAGATGTCATTTCATTTACTTTTACGAGCTCAAAAAGATAAGTGCTCAACAATATTTTCACATTATCGGAGTATGAAAAGAGCTAAAAGAAGACTCCAGGGGTTCCTTTTTTGCCGTTATCAAAGCTCAAAAAAGAGATACAAGTGTGCTTCAAGTCCTTTTTCATTTTTATCCAATATTGAAAAATAAGGATAAAAGTATGCTTTGTGGTCAAATCATTCTTGAATAAGTGTACACAATTAATCTGATGTATCAGTTGTAAAACTTGTTCAGAACACCATCAAATGGATTAAAAATACTTGTTTCATAGAAAAAATGAACAAAAACCATAGTCACAACATTAAATATGATTTTAAATAATCAAATGCAGAGTTTTTACCAACTATTGACCAAAACTTGGGTACGCTACTTGTTGAAATGAGGGTTGTTTCATTTGCGCTTATGGTTGCCAAGGTGTCTAGCCACCAAGATTATAACACAAACTTGAATATCTTGGATTCAATTGTCAATATGTATAACCCTTTTGTGGCTGTGACATCCAATAATATGGTAATCCAGCTTGTGAATAAATAATTTCAAATACATGTGGTTGTTGTAAACCAGTCGAAGGAGTTGGAGTCTGAGGGCCCAATACTTGGGGGTATTGGGTTGAAGGACCTGCCTGAGATGGTTGTGGTACAAAAATCTGAGCCTGTAACAGGGGTAAGGATGTATTAACAAGTGGAGTAGGTTTGGGTGCAACAAGTTGAATCAATTGATATCATTGCACAATCGTTTGTGGTTGGATGGGTAGAGTGCGCTGCCACTGACAAACAATCATTCTGACATTAGGATGACCAAATAACGGCGGAGTAATATCAAAATGGTTTACCATAGGTTCCCCCCAGCTTGAGTATAATAAGATGGAAACAAATTTTCTCCAAATGTCGGGAGTCTAGTTGAAATTGTACTGGATGGAATATACCCAGATGGACAAGCTTGATATTGCCCCAATGATGTATGTAAAGAATCAAGTCGTTCAGTACTCATTAAAGATGTACTATATAGAATACCAAATGATGACATTGGTGAATTCCATGGGTTTTAGGATGCACCAAAGCAGGTTCTATATAAATATTGGTAGCCAGGTGGGACGGAAGGGCCACCATATAGATGACTTTGGTGAATTTGTGAACATCGACGGCGTAGCAAAAGTAGGTGTTGTCGCAACTCGAATAGGTGGTACAACCGAAGATGTTGTCTCAGGCATGGTTATACGACCCAATGTATACCCTACAAGATCTACAAGAATTCAAATAGACACAGGATCAAAGAAATCAGTGTGGGGTGATTAAGGAAAATCCTTGTAAAGATAAAGATCCGATCCAAAATGAGTTGGAGTTGAAGGCGTTCTGTCTTGTGGAATTTATTGAGTCGAAATTAAACCAGGTGGAAGGATTTATCCATCAGGTCTGAAGTATATTTCAGGTGGTTTAATGCGTGATTCGAGAGACTCAATGGATACAATAGATTGTGGGGCAATCGATACATGAAAAACTTCTAGTTGTTTGATTTTTTGATTCTGATGTTCTGGTAAAAGAATGACAGGATCTGGGCCAAATTCTAGTTGAACAACGTCGGGTTCGGGAGGTATAATCTCACTGATTGGATGGATCGAGACCATAGGTAACTGAGAGGACTCCATGTCGACAAAAGTTGATGAACTAGGAGTTGTAGAAACAACTCGAGATGACTATGGTATATGTGAGGATGATGTCACACCAGAGGTACTGATAGTACGAGTTTCGATAGAACGATGTCGTATTCACCAACCAGAAATGGCTTCCAATGGTAAAGTTGGTTTCAATGCTATTCTATGCGAACGACGGGGAAAGGGATGTTATTATTCCACGATGATTGATTTATTTTGTGAAAAAAAACAAATAAAAAAAATAAAAGGGTAATACTAGGAAAAAGGTTTACCAAGTAATTGTGAACTGCATAATACCTCCTAGCGAACCAAGAAGTTTGGGCAAGCAATCTCCCTAAATGATGTGTTCGGTGTAACACAAGCTACAAGGCGGCTGACTCGGTTACCTATGGATGGATAGAAACCTAAATTTGTCCTCCCAAATATACCTGAATATTCATGGAGGCCTAAGTCCGTGTTAGCATTATCTAATGCGAAACTGCACTTTGAGAGCACCCCCTTATAATATTCATACTATAACACCGCCCTATATACCCAAAGGTACATGGATGAGCTCCGATATACTTACGTATGTGGAGTGAGGTGTCACACTCATAATGTATTGCAGACAAGTTAGCAAAAAATGATATGTTTAATGACATCAGAATGTTTAATGACATCGGAACACGTCTCTAGCCTAGACCTTCTAAAAGTTATTGTTAATGTTCCAATTCTTTCTTAGGTAAATTGATGTAATTTATGTTGATCTTGTTTAAAAAGTTTGTCTTTGAGATTCAATGCGTGATGTGATGGAAATTCCTAAAAATGAAAACTAAATGATAAGAAAAATTTTCAATTTAGTTTTTTCAATGAAAATCCTAGCTACTAAGATAACGAGCAATCAGTTTGTGTGCAAACAACAAAGAGCACAAACTAAAATGCAGCTTTCCTAACTTGTTCCTATGCAACACACACAATTCACTATATGCACATGCATGTTTTTCTTTTCAGCTCCCTTGATGTGAATGAAATAAAGGAAACTATATGAATCAATCAATAAAACAAGTGTTTTCTTCTTTGAGAAACGAGGAATGAAACAACAATTTCTCTTTTAGGAAAAATGAAGAATGGAACTACAATTTTTCCTACAGGAAATGAGGAATGAAACAACAATTTCCTTTATGAAAAAAAATTGATCTAATGTAGAAATAAAGTGATTTGAATTTGATTTTCCAATGATAAATAAAAACAATAAAGAGACATTGAACAATTTTACTTTTCAAAGGAGGAAGAAACAAGAAAGTTTACTGGTCTCTAAGAGGTATCAGACAATTGAGAATACAACAAACAAGTGGCTAAGAATGATAGCAATAAAAAATTTAGATGGAATTTGGTTGGCTAGGGGCCAACGTAGTCTCTAAGGGAAGACAGTGCATTATAGAGCACCCTTGCGTGGGAGACAGTGCATTGTGTCTTGACCAACAGTACGTTGGGCGCATCAGGGATTGAAAAACCAAGCAGCATAACACACTTCTAATGAAATAATTTCATTCAAATGTCTAATAACTGAAAGTAGATGCTACTGATGAGGATAAGCATAGGAAAAAACACCAGAAATGAGAGGATACTACCCAATGGAGTCACCAATTTGTTATGCGGAATTGTGATCTACAGATAAACCAAATTCCCTAAGTGTGGTGCTAGTCACTTAGAACAAGAGAGGAAATAATTACTATCACTTTCTCTAAAACAATAAGATATACAACATGGTTAAAGAGCCTACTTTTGATTCAATCGCTTCTCCTTATCCTTTTTTCATTGTTTTCGTCGCTCTCAATCCAACTCAAATCGCCAGATCGATTCTTGTAAACACAAAAAGAGAACATCAAACAACATGCAATATATAGATATCTACTTATCTTACTCTATCAAATCGATTATATATGAAATACATACATCATTAAAGAATCCATTGGACAAGAAATATAGATATATGTATGGGAACATGAACATCAATCTTTATTAAAGAGTAGAAGGGGGAGGCTACAACCAATGGATCGATTTTTTTCCAACCAGCTCCAGCTTCATTCCAGCTTCATCACATCCAACATCATACCAGCAGCATATCGGTATTTTCACTCTCTAAAATGAGAATCCAATAGCATGACTTTACCAAATTTCTTCCCTCCCTAGCACCAGGATATGTGCTCAATTTATAGGGAAACTTATGGTAGTTTCTTAATGAATGACTTTCTAATAATAGGCAAGACATGTTCCCAAGTTCAGAGGTGTTAAATGGAAACTTGGATTCGAATTTTGACACCTATGGACTCTTCTAGAAGGCACTGGCCACGTGGATATTTCCAGAACAATGAGAATTCCGCTCCTAGGTGACCAACACACTCTTGAATGTCGAGAAGTGCACTACAGTGCACCCTTGAATGGAGGATTTGGAACTGCAATGCAGTTAGTCCCTTTAGAGGTTGCATTGGTGAGCCAATAGGTGATATAACATATACTTCAAAACTTGCAAATATCACAATAGAAGCCATGAATGAATTTTTCTTCTCTTATGGCATATAGCAACTGAAATATGTGGGGATGATAGACCCTATTTCATTGGTCCTGTTGATGATGTCAAGTTTGACCAGGTCATGGGGGATGATGCCCAAATTGACCTATAACACTCTCCATCATGACATCATCCTCTAAGAGTGATCAATCTCCATTAAGAAAGTGATGACATGGTCCATTTAGTGCTCCTCACTTCAAGAAATCATCGAAGTGTACAAGTACATCTCCAAAAGGAACCTCCTCTACTATGAAATCATCCATGAAATGGCTTCCATCACCCTATTAGGGAAAATAAGGATAAAATTGAATCATCCAAGGAAATTATTGATATCAAGGCACAATTTTCTATCCCTTCTAGGTCTTCTCAGTGACATCCATCCTCATCTAGGCTCCAAAACAAAGAAATTTCCATCAAAGAAGGTAAAGGCTAGCATGTGGGAATTGTAGGTCCATATAGGCACATCATCAAGCAAGCCAATGTCCAAGCTTTTAGGGCCAGTGTTTGAGCATCTAGAGGTACACCAAAAGGTGTGAAAACATGTGCAATATTCTCAAGGCCTAGTGCTAATATCTAGAGGGAAATTTTTAGCTACAAGGTCACATCTACACTCAGAAGGAGAGAAAGCATCCTTTGGAATGTGTTGGAAAGGATTCAAGCCAACCTTTAAGGGATATTTGTTGCATGTGTGATTCCACCTTAAAAAACCTCTCAAGATCAAGTGAAATCAACATCATCAGGGAAAAAACCCTTAAAAAAACATATTGGACTATATCTAATGCTAGGGACACAAGGAATACTTCACACAATAATCACCTTCAAATTTCTAACTAGCTTAGGATTTGTAAGCAAGTTACCTCACTTATGTTAGGGATGATAAGGTCAACATCCCCAGTAGGTGTTTCCAATCCACAAGCGAAGTGATATGCCTTGGGTAGATCCATAAATCCATAGGTATAGGTGATAATGTGATTATTGACTGAGAAATACTTCAACAAAGATGCC
Organism: Pinus albicaulis; assembly: GCA_034641835.2. Lineage (NCBI taxonomy): Eukaryota > Viridiplantae > Streptophyta > Pinopsida > Pinales > Pinaceae > Pinus > Pinus albicaulis. The sequence goes on along the minus strand of MU968411.1, from coordinate 102,094,334 downwards.
AAAGCCATTTAAAGTATTTAAGGCTCTGGTGGAAAATCATACATAGAGGAAAATAAAGGTGTTGAGGATGGATAATGGTAGACAATATTTTTTGAAGGAATTTGAAGGGTTCTGTAAGAAGTGTCTTATAGCATGGAAAAAGGCTACCCCATACACACCTATGTAGAAAGGATGAATAGGAAGTGGATGGAAAAAACAAGGAGCATGGTTAGTGGTGCTGAGTTATGATGGTAATTCTGGGAAGAGGTTGTGGATACTTCATGTTACTTGGTAAATAGATCACCCTCATGAACATTGGATGATAAAACTCCACATGAGGTATGGACTACTAAGAAACTATGTCTCACACATCTCTAGGTATTTGGATGTGATGCATATGTACGTGTTCCAAAGGAAAATATAATTATGTTGGATATAAAATCTAAAAGATGCATATTTCTTGGTTATAAATATGTTTTAAAAGGTTAAAAGCTTTGGAACCCATAAATAAATAAGGTTATGTACAATCGAGATGTGGTATCTAGAGAAGTGAAAGATGCTATTAAATGGGAATTTTTTCCAAGGGATAAAAAACTAGAGAATATATAGTTTGAACTAAAGGATGATGAATCAAAATCTACATGAGAACATGAATTGAAAGAAGAATAATCATATACTCTTATTTTGAGGAGATCGATTTTGGAAAGAAGGCATCTAGAAAGTGTTGAAATTGTAGCAAGAAAAGGCTTCATTTGACCCGTGCCTTAGTCAAATGGAGAAATTCGATTTTCCACATCAACAATATGACTTGGATTGTAGTTATTTGGAGTGACGTGGTCTTGTCTCCTAGTTAAATTATTGAATTATAGTTTGTAGGATATAAGTAGAGTTGTGCATGGATTGATTGCTAAAATCTAGCAATCTACTGGAGGTATTTTTAGTTAAAATCATTTAACTGAGCTCTAGTCTTTAGTGGAGTCAGTAGGAGTTTAGTTGACTAGTTATAACAATTGTTAACTCATTGATCTCCCAGTTAATTGATCAATGTACTAAAAATATTCCTAGTCATGCATGGAATTCAAGTTGCCTAGTTGGAGTGTAGAAAAACACACATTGCAATTAACAATTATATACTAGTTGAGTGTACAGAGTTTTTGCATTAAGCAGGAAGTCAATTCCTTTAGTATTTGTGCAAGGATATAGGGAATTTCCCTATTTTTTAGGGGCTAATTTCCTCAAGGATTTCACAAGGATATAGGAGGAAGGTTTAGGCCTATTTTGACTAAGTGTTGGTCAAAGCAGGGCAATGAGTAGGATATCAAGATTAAAGTGCATTTCGACAAAGAAATTCAATAGAAACGATAGCTAAAGAACATGAAGAATAAAGGATAAAGAAAAATGAACAAACAAGAGCATTTCGACAAAGAAAAGCACTAGAAATGAAAAATGCGGAACAACAAGAAGAGAGAAGAGTACACCAAAGATAATATCAAAGAGCATATTGACAAAGAAAGGCACAACAAAGAGTAGAACAAAATGCACAACAAAGATGAAATGAATAAGAAAATAAAGAGGAAATAATGACTGAAAATCACGAAGAACAGAGGAAAGGAAAAAGTGAAAAACAAAGATCATATCGACAAAGAAAACAATATATACCTAACTCAAACACAGTACAAGATGTTAAAGAAAATCCTATGAAAAAATTATTTTTAAAACATATTAATGCCCAACATCAACATGATACTCTTTCTGATATGAATGTTATACATCAAGGATTTCACTATAGGATTGATCGATTGGCTCAAGTTCAAATATGTCATGTGTGTGAAGAGCCATATGCAGAAATTCAAGTACATAAGAAAAATAAAGGTACAATGTGTATGAGATTTAAAAGAGAAGGAACTCATTCAATCAATAACCATATGAATACAAGAGAACAACCTAAATTTCTTGCAGATCTGACACAAGTTGAAGAGATGTTGATAGCATGTGCAACTCCAATTTTTCAGGTTATGCACTCAATAGGTGGAAAATACAAATATAGAGGACACACTATTAGTTTTCCACAAGAGGTTACCAATATTTCCATGGAGTTACCTCGACATATTAAAGACTTGGATTTGATAATTGTTGTGCTGAAAAAAAGTTCAAAAGGATCAAGTTATGGTTTTACTGTGAGGAAAGAAATTTTATTGCATGCATTCTACTATAAGATAGAGAATGACCCACATTATTGTGGGATTCAAATTGATAGTTATGCACTTTGATAATTACCTGAAATTTCAACAGATGTATCACATATGATTAATGTTGCTACTTTTCCAGAGATAGATAGTGGCATTGAATTTGAAATGTTTGAAGGGGTTCCAGGGATTGATGATGCATTAGATGACTTGTATACATCTTAATTTTCATCAAATATTCCAAATTCTCAACGAGAGATTGATATTATTCGACATTGGGTAAATAACCCTAAAGAAGAGGAACAATCTAATGTAGAGGAATTTCTTTGTTAGCCTGGCATTGGATCACCTCCAATCAATGAGTATAACACAGTGATATTATTTGATATGAAATTTTCATCATTGTTCCTAAAATGTGAAGCATATTGGTTTCAAACACGTGAGAAACATGTCCATCTTCATGAGTATGAAAAAAATTCTTCGATATCGTGACAACAAGTTTGGAAGGCACCCACGATTTAGATACATTTTACTCAATATCATCATGAGACATCGTGCTTACGCTTCCTCTACGGTATTTGTAAAGAGAAATATGACAAATTTACCAACAACAATGGAGAATTTACGAGAACATTTGCAAAATCGTCTAGATTCATAGATTGGGGAAAGATTTATGCCATTTGGAACTATACTAAGAGGCACACGTGCATATTGGAATAAATGGCATGTTGAGCTATCCAACTTGGTTCAACAGATTGGGTGTACTACAATATTATTTACATTAAATGCAGAAAATATGCAATGGCCATATTAACATCAATTAATGTCAGCTAGATTTCTTAGAGATCCATTTGAAGCAAAGAAATGGAGATGCCAAAATGTAATTGATAATCCTCATATTGTAGCACATTATATGCACTTAAGACATACAATGTTTCGAGATGAAATTTTTGGACGTTTTCATCAAGCTACATATTATTGGTGTTGCTATGAGTGGAAACATCATGGGTCTCCACATGTGCATGGTTTTCTATGGTTAAAAAATGCTCCTAACATGGATAGGTTGAATTGGGATGATCGTGTGATGTCATTCCTGCCTCTGAAACTATCTCCAATTCCTTCTGCTTCAACTGCAATTTCATGCGTTCATTCTCAAGCTTCATATTTTCTATTTCCAACTTCAAATTCTTTAAATCTATGTCCTTCTTACTAGAAATTTTCTGCCACTTGAACCACTCCTTTTCAAGATCAAATGCTTGGGCCTGAATATCCTCTTTTTACTTCTTCAACAACAATTCTTGAACTCTCATCATCTAATTTTTCATCTTCGATGTTCTTGAACTATTTTGTTGCTTCCATTATGTTCTTCCATTATCTTCTACATCATCTTCGTCATTTTCATCATTCACTGCAAATAATGTTCCATGAGCAAAATATGTCATGATATATAGCTTTTTTTCAGTGTGATAAGAACACATCTCTTAATAGAATAAGTGCTTGGAACACATCATTTTCCATATTTCTTCCTTGGTCTCCTTAGAAATACCATCCATAGAATCCAACAGAGCAGGATTCATAATAAAATTTGATGTATCTTCTCCAAGTGCATCATTCAGATCTCACTGATGTTGGTTCTATTGTTGTGAAGGGGCACACACCATCCTCTCTATAGAAAAATTCATATTCCCATCTGTTGGGTGCTAGTTTTTCACACTTTTCCTACATTTAATTTCCCTATTTTTCCTCATGACTATGACCAATGGGACTATCTTTGCCTCTTGTTCCTACCTTTCTATCCTAACTTGTGTTGTTTCACCTTACTTTTATTACTCTTCCATTTCATCAATTATTATGTTATATCGTACCTTTTTTTTATGACTAATTGAGGATGAATGTTTGGAGAAGATCTATGGTCTTTGTGTTGTCTTTCCATATGTCATTTGTAGCACCAAATATCCCAAGCACAAGGTATACAGGAGAAATTTAGGGTGTGATGTTACAACTAGCTTTTTACACCATGATGCTGTTACACTTTGCTGTTACAGACCCGCTGGCGAACTACTGATACAGTTGTACCCCTGACTGGATCTCGTCAACTCCTGTTGCTGACCTGTCCTCTAGCTTTTATGCTACAACTGTGGTTTATCATGATATATGTAGGAGTTATTAAGCATTGTATTTTTAGATAACGGCCTAGAGGAAGTTTTGGTTGTAATCTATAATTTTCCAATCATAATTTTATTAAGAAGTGGTTATAACAATATGTATTCTATTTCAATCAGCATGAGAATCATAATATTCTCGTGACTGATCTATTCCTTTCTTTTCTAAGATGTAACCACTATATAGTTCTCGGCCCTTGAGGTCGAAAGGTTAGCCGAGAAAAACATTATTTTGGCTCTATAATTTTTCTCATATATAATACAGATTATCCTGTTATTGTTGTTACATGCGTTATTCGATTTAGCTTCCGTTAAGTTCTTTCTCTACCTATGCCCTGGTAGGGAGGAAGGGCCCTCCTTCTTAGCATGGATTGTAGTGATTAAGGTAGTTGTGTATATGTGTTTGTATTTTGGTTTATGTATCAGTAGAGGTGATGTTGTTGTTATTTCAGCTATGAATATATCTGCTTCAATTTCAATACTTTGAATGTTGTTACACATATGATATTAGAGACACTAGCTGAATAATTGTTGTGTGGTGTGCTAGAACAGATTAACTGAAGTGTTATTTTAGTCTTGTAGATCATTTTATTTCTGCATGGGTAATTTACTTCCAGCATTTACTTCAGAAACGATTTATTTTATTTGGAATTGCTTCTGGTTGAGTGTATCGGCACAGACAGTGCAACTGTCATTGAAATAAAAGATGTCCCTGGATTGATAATTTATGTGTATTCTTTTAGTCATTCAATAGTGATTAATACAACCCAACATTTTGGCGTCGTTGTCGGGGATGGCAATGACGATCCAATCAATCATATTTGTTTCTTAGAGGTGTAATTTCTATGTGTTTTTAGAGTGTCTCCAGTGACACAATTTTTGGGCAGTAAGACGAGAGGTAATAACCTGCGCATTGCTCTAACGAACTTGAGCGAGCTCACCAATATCTTGCTGGGAAACTTAGTTGTGTGAATTTCTGAGCATTTTGTTTTTTTTAGAGTGTCTCCAGCGACACAATTGTCGGGAAGTAAGATGAGAGGTAATAACCTACGCAACGCTTTAACAAACTTGAGAGGGCTCACCAATGTCTTGCTGGGACACTTAGGAGTGTGAATTTCCGAGCATTTTTTTTTTTTAGAGTGTCTCCAGCGACACAATTTCTGGGCAGTAAGACGAGATGTAAGAACCTGCGCATCGCTCTAATGAACTTGAGCGGGCTCACCAATGTCTTGCTAGGACACTTAGAAGTTTTGAATTTTTTGGGTGTTCTTTTAGGGTGTCTTCAACTATACATTCGTTGGGCGGTAAGACGAGAGGTAAGAACCTGCACATCACTCTAGTGAACTTGAGCGAGCTCACTGCTGTAGAAACTAAAGCACTTATAAGATGAATTGATACACATAGGGCCCATGTGTGCCGGTAGGACAACATCAACATCTACAAACACCCCCCACTCTACTGACTACAGGAAAGAAGGGTTGTAAGAAGGAAAATAAGAGTGCAGATTTGGGAAGAAAGACATTCTTTGGAGATTTGATCTCAAGGGTAGAAAAGGAATAGTCCATATCATTCAAAGATAATAGGAAGACAGGACCATAGAAAGCAGCTACCATATCAAATCTTGGGCCATTGGTGTCTTCTGTGTCTAGACCTCACCACCCTTCAAACATCATATCCACTCCTGATATAAAGACTCTAGATTCAAAATAGAAGTGGAAAATCATTGATCAGTATCGTAGAATTGAAGGACAAAGAGAGATCGGTGGGGAGCATCAAGGACATGAGGAACAACATTTAATTGATCATCATTTGGACGTTAGTTGTGTTTTTAAACAGCTAGTCCTGGAACAACCTAATCCTTTTATTTGTCAATCTCCAATACACAATGAGGTCAGTTCATCCCATCAGGAAGAATCAACCATGGGGGACAAGAATGTCAAGACAGATAGCTCTGTTACTTTTGAATTTCCAATAGTAGTAACATGAGATGATGCTCCTATGAATAATATTCCTTTATCATCCCTACCATCCTTTTAAGGGATGGTTGTTGAAGACCCTGATACCTTTTTGTTCTTCGATGTGTTGTGTAGAGGTTATGACTACACTTCAGATGCCCAAAAGCTGAAATTATTCCCTGCTACTCTAAAAGGAACAGCATTAAGATGGTTCAAGAGACTGGGTGTTGGCACAATTCGAACGTGGAATTACACGAGAGATGCCTTCCTCTTTAAGTATCAGGATTATTGTTGAACCAGGGATTTAAAGGATGATATTTTCAGAATTGCACAGAAGCTGGAGGAAAGCCTGGAAGACTATATGGAGTGAATTCACTACAATTTACAAAGGTCTAAGTTCAATAACTTAGACCCAGAAATTCTAAAGCCAATATTCTTAAGAGGTATAAGAGATGATTTTATGGAGCATCTGAACCTACTGGGAAAAGGAGACATATCACAAGAACCGCTTGACGAAATAATGAAGCTCTACCTGCGTAGCTCAAGAGGATCGGTCAAAAGGAAAGTTTTAGTTTGGCACCCTTCAGTCCAGATACAGAATTCCACGAGTGGAGGAGTAACCAAAGCAGAGATCAGGAATTTATTTGAGGATTTTAAAACCGACATCCTTAGCACTCTCTCTGCCCATATCACTACAGTACAAGTTAAGAAAGCACAAGCAAAAGCTGAAGCAGCCTTAGCAATATTCTGCCCCCGATGCAAAAAGAAACATTTGGAAAGAGAATGTGGACTTAATAGTGTCAGTCTATGCAATATCTGTGAGTTGGCGCATTCTAAGAATCAGTGTCCTGAATTTCCCAAACTGAAGGTTGTACTTCAAGAATCAAGAAAGGATGTCCAATCTTATTATTTCATCGGATCAAAGAGACCATGGAAGCCACAACCTACAGGTATGCCTTCAGATTTTTCCTCTTTTTATCCTTAGAATAATGTTTATAATAGTTAGCAATATCCATGGTAGTATCCTACTCCTTCCTCAACACAATTTCCTTCACCATGAAACCAATGGTCGTCTCCTCCACCAATGAAATATCCTCCATCACAATCCAATCCTTGGGGTTAGAACTGGAGAAGTAATGGCCAAGGTCTAGTACCCCCTCTAATACCAATACAGTAGCAACAGTTACAACTGCCTTCTATTCAAAATCCTACACCTTCTGTCCGACCACAATTACTTGTGCAACCTAACCCCAATCCAAATAATAAGGTAGCCCAAAGCATGGATGCTCTGATTACCCTCTAGACTTATCTTATTACTCCTATTGGACTTAACGAGGTTTATCTTCGATCAAGGAAAGTCATCAGATCTAAGCATACTCCCATTATTACCGAAGAATGTGATTCACCTAGAAAGGATATGGGCAATTCTTAGGTAGCTATTACACATGTAACAGCTGATAAAACACCTATTGTTACATCTGTAGCAGCCATCTCGGGAGGATCTATTGTTCCTACAATAGCGATTCGAGATAGGCTAGTGCATCTATGATTGCTAACTCAACTATTAGCATTCATAATCCTCCATACCCTCAACGATTAACTGAAATTGGTCTGGTCTTGCAACCTGAATCCGAATTCCTCAAGGAACTGCAAAATTTGTATGTGCGAATTCCGTTGCTACAAGCTCTTAAAGAAGTACCTATCTATGCTAAAATAGTGAGGGATCTATGCATAAAAAGGCCTAGAAGGAAACCTAAATACCCTGCTACTATCCATGTCATGAATAAATTGTCCGACCTCATGATTGATCAGCCTTTGTTGACTAAATATAATGACTCAGGGAACCCCACAGTGACTGTCCATATTGAAAATCAACCTATAACCAATATTTTGATTGATCTAGGGGCAACCATTAATGTTATGACTAAAGACCTCTTCATCTCCCTAGGACTTCATGGAATTAGACCTACACCCATAGTGCTTGAATTAATAGATAGGTCTCATGTCAAGCTTGAGGGAATGATAGAAGATGTGGTTATCACTATGGCTTCTTGGAATTATCCAACTGATTTTCTCATTTTACAAACCAAATCCAACCTAGGGGTTCATCCTTTAATCTTGGGAAGACCGTGGCTAGTCACTACAAACGCATATATTGGATGTAGGTACAGATCTATGGTGATCTTAGATGGATAGGCCACTCAAAACCTGAATCTTTATCCCCCATCAAAACCTCATCTGGATTTGAGTAGTCCCTAGTGGGATGAATTTGAACGTGAATCTGATCTTTCCCTAAATCTTCTTGCGCTTGGAAAAGCACAATACTTTAAGGATGAAACAGAGGACGATATCATTAATGGTTTTATTAGTAGTTCACTCTCTGTTGCCTCCATTAGCCTGCAATTTGAGGTGACTGCAGAGGTAATTTCCCAAGTAACTACATTTCAAGTAGAGGGACAGAGGTGGTTTAATAAAAAAATCAATGACCCCTCCTTGAAAGAAGACTTCCTAGAAGGAGAAGAAAAACTGGAGAAGAAAGGGAGAGGAATTGACAGGTCGTCACTCCCTCAGCCTTGGGCAGATGTCGCCTTAGGTTTAATCAAATATATCACTTTTGAGTGAAGATCTACGATAGTGTTTAACTATAACTTCCCTCTACTTAATCACCTTCGTCACCAGCAAAAGATCAATCTTCCATTATATTTATTAGGGAATGTTGGCTTGAGGGGTCCTGACCCAGGTTTGGATTTAAGGTTTACCAACAAACCCCAATACTACTAGCCCTTTTGGCAATGAACTACTTTCGCAAGCCAAAGTCTCACCCGAAGAAATATGGGTGGGTGTTGGAACTAGATTTTTGCACCTTGGGAGAGAGTAGGTAATTAAGGCATATATCGTCGAGTTCTATCAAGTTCACGCAGAAATAAGCCTATTATCGAGCCCTTAACAGTATAATCAGCATGTAAACATAAACAAAGCTACTATTATTAAGCAGACACTACAAGGAAAAGAACCTCTAGCAGAGGTTATAAAGGAGGATTTTAGTGTTATAAAATTGGCCAAAATTGTCAAAAAAACATTTTCTACAACATCCGTTTATGGTTACAGAGGTTTTGGCAGAGCTTTTAATGGAAATTCAACACAACTAAAAAAAATGGGCAGCCGAAGGTTATTACGGATGTTTTTTTCATCAGTGCACTACTCTGGAATTAACGCACTGGTGCGTACATACAGACGGCGCCCCAGGGCAGTCTCGGTCCAACGCACTGGGATGTTTAGGTTTACAACCGCACCGGGTGTAGTGTTGGTCATACAATGCATGGGGCCATTCTAATTGGTCTTGGGATTTGTGCGGTGCCCATAGGTCGTATCAACGCACCGATGCATATACGTATATAAACGCACCAGTGCGCCGTATCACAAAAAGGCACGAATATTTATAATTGGTATTGGTATTCGTGTTGTGCCCATAGATCGTAAAAATTTAGCGATGCTTATAGATACGTAAATGCCCCAGTGTGCCATATCACAGAAAGGCATGAAGATTTATAATTGGTATTGGTATTCGTGTTGTGCCCACAGATTGTAAAAATTCACCGGTGTTTATAGATACGTAAACGCCCTAGTGCGCTGTATCACACAAATGCACCGATATTTGAACTGGTATCAGTATTTTTGCGGTGCCCATAGATCGTACAACGACACCGGTACGTATAAACACATAAATGCACTGGTGTAAAGCTACTGACACACACTGGTTTTCATGTTTTATTTTTTAGAAACATCGACCTGTGACAGTCTCATTGTTTTGATTGTTTTAAATTCATTATTCATCAAAAGTCGACACATCTTATAACAATATTCATATTAATTACATTTTTATTAATGCATTTGAATGTGATGTTTGGATTAATTTGTTATATCATACCTTTTGGTTTGGGTTAATTAACTATCAGTCGATATTATACCTTATAACAAGGAATTAAATTTAACGACAATGGGAGAACGCAATGAATAAATTAAAACATATTTATTCTATTGTGTCTTCCATTGTCATTGTCAAATGCACTAATAAAAATTTAATTGATATGAATATCGTTATAAGATATATATGTGTCGACTTTTGATGAATAATGAATTTTAAAAAACCACAATAATTATGATATGATATAACAAATTAATCCAAACATCACATTCAAATGCATTAATAAAAATGTAATTAATATGAATATTGTTATAAGATGTGTCGACTTTTGATGAATAATGAATTTAAAACAATCACAATAATTAGACTGTCACAGGTCGATGTTTCTAAAAAATAAAACATGAAAACCAGTGTGTGTCATAAGACAATCTTTATCATACACAATGGAACAGTTATTGGTATCCCTTTGTCTTTCAATTGGGACACTATGTCCATTACATTAAACAAAATGTCTGATTTCACAGACATATATATTTCAAAAAATAAAACGCCTTTCTTTGATATCCAAACATAGTGATAATCATTCTTCGCTTGAACTGTTGTCACTGCTAGAGCTACTTCCATGACTTGGGTTATTTTCATGAATGTTTTGTTCACGGCGTTGATTGTTTTCTTCTTCTTCACCTTCCATCTACAAACATAAAAATAATTTGAAATGAGTGTATATATATTGGTGAGAATAATGAAATTTTCAATATTAAATAATATACATCAATGTAAATCGAAAATAAAAATGACATACCATAGCAACAATTGACTCATAAACTACACACAGTCTTTCAAAACCATGCTTTCAAAATTTTATCTGTTGGCGCAGTTCCATACTTTGTTTCCTGCAAGTTTTATACCTCATAACACTTCATATATTTAATATAAAAGATGTTTTTGTTCTATTAATTATAGACGAAGCTAAGTAAAACAATATCGATAGATGTTTACAAATTCCACAATTAATTTCTGATATGCCAACATATACTCACAACCGATATTTAACCCAATTTCAATCAATTCGTCTGATGGTTCTTCTTTGTATGTTAGCACCTATTTGAAGACATTCAATGATGAATTTTGTAAAACAACTTAAAAAATACAAAAATAAAATCTAGTTAAGTTTTTATAAGGAAGTAACAATTACTCACAAACTTAGAGATCAACCCTTTTCTTCCTTGTCGTCTTGTTTTATGTGTTGAATGGGTTCCATTTTCTTTTCTTTTCTGCAAGAAAATTCTTGAAAATTAATATTTAATACTAAATTGTTTATTTATTGTACCTAATGATCGAAAAATTCAATGATTACATATTACATTTGAAGCACGTTGTTGTTGAGATGGCTCCTCCCGCGATGCAATTTTGTCCATTTCTTTGACCATCTCCTTGTACACCTTTTTGGACATTCCTACTGGCATATTTCTGATATCAGCTCGTTCATCTTTTGAGATTTTCATAATCTTCTTGAAAATGCAACATGACAATAAAATATTTAATTTTTATATTGATATATGAGAAGTAAATATAACAAAAGTGATATTTATAAATAATTCTAGACAAACATTTAAGGGAATATTACTTTATCATTCCTTCTTCTTCTTTTTTGTACGTTTTCGCTATTAAAAGTCTAACATGTCTCATTGACCAATTCTCTGGAAAATCTTCCTGTAGTTTAGATAAAATTTGGTTCTTGGAATCATTGGATTGATTTTTGCATTGTAAGTGGAAAGAACGTCTATACAAACGTTCCAGTACTAGATCCCTTAAACTTTTGTAAAAGTTTTTCCCCCTTTTGTTAACTTCTAGCACCACTCCAGATGAGCTAAGGAGCAATTCATTTTCATTTGCATGTTCTACTTTTTTTCTTTTCTTAGAAAAACATTCATTTTCTGAGTTGTTGGTCCATGTAGAACATTAAACAGATGTGAATTAATAGACTGTTTGACACATGTTATCTAATAATTTTAAGTATATTATTAATGATAATTAAAAAAAAAAAACTCATATTGGATCAATAGTATTTTTTCATTCACCTGATTCATCCTTCTGCAATTTTTCCATTAAGGTTTTATGCTCTTCTAGTCCTAGATGAGAAATAATCATATCAAGCTTTGTCATTTTGTGGCTCTGCATGATACACAGTAAACAATACATATTAGTTAAACTTACATATAGTTCAAAAATCATATTTTTTGTAAATAATTTACAAAGAACTTGCATTTTTTGCTTTTCTTGATGTGTTATCAGTATTTTTGTTACTTGATCTCTTGTCAGTCATTGCTTTATCAATCTGAAACCTGTACCATATCATTCATTAATATATTTATAAATAAATTCTCAACTTTTCAGGTATTAAATACATCTCAAGACCGGTGCGCCTTTAATGAGCTACGCACCGCGGCCACTGCATGGGGGTATTAAAAACGCACCGCAAAACAATATAATAGACTGTACGATGCGTGGGGTATTATAAACGCATCACAAAAACAATGTAATAGACCGTACGGTGCTATCCTTATAAAAGGGAGCACCAGTGCCCTATTTCAGATATGGTGCACTGATTTAGAAAAAATGTTTCCAATTGTTTATTACACAGTACTTGCGCGGTGTGTTAGGGTACGCAGGGCGCACCGATAAAGAAAAATCATTTTTTTTCCAAAAATTCACGCAATGGCCGAATGGATTGGGATCCGAATATGCAAGTCGTCCCATGGGTTGGATGTCAATCTAAAGTGAAAAACCCTAATTCTTGAATAAAAAAAACAGAGAGAAGAAAGGGAAAAAATAAAAAAATGAAGGGTTTAGGGTAAAAATGGATAAAAACTGCAGAAAAAGTAAAAAAACTGCAGAAAAAGTAAAAATAATAATAAAATTTAATCACGAGATGGTTTGAAATTCTATGATACAGGGTTTGAATCACCAGAGGTTTGGTTTCTGATTTTCTGAATACTTATGTTCGAACGTATTTCGCTGCTCCACAGTGCCCTCGTGCTCTCTTGCTCCAGGTTTGTCTCCTGCAAATATCTAGCTAAAATTTTTAGCAAAAATAGTGAAATAATAAAAAGTGTTTAGTATTTAAAGAATTATTTTATGAAATTAGTTTTTTGAAAATATTTTGCTGCCCAGTTTTCAAATTTCCATTTTTTTTTCACTTAAAGAAAATAGATTTGTGTTTTTTTACGTTTATTCGTGATCGATGCGGCAGAGTTATGAAGCACCGGTGCGTCTGAGTAATACGAAGCACCGGTGCATTGATAAGCGCACCAGATTGTATAAAGTTCTTTTTTTTTGTATGTAAGATCATAATAAAATAATGATAATTCTAAAGTACATGAATTTATTTTCATTATTTTCTAAACTTTATTATGTTACAAAAATTGATATTATTCTAGATTTTTTATTTTACAATTATTTGCAAATTTACAAATTTAAATATTTTAATAAAATCATTTCACATTAATACAATTAAAATTTTACAAATATTTTACATACAATTACAATTACAATTAAAATTACAATTTTAATTTTACATACAATTACATTTACATAGAACTACATTTACAATTACAATTAAAATTTTACAAATATTTTACATACAATTACAATTAAAATTCTACAAATATTTTACATACAATTACAATTAAAATTCTACAAATATTTTACATACAATTACAATTACAATTACAATTACAATTTTAATTTTACATAGAATTACATTTACAATTACAATTACAATTTTAATTTTACATAGAATTACATTTACAATTACAATTAAAATTAAAATTACAAATACAATTACAATTTTAGAATTTTACATACAATTACAATTTTACAATTTTTCATATATACAATTACAATAATTTCACAATAAATTAAATATTATAATTACAATTAAAATTTCACATTAAATATTTTACATACAATTACAGTTAAAATTACAATTACAAATACAAATACAATTTTACAATTTTACATACAATTAAAATTTCAATTTCAATTACAATCACGACATAATATTTAATAAATATCATGGTCATTTAATATTAAATTAATTAATAAACATCATCACGATCATGATAACCATCATACAAACATCATATTCGAATAAAAAACACATTCAAACATCAAATTAACATTATATATTAACAACATCACAACACAAACATCAAATATACATCTCATGTCAAATAACTCATGATATCACATATACACATCTATCTGCAAGCTAAAAATTAAATGAACATATCTAACATGACCTAACAATATATATGCACATCATAATGATCACCAACATGTAAATTAAGTACAACTGCAACATGAACATAAAATACATGGACCATATATATATAATGTTAAAAATATACAACTGTAATATAAATGTCATGGATCAGTGCCTGGTCGTAGTACTACAACATCAATAGAAGTACAAGTGGAAGCCTGCTCAAGAAATGGTGCAACCTCGACAGTCGATGGTCGAGCTTGCTCATGATCATGACTAGTACTGATGGATGCATCAGCTGGTGGTAGTAAAACATCAATATAAGGAGTAGTAGTGGAGGCCTGATTAGTCAATAGTGCAGCCTCGACGGTCGATGGTCCAGCCTGCTCATGATCATGACTAGTACTGATGGATGTTGTAGGCTGTTGACTAGTGGACGTGGCCGATGGTCTAGCTACCTCATCTCCATGATGACTGCTAGATGCTGCTAGTGGAGCCTCATGCTCATCACGCGTGGCACGAGGTGAACGATCATGAGATGATGAGCCACTGCTCGCGGATTGTCCATCACGTGCCACGGCTCGACTACGCCTATAATGTGCAACAATCCTTCTCAGTCGTGTAATAGCTGTCGTAGCTCCTATGACATGCCGCATCAGGTTGTACATGTCATGCGGAATGCCTCTCCACATCCATAATAGTTTTTCATCGACCTGTATGTTTCTGTAATGAGCGAGCCTGATGCCTGCGTCAACAATCAATGCACTAAGTTGGTTGCCCAACCCCATCCTATATCTAGTCTCAGGTCAACCACGCCTAGAAAAAGGTGGTACTGGTGCACCAGCAAGAGGATGTCTCTCTGCACCGGCCTCATCCTGATCATGATCCTCGGCATCAGCCATGTCTTGATCGTCATCAGGATCCACACCTAGATCATGTGGTGGTTCTGGTATCTCCTCACCATCAAAAGAGCCAATGTCTGCAAAATATATACAATTACACAACAATAATTAGACAATTTCATTACACAATTTAATAAAAACAAGTTAAAGAACATGTTAGAATAAATATAAATAAAACAGTAATATTACCTCTATCATCTGGCAGCTCATCATCTGTGAAGAGGATGTTGGCACACCCTCGCCAATCTAATCCAGCATAAGGGCATGGGACCATAATGAATGGATACAACTCATCGTCGGCACTGGCTAGTAATTCCAGTGCATCATGCGATATCTTGGCTGGAAACATAGTATCTCCCCTCTTGGGCATCATCTGCCCCCACATGTGCATTCGGGCCTCCAACATTGGCCTACGAGGCGATCGAACACAACTAGGCCTCATCTTTGGAAACCTCTCAAAAAATTAAAAAAAAAAGCTCTGAAGCAAAAGGGAAGTTGACCCTCCCTTGTGCATGAGCACAACATCTATCTAAGGCCGTACAAAACTGTCACAAAAAAATGGCAGAACACCTGACAAGTCGTGGCTCCTATACTAAAGAATCAACATAATATAAAAGTGAGCAACTAATGCGTTTCCTGTCATTGGTGTTGTGCGAAATGGTTGAAATGATAACAGAGAGGCACTGCACGTCCTATCTACCAAATGCACCTATACGTAACTGACCTCCAGGTACCTGGAACTCTGAAGGAGATAGTACATGTGCTCCAATGTATCTCTGGGAGTAAACTCACTGACTCCCTGATACAGGAACAGTTGGAACCTCTGGGAATGAGGGAAAATCCACCCCTCTCCTCGATAGTCCTCTAATAAAATAAATATCCTCCTCGGTGTGTATGTACCACTGGTCAAGACCAACCTGGAAAGCCTATCGGTGGGCATTCCACCTGCGGATAAGATATCTCAAAAACATAATATGGGCCTTTAGGGAAGTAGCCTCCTCATAGAACTTGAGGAGGCCTACCTGCCTTAAGATCCCCTGGGTATATGTTGTAATAGGGCGAGGGTATGCATCTCTCTCCCTCTCTCATGCCTCCCACTGGCGAATCATGTCATACTGTTCCACCTATTGTTGTTGTTGTTCCTCCTCTTCTCTCTAAATCATTGACATATTAAACAATTTTTTTTTATTAAAACAAACATGTATTTAGTAATATACACATTTTTTTTTTGAAAAAAAAAACAGACCATTCAATGCACCACAAAAATAGTCACGCACCAGTTCCGGTGCGGATTGTGTTTGTAGCACCCTAGTGGCGGTGCAATGAAATACAATGCACCGGTGCTTGAGAGCTCTAGAGCACTGAGGAAAGTGAAAAATGTAGTTTTTTGGCCGTAATTTTTTTTATTTAACCTTGTTCTGGTGCGCGGGGTTTTATAGGCACACTGGTACGCTTACTTACAACCATACCAGGCGATGTCAGATTTGGTGTGATGTTTATGATGCACCGAGGCAGTGCCCTAACACCACACCGGGATGTTTCAGTTTTGGCGCGAAGTTTTGATGATGCACCGGGGCGGAATATTCGTAAAGCACCGGTGCAGAATAGTCGTAAAGCACCAGTTTTTTAGCTATAATTTTTTTTTTTTATTTAACGTTATTCCAGTGTGTGTGTTTTACAGGCGTGCTTGTGCACTTGGATAAGAACGCACTAGCATGTTTCTGTTTTGGCGTGGTGTTTTATGATGCACTGGCACGGAAGAGTTGTGAAGCACCAGTGCGTTACCATAATAGGATGCATCGGGCGGGTGTGTACTTCACGCACAATGTCCGGTGTGCCAATGTTTTGTGCGCACTGGGGCTTTCTTTGGTAGAGCGCACTAGTAATTCAGAGCTTAGGAGCACTGAAAAAATGAAAAATCTGGGTTTTTTCCCGTAATTTTTTTCTTTATTTTACCCTTTTCTGGTGCGCGTGGTTTATAGACGCACTGGTTCTATTTCTTACGAACGCAATGGTTGGTTTTTGTTTTGGTGTGTTGTTTTATGATGCACCGGTGTGGTTTCTTATCACCGCACCAGGAGGTTTTGATTTTGGTACGGTGTTTTATAATGCACCGACGCGGAATAGTTGTGAAGCACCGATGCTCTACAATAATACGACGCACCGGGTGGGTGTGTACCAAGTGCACAATGTCCGGTGTGCCAATGTTTTGATCGCACCGGTGCTTTCGATTTTCAAGAGCACCGGTGTGATTTTAATGATAAGCGCACCCTGAGGAAAACATCCACAAAACCCTCCGCCTGCCAACCTCCTCTACTAACCTCCACTAGAAACGGATGTATGGGGTGTTTTTCTGTGGGGTTCCTAAAAAAAATCCACTAGAGGGTCTTTTCCTTGTAGTGAGATCTGATCAACACCATCGCATCCATGTTTGCATCAGAAATTACCATTACAGAATATCACAATCGCAGCTAATTCGTATATCATTGACACAATTGCAGCTAATTCATATATCATAGAAACAATCGTAGCTAATTCAAATAACACAGAGGTACTTTAGTAGTGAATACAACCAGTCCAGATAACATAACAGATTCTGTGTTCATTAGCATCCAAAACCAGTTACAAACCCAAGTCACAACCCGCGCACACAGCCAGCGGGGTCCGCACACAGCAGGACTAAGGATGTCCGCGCACACAACGAGTAGGAGTCCTTACCCAAAACTATCCAAAAAATATCTCAATAGTTCGCACATAGCATCAGTCTTACTTACTTATCCTTAGACTCAAACTATCCATATATTTATATCATCATAGCCTGCGCTATCCTATGGTCTGCAAATTGTGGTTTGCGGACTCTAGGTCTACCCTTTGACCCATTACAATATATTGGGGATTTGAACCACCCCAAAGCCCCTGCACAAGACCAATTACTACAAAAACATATAAAAAACACAGCGTTCAAACATTTCAAAATGCAGCTAGGGGACCTTGTTCCAAAATGCCCCCAACACAATCTTGTGACTTGTCCTGAGTCATAGCGGCCGTGGGGTTTGCATCTTTGCCTGGAGCTACTTAATAGAATCAACCAGAGGGGGCAACACTCCTTCACTCTGCACGGCGGTGTTCTATGCAATGTCCACCAACTTCTGCGAAGTAATTTTTTCCCGTAATTTTTTTCTTTATTTTACCCTTTTCTGGTGCGCGTGGTTTATAGACGCACTGGTTCTATTTCTTACGAACGCAATGGTTGGTTTGTGTTTTGGTGTGTTGTTTTATGATGCACCGGTGTGGTTTCTTATCACCGCACCAGGAGGTTTTGATTTTGGTACGGTGTTTTATAATGCACCGACGCGGAATAGTTGTGAAGCACCGATGCTCTACAATAATACGACGCACCGGGTGGGTGTGTACCAAGTGCACAATGTCCGGTGTGCCAATGTTTTGATCGCACCGGTGCTTTCGAGTTTCAAGAGCACCGGTGTGATGTTTAATGATAAGCGCACCCTGAGGAAAACATCCACAAAACCCTCCGCCTGCCAACCTCCTCTAGTAACCTCCACTAGAAACGGATGTATGGGGTGTTTTTCTGTGGGGTTCCTAAAAAACATCCACT
Source organism: Pinus albicaulis (assembly GCA_034641835.2). NCBI lineage: Eukaryota > Viridiplantae > Streptophyta > Pinopsida > Pinales > Pinaceae > Pinus > Pinus albicaulis. The sequence goes on along the minus strand of MU968411.1, from coordinate 102,075,342 downwards.
AGAGGGTCTTTTCCTTGTAGTGAGATCTGATCAACACCATCACATCCATGTTTGCATCAGAAATTACCATTACAGAATATCACAATCGCAGCTAATTCGTATATCATTGACACAATTGCAGCTAATTCATATATCATAGACACAATCATAGCTAATTCAAATAACACAGAGGTACTTTAGTAGTGAATACAACCAGTCCAGATAACATAACAGATTTTGTGTTCATTAGCATCCAAAACCATTTACAAACCCAAGTCACAACCCGCGCACACAGCCAGCGGGGTCCGCACACAGCAGGACTAAGGATGTCCGCGCACACAACGAGTAGGAGTCCTTACCCAAAACTACCCAAAAAATATCTCAATAGTTCGCACGTAGCATCAGTCTTACTTACTTATCCTTAGACTCAAACTATCCATATATTTATATCATCATAGCCTGCGCTATCCTATGGTCTGCAAATTGTGGTTTGCGGACTCTAGGTCTACCCTTTGACCCATTACAATATATTGGGGATTTGAACCACCCCAAAGCCCCTGCACAAGACCAATTACTACAAAAACATATAAAAAACACAGCGTTCAAACATATCAAAATGCAGCTAGGGGACCTTGTTCCAAAATGCCCCCAACACAATCTTGTGACTTGTCCTGAGTCACAGCGGCCGTGGGGTTTGCATCTTTGCCTGGAGCTACTTAATGGAATCAACCAGAGGGGGCAACACTCCTTCACTCTGCACGGCGGTGTTCTATGCAATTTCCACCAACTTCTGCGAAGTTGGGCTTTCAGTGGCAACAATGACACTTTCCAAGGTCTGATTCAACTGTTTGACCACAACATCCAAGTCCTGAGATATCTCGAGGGCTTCATCGGCCCATGGATTGTGGTGGTCACTCATAAAATTATTCTTATGGCTAATCTCTTCCAGGTCATCTCTGAATGCATGGCTGGCTCACAGACGTGCCAGGCATTGAGCGGGGATTAGAGTGGGGATTGTAGCCTCCAGTTGCTCAAATTATTCTTCCTTCTGGCGCAGTTGGTGGGTAAATTCACACAAGAGAGAGTCGTGTTGCACCTTAGACCATAGTTGCATAGCTGTCTCCAGAAATTCAGTGCCCTAGGCGATCTGAGCTGTAATGGTGTTCGTGGCTTCTGTGACCAGCACAGCTCTCTGGGCGCGTACCTCAGGAGGAGTTTCCAACCACAATTTAGCCTGCAATTCAGCAATCTCTTGCTCCATCTCAGTCTTGACATTTTGAATCTTGGTCCGAGAAGCCTTCAGGGCTACGATGAGTCCCTCGATCTTAGCCTGGGGGGTGGCAGAGGTCGGAATGTCTTCAATCACATCTACGCATAGTCTGCTGATCAGACACTCCAATTTGGTCTGCTGCGCGGCAGCAAGGATGCATGCGGCCTGTTCCTGGAATGCCTCGGTAGTATCTTCTATGATTTTATGCTCGAATGTATTGAGTTGCTGCTACATCGAGCGATCTCTATGCTGGATTTACTCAGAGGGATATTTGGAGAACTTGTAGCAACTTGTGCGAAAGTCGGGCCAAGTCTAGATGTACTTCTGCACAGGCTTGGACTTGCGCACATAAGGCGGGTGGACTGAGAGTGATTGCTGTGCCTGGCAGGGGGCAGAGGCGGCTATCAGTTGTGGAGATCAACTCAGTGGTGGTTGCTGGAGTCAGTCTCACTTGAAGCACGCTCGTCTGCAGGGTATCAACCTTGAGATGAAGAGCTTGGAGCTTAGACTGTAATGCAATGACTGTGGCCTTCTATTGCTCTTCCAAGGCAAGCCATCTGTCTTATGAAGTGAGGGTGACCACATCTGCGATTTGCTCCAAATCTTCCTTGGTTAAGGTACCCTTAGGCTCTTGACTGGCCCTCGTAGCCCACCGTTTCGTTCATTGGCCCTTGAGAGGTTCGGCTGTCCGTTTTGTACCACGCAGGGAACAAATACCCTGCGTATCCAGACCCCTAGTCTCCATGTCCTGTTGTGATTCCTGCTCCATGCCCTGCGCTGTGTCTAGGGGAACCTTTCACCTGGTGGAGCCTTTCAAGCCATGGCCTTCCAATTTCTTGGCTATATCAGGTGGGGTAGGGGTCTTCGGGAGTGTGCTTGTACCAGCAGTGTCAGTTGCTGCCGATTTGAATCCCAATTTCCAGTGCGGTGGCCAAGTGGTGATGAGCCGGTTGATTTCCTCATCGGTGACCATGTAAGGCAGTGACATCCAAACTGGATCCTTACAGCCCCGAATCTTCACATTATGCATCGTCACCTGGAATGCTACGATGCTCTTATATTTTTCATAGACCTTCGGTGACAATCATGGCCAGGAGTGAATTGCTGCTATGAGCGCACTCTAAAATAGTACCCAAAATACTTTGTTGTCCTTAATACACTGCTCATATTTTGAGTCCCATAAGTTCATGTATCACGCCCCTTCACACATGTCTAGTTCAAGCTCAGGGAGGACTGATCCTTCGGGGGCTTCCCATGCAACCAATGCAATTAGGAGTAACAGCTAAGAGTAGCAGAACGCCCTCTCGTGATCTTGGGCCTCGCGCACGTTTTCTAGAAACTCAATGTAGAGGAACTGCGACCAGTTAAAGCAGACCCCTTTTTTCACAGTGTCCAACAGGTTGAATTACATAAGCAGGGATCGTTGTGGCCTGCCACTTGCACATAATTTTTCAAGCCAGCAACAAGGTACCCATGCGCACTCCAGGATCATTAATGGTGTTGATTATGAACTCCCTGGTGTTGCACTCGACCTGGTAGTCTTATCACACCTTGTTGGCGATCTGTTGCTCGTACTTCTTGCTGACACACTCCATGGGATTCGGCCCCTCCATGGAGAGACTAGTGATGCGGTGAATTAGGGTAGCATCAATGGGAATGCAGTCTTGGATCCACAAGCTGTCGTCGTGGAACAGGGTGAGTAGCTGTCACATGAATTGGTCAGTTAAATTGTATTGGCCAAAGTGAGGTATCCGCTGCAAGTTTAGTAATCTAGATTTTCCTAACCAGCATGCCCATGGCATTGGTACGACCCTTAGCATGTCGTCCTCCAATACTCTTTCCAGGTACAGCTTAGGTGCCAATTTCGGGAAGGCCTGCAGGTTGGAAAGGTCATGATCGTCGAAATTAATTGAGGAAATCTTGCCGTATGCTTCTCCAATTATGGGGACTTCACCTGGAATTAGCGACATTTGCATATAGGAGTGCAGACCTTCAAGATTCTTAGGTGTGTGCACCGAGGGCCTTCTGGGCTGAACATAGCCAAGTGATTGGGGCAGTGAGCCGAGATTCTTCCTTCGCAGATAGAGGTCGCTTCGTCAAGTTAGGCAAGCATGCCTTAGGCACCATTTGGGGAGATTTCACATTCTGGGGGGAGGTGCGCAGCTTCACCCTAGCCCATTTTGTAGCCCTCCCTTACCCTTGTTCCTGGCCTTTCCCCTTACTTTTATTTTTCTCCACCTACTTCCCCTTGGTTGGTGTGGACATGACTTCTTCAACTTCAGGGTGACCTCTAATACTTCATCGGATGCTCTCTCAGTAGAGGCCGTAGTCTGCGATGATTCAGCGGGATTGTTCATAGTCATTCTCACTCGGAAGACGAACTCGGGGTTACTACTATCAGAAGGGGTAGCACACCCAGACATGAACAGTGCACAATAGTTTCAGAAATTTTCAAGGCACAAGATTTTCAGGATATGCAGAACCCAATTCTGAGCTGCCTTCCTCCATTTATAGCTTTGAGTAGTGAGCAACGGTCGGATGACAGTTAGCTGAAACTTACCATCAAGGAAACGGTAAAAAATCTTCAGAAATTGTTGCATTACTTGCCTACTGTAGGCTCCTTCCAACGGTAAAGTTGGCTTTTTACCCAGTTGTACTGTTCCAACAACTAGTTTTCGTAGTTGTGTATTACCCCTATGCTCCCAATGCACCTCCCCGAGCTTCCTGACCTGTGGTCGACCCCTCCACTCCCAGCGCACCTCCTCGGGCTTCCTGACCTGCGGTCGACCCTTGTGCATATACCGAGCCTGCCAACGTTTTTTCTCTTGCCTGCGCATATTCCTCCCAATACAGCTACTCCGACCATATATTCATTTGATTCGGTATGGTTTGAGATGGTTGCCATTAACATATCCTGGTACAAGATCACTGCACAATGTAGCTAACCGGACAGCTCCTCCGTCAGTGATTTCCTTTACCATATAGGAGCCCAGCCAGTGCTGATGGAACTTCCCCCTATGTTTTGCAAACTAGATATCATATAGCATGACCAATTCTCCTTCTGAAAAGACCTTCTGTACAATATGTCTATCATGTCATGCTTTTTCCCGGGCCTTATGAACTTGCTGATGAAAGTTAGCAATGAATTGATCTTCCTCCAAGGCGACTAGATGCGCTAAGTGTTCCTCCATGATATCGGGCTCCGCCATGTTCGTAAAGGCTGCGATGCACAAGCTAGGAACAATATACTCCATGGGCATAATGGCCTCCTTTCCATAAACCATCCTAAACAGTGTTTTCCCAGTCAATTTCTTGCACGTGGTCCGATAGGCCCAAAGGACCGACGTGATGCGCACGTCCCAATCGCTTCGATCGAAATTACAGATCTTGGTCAGTGCCTATTCTAGAATTTTATTAAAAGCTTCTACCGTTCCATTTTCCTGCGGGTGATATGGGGTACTTTTTGCATGGTGGATTCGAAATTCTTCAGTCAAAGCTTGTATTGTTTCATTAATGAAATTTGTACCTCTATCACTCATCAAGATCTTTGGATAGCCAAACCTAGTCAGAATATGCTCAAAAATAAAGTGCACAATGGTATATGCAGTAAAATACTTCACATCTTGCACTTCGGCCCATCGGGTTACATAATCAGTCGCAATGATGATGTAGCAAGCACCTGTCTTCTTTCCTGGTGGGACATTGATGGCCCCAACGAAGTCTATGGCCCGTTTTTCAAACGCTTGCAAGGCCATCTGTGGTTTCAAGGGAATTTCGTCCCTGCGCAACAGTCTTCCTGTCCTTTGGCATGTGTCACAAGCTTTGAAATATTCATAAGAGTCACTTTGTAGTGTGGGCCACCATAGCCCAGCTCTTAAGATCTTATGCGCCATCGCTTTCCCTATGTAGTGACCTCCTGCTACGCCTTCGTGGGCTTATACTAAAATGGCTTGTATTTCATGCTCCAGAATGTATTTTCACAGTACCTCATCAGCTCCCAGCTTATACAAGTGGCCCACTATGATGGTAAAGTCCGTTGCGCGGGTTACTAGCTCTTTTTTCTGTTGTACCGAATATTCTGCAGGTTCCATCCCCGTAGTTAAGAATTGAATGATATCGGCAAAGTGCGCATCAACCACCTTAATAGAAAATAGTTGCACATCGGGAAATCCTTCCTCTACGTTGGTCGATTCTTCACCACTCTCGATTCTGTACAAGTGGTCTGGTCCAGCATTTAGTTTCCCCAACTTCGTACTGATCTCAAAGTCATATTCTTGAAATAGCAATAACCATCAGAAAATATTCCCCCCAACACAGGCTTATTGACTAAGTACTTCAAAGCTATTGAGATTCAACAAGATGATGAGCTTAGTGAAAAGAGTCACCTTCACTAAGTGGGCCCGCAGGCTATTTTGGCGCAAAGTCTATTTTTAGACATGTCAATCATATTCTATGAGTTGCAGGATGCTATTTGTGGATGGTTGGTCAAGTTGGAAAAATATATGGAATTTTATTTTCAGACATATTGGGCAGAATCTATTTTTAGATTGCCAGTCTAAAAATAGATATGTCGAATATTATTAGCTCTTAATAATATTTGGACTCTAAACATTATCTTATTCTCTTGGAGCACTTCAGTTAAGTGCACATATGTGGCACAACATCTGAAAAAATGAATTACGCTATTCCTGAGGTTTTACTGGAGTTAATGCATGAGGACTTTAGTTAGAACTCATGTGACAGAGTTTGGTGGACTTATAGAAGTAGTTGGTGGAGTTGTATTCAGTTTAACTCAGTTAGACTCAGTTGAGCTAGTTGTATCTAGTCTAACTGATTCATACACTAGTGAGAGTGGTGTGAATTAATTAGTTAATTAATTCACTAAATAATAACTCATTAATCAACTGAAGAATACATCAGTTAACTACAGTGCATGGCAGTTTCAGTGGAGACCAGTGGAGAGATATGTGAAAGAGCAAGTGTGACTATCAGTTGTGACTATAGTGATGCATTGATTACATCCAACTCTCAGTGGAGATGCCAATGAGGATTGTGCATTGCAATCTTGGTGGATTAAATTTCATTCAGAGCCATTCTTCAACAGGGATTTCACAGTAGAGGCAGGCTAGTAGGTGGAAAATATTGGTGCATGGATTTGCAAGATCGGGCCTGATTAGTGTGTAGCGATTGTATTGTACTGAGAGCTTGATATGATCATATTTCTATGAGGATTGTTACATGATCTCTATGACATATATTATATACATATAGTTGGGGTTTTTAGCTTTATGCTTTCCCGTTAAACAACTGTGTTAATGTGTGTGAATTTTTATAGTTTCATGTGTGCATTGTAATCTTAATTAATTTCTGCAAATGATCAATGGTGAAATCGATTATGTATTTTGCATGAATTTAAAATAGTGTGAGATCAGGAGAATATTTGACATATAAGACATAAGTTATATAATTTCTACATGGTATCAGAATAGTATTGATCATAGAAGATTGCAATTATTGAAGCGGTTGAGTTTTGTGCTGGTGGAATTCGAATTTTCTGCAGTGTTTTCTTGGTGTCGAAGTTGAGCATTCATTGAAATGTCTTTCAACGGATTGCAATTGGAGTATGCCCTTGATGGAAGCTCAAATTATATTGCATGGAAGGACAAGATGGAGGCGATGTTGGATGATAATGGGTTTAAGGAGTTCATAGATACTGATATTCCAAAGCCTGGTTCTAGTGATGCAACTGCACTTGATGCATGGCAAAAGAAGGTAGCGAAGTGTCGAAGAATTCTGTTGGAAGGTGTGAAGGATCACATTGTTCCCAGCCTTCACGGTAAAGCTACTCCATTCTTAATGTGGAAAGCTTTGACAGACTTGTTCCAAAGCAGAAGCGACCAGAGGAAGTTGGCGCTTAAAGACAAGCTCAGGAAAATAAAAATGGAGAAAGGCGACAATATACCAAAATACCTCACGAAGTTTGTCCACTGTGAGGATGAGCTAGGAAGTGTGGGGGTTACTATAGATGAAGAGGACTTAGTGAGCTTGGCTCTCCTTTGGCTTCCGAAGAGTTTTCATAGCTACGAGGACTCTTTCAATGGTCAGGAGAAACTGCCAGGATGGGAGCGACTTTGGTCGGATCTTGTGCAGGAGGAGATAAGGCGGGGTACCAGGGATGGATCTTCATGGAAGAATGAAGATGAAGAAAATTGTGCTTTGGCTGCCAAAGGAAGGAAAGGGAAGGGAAAGAAAAATCCTTCTCAATCCAGTGCGAAAGGCAAGAAGCGGGACTTTTCCAAGGTGAAGTGCTTTCACTGTCACCAACATGGACATTACGCCACTAATTGTTCACAGAAGAAGAAAAATAAGCAGGTTGTTGGATCTGAAGCTAGAGAGGCCTTAGCCTCGCAGTTTGAGCTGGATTTTTTGCTGATCACATGCTTGGTTTCAAGTGTGATGGGATCAGTGTAGTTTCTTGACAGTGGTGCATCTTTCCATATGACCGGAGACAAATATTTGTTTAGTGATCTGGATGAAAAGGATCTTGGAGTGCACATCGAGATGGGCGATGATGGTAGATACAGTGCGACTGGTATTGGGACCATTTCCTTTGAGAGGGAGTATGGAAAACCTTTCATCTTGAAGGATTTCATGCGTGTTCCAGGATTGAAGAAGAATCTTATCTCTGTGGTGATGTTGGAAGACACGGGTTATGATGTTTTTTTTAGCGAGGGAAAAGCCTTCCTGCACAGTAAAACAACTAGTGAAACCCAGAGGATAGGGATTCGAGTTAAGAATATTTATCAATTGCAGGTAGATGGCTGTGTAGCAATGGCAAGCAAAGCAGAAGGAGTGGTGAGCTAGGATGAGGGCGAATTGTGGCACAGGAGATTGGGCCATCTTCACCATGGCGCTTTGAAAATTTTGCATCAGATTTCTACCGGGCTTCCCAAGGGTACACTTGCGCAGTCAGATCAGTGCAAGGGATGTACTTTGGGAAAATTTGTGAAGACCAATTTTCATGAGAAGGATAGTCATGCCACGACGATCCTTGAGAGAATTCACACAGACATGTGTGGACCTTTCTCAGTTGCTTCAATAGCAAAGCACAGGTATTATGTGATATTTGTTGATGAGTTTTCTCGTAAGTGCTGGATATTATTCATGCAGAAGAAGAGTGAGACATACTCAAAGTTTTGTGAGTTCAAGGTGCTGGTTGAGAAAGAGTTGGGGAAGCAAGTGAAAGCTCTAAGGAGCGATAATGGTCGTGAATACATCTATGGCGAATTCAAATACTTCTGCAGCGTAGAAGGAATTCGAAGAGAACTCATAGCGCCTCATAACCCACAGCAGAATGGGGTCGCGGAGAGAAAGAACAAAATGATCGTGGGTGCTGCACGGGTGATGCTGCATGATCAGGGCCTTCGCATACACTTGTGGGCTGAGGCATGCAACACTGCAGTTTATGTGCAAAATCGTTTTCCTCATAGAGTACTTGGCATGAGTACACCCGAAGAGGCATTTTCTGGTAAGAAGCCTGATATTTCTCATTTGAAGATTTTTGGCTCGCCTGTTTACATTCATGTGACGAAGGATGCCAGGAAGAAGCTGGAGCCGACCGCAGAGGTTGGGATATTTGTGGGGTACATAGAAACACCCCACAATTATCGTGTGTATTTTCCAGACAGTCAAATGACTGTTGTGCAACGGGATATCAAATTTCATGAGGAGAAAGCCATGAAGTTGTCACTTGAGATGGAGCTACACTTGCATGCAGATGAGGAGCTACTTGTTCCTAAAGATGAGCCTTAGGATGTGGATCAGCCACAAGAAGAGGTTCATGGAGTGGAAGAAACCACTCATGCAGCGCCAAACATTAGAGGGTGGAAGCACACTACAGAAGCTGAGCGACTGAAGCTTGATGCAGTGCAGAATGTAGGAGAACCAACATCATGGCGCAGACAGAGATAGTCACCTGACCGATTTACTGGATACATGGCTCTGATGAGAAAGTGTATCGTGATGGAGCCATCCTCTTTCGAGGAAGTTGTGGAAGATCCCGCATGGGTAGATACAATGGTGGAAGAGTATGATTCGATTGTCAGAAACAGTGCATGGGAGATTGTCCCAAGGCCGGAAGGGAAATCAGTGGTAGGTTCGAGATGGATCTACAAAGTGAAGCAAGTTGTTGATGGGAGCATCGAGAAGTACAAGGTAAGATTTGTTTCCCGGGGCTTCTCATAGATTGAGGGGATTGACTATGAAGAAACATTTGCACCTGTCGCAAGGTATTCTTCCATATGGACCATCCTTGCTCTCTCAGCGCAGATGGGTTGGCACATTCATCAGATGGATGTGAAGACTACGTTCCTGAATGGATTCGTTGAGGAGGAGGTGTACATTGAGCAGCCTGAAGGATTCAAAATCTTCAGCAGTGAGTTGCATGTGTGCAGGCTCAAAAGAGTGCTGTATGGGCTGAAACAAGCACCTCGTGCTTGGTACACACATATAGACATTTATTTCACTGGACTTGGTTTCGGCAAGAGTGAGGCGGATCCTAACCTATACCAGATTGTGGTGGAGGGTAATTTGTTGATCATTGTACTTTATGTAGATGATTTAATACTAACAGGTGATGAACTGTTGATACATTCATGCAAGGCATATCTTGCAAAGGAGTTTGAGATGAAGGACTTGGGCCTCCTTCATTATTTCCTGGGATTGGAAATTTGGTAGTGGAAGGGTGGATTGTTTGTGTCTCAAGGAAAGTATGCTCGGGAGATACTGGAGAAGTTTCACATGCAAGGCTACAAGCCTATCGACACTCCTCTTCATGGTGGTTGGAGGAAAGAGGATGCTACGTCGACAGAGGTAGTGGATGCCACTGTTTATCGATATTTTTTTTGTTCGCTCATGTATTTAGTCAATACATGATCGGACATATGCTATGCTGTGAACCAGCTTTCACAAGCGATGGTTAAGCCTACCAAGCTCTTTTGGAAGGCAGGCAAGCATGTCCTGAGGTATCTCAGGGGCACATCGGGATATGGATTGTGGTACAAATAGTCGGATGAGTTGAAGCTGCATGGCTTCACAGATGCAGATTGGGCAGGAAGCCCAACAGACAGAAAGAGCACATCTGGAGGGATATTTAGTATCGGATCTACAACAGTTTCTTGGTACAGTAGGAAACAGAGATCCGTGCCACTCAATTCAGTGGAGGCCGAGTACATGGCAGCAAGTTTGGCTGCATGCAAGGCTATATGGATGAGGAATATCTTGGTCGGGTTGTTCGGTTCACACTTAGATCCTACTATGATTTATTGTGATAATCAGAGTTGCATTAAACTCTCAGCTAATCCAGTATTTCATGATAGATCTAAACATATTGACATCTGGTATCATCATATCAGAGATTGTGTGCAGCAGAAGATCATGTTGCTTTCTTACATTCCTATGGAGGATCAGGATGCAGATATTCTAACGAAGGCACTCACCAAGAGAAAATTTGAATACCATAGAGACAGGATCGAGGTGGCAGATAATCCCTATCTTGTTGAGAGGGAGTGTTGAGATTCAACAAGATTATGAGCTTAGTGAAAAGAGTCACCTTCACTAAGTGGGCCCGCAGGCTATTTTTGGTGCAAAGTCTATTTTTAGACTATGTCTATTTTTAAACATGTCGATCATATTCTATGAGTTGCAGGATGCTATTTGTGGATTGTTGGTCAAGTTGGAAAAATAGATGGACTTCTATTTCTAGACATATTGGGCAGAATCTATTTTTAGATTGCCAGTCTAAAAATAGATATGTCAAATATTATTAGCTCTTAATAATATTTGGACTCTAAACATTATCTTATTCTCTTGGAGCACTTTAGTTAAGTGCACAGATGTGGCACAACAGCTGATAGAAGGAATTATGCTATTCTCGAGGGTTTACTGGAGCTAATGCATGAGGAATTCAGTTAGAACTCATGTGACAGAGTTTGGTGGAGTTATAGAAGTAGTTGGTGGAGTTGTATTCAGTTTAACTTAGTTAGAATTAGTTGAGCTAGTTGTATCTAGTCTAACTGATTGATACACTAGTGAGAGTGGTGTGAATTAATTAGTTAATTAATTCACTAAATAATAACTCATTAATCAACTGAAGAATACATCAGTTAACTATAGTGCATGGCAGTTTCATTGGAGACTAGTGGAGAGATAGGTGAAAGAGAAAGTGTGACTATCAGTTGTGACTAATAGTGGAGATGCCAATGAGGGTTTTGCAGTGCAAGCTTGGTGGATTTGAGCTCATTCAGAGACATTCTTCAGCAGGGATTGCGCAGTAGAGGTGGGCTAGCAGGTGGCAAATATTGGTGCATGGATTTGCAAGATCGAGCTTGATTAGTGTGTAGCGATTGTATTGTAATGAGAGCTTGATATGATCAGCTTTGTATGAGGATTGTTACATGATCTCTATGACATATATTATATACAGATAGTTGGGGTTTTCAGCTTCAGGCTTTCCCGTTAAACAACTATGTTAATGTGTGTGAATTTTTATGGTTTCATGTGTGCACTGTAATCTTAATTAATTTCCGCAAATGATCAATGGTGGAATCGATTCTGTATTTTGCATGAAGTTAAAATAGTGTGAGATCAGGAGAATATTGGACATATAACACATAAGTTATATAATTTCTACAAAAGCGGAGTTATCCGTGAACATCTTGAAGTGCCCTCCTAGCAGATAATGCCAGTATTTCTACAGGGCATATACCATGGCCAACCCCTTGCCCTCATTAGTGGAGTAGTTACGATCTGCACTAGAGAGTTTTCTACTAGAAAATGCAACTGGGTGGTAAATGTCCCCCTCCCCGGGTTGCGTAAGGACAGCTCCCAGGGCGATCACTGAGGCATCTACATGGACATGGAAAACCATCGCCTAGTCAGGAAATATGAGGATAGGTGTAGAGACCATATTTTCCTTGAGTAGATCAAAACTCTTCTGACACTTCGCGTCCCAAAAAAATGAAACGACCTTCTTTAGAAACTTCTCCAAGGGTGTCGTGATCAGTACGTACCCTTGAATGAACTTCATGTAGTAGCTTGTGTGCCCGAGGATGGAGCATAGTTGTTTCTCAGTTGTAGGGACTGCTAAGTTGATGATAACTACTACCTTGGCGAGGTCAACCATCAGTCCCTGCTGACAAACTATGTGGCCTAACAAGATCCCGAAAGGTATGCAGAATATGCACTTCTTAATATTTAGGGAAATATGGTGCTTTCTACAGGCATCCAACATCATGCGCAGGTTCGAGACGTGCTTCTTTACCAATCCAAATATTGTCCAATCATCAAAGTATACCTCCAAGAACTTGTGAATGAACTCCTTGAATAGTGCGATCACTACCCGCGAAAAGATGGCAAGGGCATTTAGCCCAAATGGTATGACGGTGTACTGGAAGGATCCCCATTCGGTGGCGAACGTAGTTTTGTTGCGATCTTCCGACGCGATCCAAAACCTGATGGTAGCCCGAGAACGCATTAGTGAACAAGTATGCTTCCTGCTCTCCCACACTATCAAGGATTTCATCAGAGAATGGCGTAGGGAAGGGATCATGTACGTAGGCATCATTTAGCTTGTGCAGGTCGATGGAGATTCTTATTTCGCCTTTAGTCTTTTTCTCTTGGACCGCCATGGGGCTTACCCAATCTGACTGTTCTACTAGTTCAATGATACCTGCGGCTAGCATTCTGTCAATTTCTTCCCTGACTTTATGCTTATACTTGGGGTTCAAGCAGTAAGGTCGTTTCTTGATAGGGCATGCATCCAATTTTAAAGTGATGTGCATGACCCCCAGGTCCCCTGTAATACCCTTGAGTTTTGAGAATTTTGTAGGAAACAGGTCCTGGTACTTCATGAGAAGCTCTGCAACTTTCCCAACGATATCATCATCCCAGTAGTCTCCGATCTTAGCAAGCTTAGGTTTTTCTTCTGTTCCAATGTTGACTTCCCTTAGCTTAAGAGGTTTGGTCACATCGATGCCCTGTAGTGGGGGTCCAGCATCTGTGCGTTCACCCTCTGATTCTGGGATAGTGATATTTTGTGGGTCTTTGTCACATTCCTCCATTGATAGATTGTGGAAATTAGCAATATCCTGCATTTTCATATCCCAAGCTGGTGCCCCATTCTCCACACAAGGGCATGATTCATCAAATACTAGGGCATCTATGTCTTGCAGGGCTTCGTCTAATGCCTCAGTTCTGCCTATCAATCCGAACGTCCCCACAAAATCATCTCTTAGGGTATCCCAAGGGTGGGTACACTGACGTAGCTCTGCATCCAAATACCATGCGGTGGGGACTGGCCCCAAGGCATGAATGAAGAGGTGGACCCATTCTTCCCCGATCCTTTCACACCATACCTCCATCCATGCGGCCAAGTGCTTGCGCGGGTCCCCTTGGCCAAGGAAAGTCTCCACGCGCAAGTGAACCGGAGGTTCAAACCATAGGATCAGCATCTTGCGACATTCCTCCCAATCCTGGAACATCCCCTTATGAGTTTCCCACCACCGCGCAGGGGTCGCATGCATGGCTAGGTTAAGCGCCCACATTCTTCGCTCCCTTGGGACTTCTGGTTCGAATGCTCTAAGAAAATCCCTAATACTACCAGAACCATCAAAGTATGGAAACTCTCTTATCTCTAAGGAGAAACACCAGAAGCTCTTCGTGACCCTAAGACACCGTAGCGCAGATACGCCATGTAAACGATTTTGCCAATTTTCGATCTCCCCATTGGAGTCAGAGAGGCATGTTTGTGCTCAACCTAGTCTCCTAAATTGAGTTCATTTAATTGTCAACCAGGGTTGGTAAACTGCTGAAGTGAAGTGCATTGTATGTTCCTAGGTGTTTGTCTCCTAATGCGTTGTGTGTAGTGTTTTATGATGTTTTTGGTCTTTTATGATGGTTTATGATGTTTTTGGTCTTTTGATGGTTTTTATGTTTACAAGGAAAATGACTAAAAAGCTAGTGGAAAGAAGCTACTGGTTAAAACAGAGTGAAGCCTAATTGGTTGATGACAAATGACAAATGAAAATGTAAATACTGAAACAGAATTAAACCTAAACTATGACTAAGCAGAATACAAAGCTTGATAATGACTTCAAAAAAATGAATCAAAACATAAACTTAACTTGTCCAATTCTTTCATCAAAGGTATTTTGGGAGAGCTTGAGAAATGGTCAGCTAAGTATACAAATTCTCCTAACTAAACAATTAAACAATCAGCTTATAATGATACAACATTTTATCCATGATTAAAGATTTGTTGAAACATATTTGGAGAAAAATATTGTTAACATCATAAGATCTCTACTCTAAGACTAGCTCCTAATTCTATTCTGCAACTTAGTTTAACATCACTAAACCTTATTCAAAAGTTATAGATTTCTTCTTAAAGTAGTCTTTTGAGGAAAGGTTTTGTTTATGAAAAAGTTGCAAAAGTACTTCAGGCCTTGAGATGATACTGTCTTCTATTCAGGTGGTTATGAGTCAATTATGAATTTGGAACAAAAGAGATTTTGTAAATAATGAAGGCCATATTGTTTAAGTTTAACAACTAATGTAATCTAATATGCAATGGATGACAACTAAATGTGGAATGAAAATACAATGAGCTAAGCTAAAACTGAACTAAGATGTCACTAGTCTAAAACAATGCTGAACTAACAAGCCATTATCAAACTTAAAACAAAATAACAGAGCATGAATTGAATGCAATTTGACTCTGGAGTACCCTAACTAAGTTATCATGCATTAATCTATGGGATTCTACAGCCTGTTTTGTCCTCATGAATGGTGTTTTGGAAGAGCTTCTTAGAACAATCCTGGCTGTACAATTCAGTGCAAATGCAAACATAAAGACTGAAAGCAATTTAAAAACTAAGACATCACAGCTATCTCCTACCCATTATTATGATATTTTGGAAGAGTGTTTTAAGAGTAAGATCAACTATGCTACTTAGTGTAAACAAACAACTGAAACTTTCAGTATCACAGTCATGCCTTAGACATCATAAGGATTTTTTGGAAGAGTTTGCTTAGTATAAGTTCAACTGTGATAATGAACAAAAGAAATTACAAATAAATCCTACAACACTACAGCCATTTCCCATTCATTATCATGATCTTTTGGAAGAGTTTCTTCTTTTGGAAGAGTTTCTTAGAACAAGTATAGTTATAGTGGCTAATGAAATTAACTATGAACTCAAACTTCAAAAACGTGAAAACGACTAAGATACTTATCTAGATTACGAAAGTAGTCAAAGGTGATAGGTTACATTCGTCTAGACGGAATCTAACTCAAAATAACTTGAAATAGAGTAGTCTCGGTCTTCAGAAATATAGCAGTCAATACATGAAATCTAAGCAAAATCTAGAGCTTGTCTCTCGGTTTCCCGAGTGCTTTTATAACAAATCTACATAACAGAACTTGCAACAATACGGGGATCATTGTCTTTCCTTATCAAAATTGTACTAGGACTCTAAAGATGGCAGCGTAAAGGGACAAAGGACATCTGGACTGTCCTAGTCCTATTAGAAGTCTGCCTCCTTGAATGAGTTCCCATGTACCAAAACCACGTCCAGAATTCGGTTCATTCTTCATGGTGAGCAACGAACAATGAGGACATAATGTGGAATATACCCATGTGTGGCTTTTCTTGAGAGGACACCTGGAACTTGCTTGAACGTGAAGGCAGCTGCAGAATTTACAGTTAGCTACGGAATGTCTGCATTCTGCAGCTAGTTTCGGTCAAAATGCATTACAATGACAAAATCACAAAACTTAGCAAGTTAGCCATGTTAATCATTCTAAAAGTAATTTTAACTAATTTCATTGATCATTTGGGTCTGGGATAACAATGGACAAAGGAAAATGAGGTAAAGTAAGATGAAAGAAAGCACAATCTTGGGGCTCAACAAGGAATTCACTATCTTTCTCCCATCAAAGCATGCCATGAGCCATAGGATTAATCCAATCCTCATCTCAGGTAGTTAGTTTATGAATATGATCCACATCATCTTCTTCGCGCACAGTTTCTGTATGTCGTTCTCCTTCCGCTGGGTCTAGAGGGACTATTACTCTCGTACCCTCATTCTAAAAAACCATGCTCCTTTTCTTCAAGTTGATAATGCCTCCCATGTCTATAGCCCAATCCAGTCCCAAAAGCGTAGGATAAGGGTCTGCATCTTCTACAATTTTAATTACCTCAAAATCCGTGTATACCTTAACCCCTACGATATCTACCATAATATTTGATAGTCTTCCCAACGGTATGGTCTTCTTTTGGTTAGCCATGCACTCCCATCCTCTGCCACGTATGTTTGGGTAGGACATTCGCATCGGATCCCAGATCCAGGATGACCTGATCCATTTCATAATTGTCAATCTGCACTATTAGCCGCATTTTCCGACCAGTGCGTTTCTTATGCTTGTAAAGTTTGTGAACATCTTTAACTTTTGTTGGAGGGTTTTTTTTATCTATGCAGCTGTCTATCAGTGCTTGAAGGTTTTCTACCGCCTTCTTGTTGCGTAGCAACTTCACACATGCTTGAAGGAAGGGTTTAACTTCGTCGTCTGCTTTTAGGTTTTTTGGAGCCTTGGAAGTAGATGCCTCATCCTTGGTAAAGTCTTTGCGAGCTTCTATGAAGGTTTCTTTCTCCTTCTGTAGGTCCAAACTTTCCTTTTTGATAGCGGTTTTTCAGATAAGAGGTTCAGCCGCAGCTTTTTCCTCAACTCCTCTAATAGCCATGCCATTGCGCATTATGACATTAA
The DNA here is from genome assembly GCA_034641835.2 of Pinus albicaulis. Lineage (NCBI taxonomy): Eukaryota > Viridiplantae > Streptophyta > Pinopsida > Pinales > Pinaceae > Pinus > Pinus albicaulis. Next base: position 102,058,270 of record MU968411.1, on the reverse strand, counting down.
TACTGGGTCCCTCATCTCGTGGTTCTTCCTTAACCCTTTGTAAATTTCGTGTTGGCGTCTGTTGTTTTTCCTGCATTTTTGCTATCAGTACTGGGAAATCTTCGATCACATGATCTAATTGTCTACAATATTTGCAAGATTTTCGTGCAGGGTTCGGACAGTCCCTTGCGAAGTGCCCTACTTCTCCACAATTATAACAGATCAATTGTCCTCTTTCCTGACCTACGCTTCCATCTCTTCCCCCCAGCCTCTGGCAGGGGAGCCTCCTCGTCCCGAGGGAGATAGTGGTGAAGAAGGGTCAGCCTGTACCCTGTATAGGTTTCCTCGGTCTATCATTAATTCATATTTTCGGCAGTTGTGTTTTTCATGTCCCACAGATGAGCAGAATCGGCACCATTGTTGCTTCAATTCTGGAACATAGGCACCAAGACGGGGGTAGTGGTTGGTATCATGTAGTCCAGCTACATGACAGTAAACGCACCATAACATGGGGCCGCTTGGTCCCGTAACCTCTTTAGGGTGCAATGGGTTGGGCCCATGTAGTCCACCAGCAGAGGGCATTAATGCTTGGTGTGGCCTAACACCCTGCATCTTATGCACCATACATCTGCGCTAGCTTCTTTTCCTTGTTATTTCAGCAAATTATGGATTTTGAGGTGCATTGCCTCCAGCTATCCTTGGATCTATTGTACCCCAAACTGGGCATCATCCCTTGGCATAACTTCTAGATTCATAGCAATCTCCAAGGCTTTCTCTTGTGTCTCAATCGCTTACTGACCCATAGGTCCGCGCAGGTGAGGTAATAACATGGCGATGAACCATTCCTTGTGTTGTCTATCCTCATACTTAAATTCCCCATCTCTGATAACCTTCTTTAGCCACTGATCAGCCTCCCATACCAACTCACTAGGTCCTTTTCTAAAGTATTTCAAGTCAACCACCAGTTGAGTGTAGGATGTAGGCTTCTGAAACAATTGTTTTAAAGCATTCTTAATATCTTGTATTGACGGATCCGCATGTTGACCTACGTACCCCATGAACCAATCCAGGACCCTTCCTTCAAAGGCAAGGGATAGCTACGCCCTTTTTACAGCATCAATAGCAAAATTATGCGCAGTCCATACTGATTCCGCTACGAACCAATATCGGTCCATGTCTTCATCTCCTACACCCTTGAATGTGGGAAACTTCATGTGTGTGGCCATATCTTCTTCCAGTAGTGACGGAGGTGTAGGGGAGTTCTTGCCCTTATGCTGACTTGATGATGGTGTAACCAAAGGAATAGTTCCTGCGTGCGCAACTAGCTCTCTTAATGGGCTATAGACGGATCTATCCCCTTCTCGGTTAACTCGGTAGTACTTACCACTTCGTGTTGTACTCTCACTCCGATCAGATTTCATTCATTCGGTGTGGCTGCACAAAATTCCCTTTTCACACAATAATATTTTAATTAGTAGCGGAAATGTTCGCAAGAACTTACCTTGGAATCCTTTGAAGAACCTTCGCTCCACCTCATAGTAGGACACAAACTGATCAACTGCAAACTATGTTACAAATCCTCCTAGCACACTATCCACGCAATGATCCACAGTTCAGGTGATTGTGTTGTCAGCCTTCTCTAACAGTTGAATTAATTCTGGAGTCCACTGCGTAACCTGATCATCTTTCCAACATGTCTAGAATTCTACTAGTGTTGCTAACCACTCTTGGAGCTCGTGCACAAAAGTCACAAAGAAAATTTCATATACTTATGTGAAAATATATTTTTTCTTCCACTTCTCAGTTGTTAGCTTTGTGTTGTGATTCTGTTTTACATAAAATTCTTGAATCTGTTTTTCGAACCAGTCTTCGAGCTCCAATTTCTCAAGTCTCCAACGGCTTCGTGGCATTACCCGATCCCTTTCTCAAAATGCTCCCGGTCCCAGCAATGGAAACATTTGTTGGATTGAGGGGTCCTAACCCAGGTTCGGATTTAAGGTTTTCCAACAAACCTCGATACTATTGGCCCTTTTGGCAATGACCTACTTTCGTAGGCCAAAGTCTCACCGAAAGCAGTATGGGTGGGTGCTGGAACCAAGTTTCCGCACCTTGGGAGAGAGTATGTAATTAAGGCATATCTCATCGAGTTCTATTAGGTTCGCACAAAAACAAGCCTATTATCGAGCCCTTAACAGTATAATCAACACGTAAACATAAAAAAAGCTACTATTATTAAGCAGATATGATCAACACCTTCGCATCCACGTGTGCATTAGCAATTATCATTACAAAATATCAAAATCACGATTAATTCATATATCATTGACACAATCGCAGCTAATTCATATATCATAGACACAATCGTAGCTAATTCAAATCACACAGAGGTACTTCAGTAGTGAATACAACCAGTCCAGGTAACATAACATATTCCATGTTCATTAGCATCCAAAACCAGTTACAAACCCAAGTCACAACCCACGCACACAGCCAGCGGGGTCTGCACATAGCAGGACTGAGGATCTCCGTGCACACAGCCAACAGGAGTCCTTACCCAAAACTACCAAAACAGATCTCAACAGTTCGCACGTAGCATCAATCTTACTTACCCTTAGACTCAAAATATCCATCTATTTATATTATCATAGCCTACGCTATCCTATAGTCTGCAAACCATGGTTTGTGGAATCTAGGTATACCCTTTGACCCATTACAATACATTGGGGGCTTTGACCCACCCCAAAGCCCTTTTGCAAGACCAATTAGTACAAAAATATATCAAAAACGCAGCGTTGCAACTTATCAAAACGCAGCTAGGGGACCATGTTCCAACAGGGAACATCAAGCATATGGCAGCAATAGTAAAGACAACAGCACACCCAAAAGCATGTGTGACCAATCACGGACTCATCAAATTGATCGTGTTGGATGCACTAGGCCAGCAAGGAAAGACTTGGTAAGAATTCAAGTGAAAGAGGCTGAGGACAAGCCTGGGGAAACAAACCATGACTTCAAGAGGAAGTCAGGCAGAAGGAAACCCAGACTCAGCCTGCCAAAGTCAGAATGGGAAAGAACCTACTGATGAACCAATTGGGGATAGACAGCCAAAGCAGAGGGTGAAAGTTAGCATACCCACAGAACCTTTGCCTACAGCCGGAAAGCAGACATAAGCAGAAGTATCAGAAGAAGAAAGGTAACCCTCCTCATAAGGTAAGGACGAAACTCATGTCCTATTTTTAGAACTTGAAAATCTAAGAAAGGAAAATGAAGATTTGAATCAAATATTATATGAGGGGAAGGAAATATTGGTGTTTGTATGCACGACATGTTTTCAAGAACTAACAGTGACAGGATATAAGGTCTGTGGGGAAAATATCAACCCAATGGAAATAGAAACAGAATGGCAGGAGGTTGTTACACAAGAACCTGCTAAGGATACTGCTGTTACACAAGAACCAGTAGTTAAAGAAGAGTCCCCTGTAATAATTGACCTAGAGGTCGATACACAAGAACCTGTGGAGGCCACTCCTATTGTCGAAGAAACAACAATGGACACAGAGGCTAATCTAGGTGGAAACGAAGGGGCTGATACACAAGAACCCACCGAGGAAGATGTTGTTACACAAGAACCAACAGTAGAGGTGGAACAACCCCATTCAGCAAAGGCTGTTACACCCATCTCAAGATGGAGTTCTCAGAAAATCTTGTTAATTTCCAAATTATAGAAGTGGAAATAGGAAACAATCTCCCTTTGTGAGGGGATGATTTCGCTAAAGAAACATCAGAGGGAGATAGACACCCTACATGAAAGATGGATGAAAGAAGAGTTGAATAAAGGATGGGAGAATTATAGGAAGAAGGAAGCCTTGAAGAAATAAGAGGAACAACTGCTACTGTTACAGCAGCAGGTTCGGGATCTTACCATAGACAAGCAAAAAATTCATGATCTCGCCCTCAATTTTCTGGGGTGCAGACGTACTTCCCCATCCTATCCTACTTTTCTATGGGAATGTTACTTCCTGTTCCAGATGAAAGCTGTTATGGAGGACAAACCCTATTTATGTTCTTCCACTTGCACATTTTTAGATGTTTTATGTGCCTCTGATTTTGATGAACAAAGCCTATTGTGCAAGTTGTTCTTACACAATATCATTTGTGAGCACGTGAGTATGCAAATGGTTGTGATGGTATTCTCTTATATGGGGGATTTGCAGTTGCGTGCTTTTTTGTCCTTCATGAAGAATCAGATTGAGTGGAATTTTTCCATCAAATCTATGGATGCTAATGAGGAGAAGATGGTATTATGGGTCTGGGCAGAACCAGGATAAAGGAACTGACAACCACTTACAGAAGTAGGATTGTGAACTTCTGCCTCAATCAGTTATCAATGATGAAGAGCCAAGCCTTGAATGGGTTCTTGAAATGCACAGAAGCCATTAGTGTTGAGCTACTAAAAGGGGACCCATTTACATTCCAAAATTTCGTGGTGGTTGTTACACATGTACCAGCGTATGCACAGATAGTACAATCCATTGGTGCTTTGTGGCTCAGATTGAGATTCAAGTTTCCTTTGATCTGGCTGCCAATTGAGGATTATCAGAGTAATTATGAATTAAGCAAGTATGAATCAGAGTCCTGGGTACGGTAGTTGATGGCCAATCAGGGGTACAGGTTTGCAGACAAAGATACAGCTGGCGCTTATGATCTCACCGACCTACACCAGAGATATTCTCATGAGAGATGAGTTTGCATGAGGACATGCAAATGTTTTATTTGGAGGGAGATGTTGGGTGCCAGTTTTGCACACTTTTCCTACATTTTTTTCCCCTATTTTTCCTCATGACTATGACCAATGTGACTATCTTTGCCTCTTTTTCCTACCTTTCTATCCTAACTTGTGTTGTTTCACCTTATTTTCATTACTTTTCCATTTCATCAATTATTATGATATACCGTACCTTTTTTTGATGACTAATTGAGGATGAATGTTTGGAGAAGATCTATGGTCTTTGTGTTTTCTTTCCAGATGTCATTTGTAGCACCAAAGATCCTGAGCATGAGGTATTCAGGAGCAGTTAAGGGTGTGTTGTTACAACGAGCTTTTTACACCATGATGCTGTTACAGTTTGCTATTATAGACCCGCTGGCAAACTGATGTAACAGAACTACTAGCGAACTGCTGATACAGTTGTACCGCTGACTGGATCTCATCAACTCCTGTTGCTAATCTGTCCTCTAGATGTTACGCTACAGCTGTGGTTTATCGTGATAGTTGTAGGAGTTATTAAGAATTGTATTTTTGCATAGCATCCTATGGGCAGTTTTGATTGTAATCTATAATTTTATAGTCATAATTTTATTAAGAAGTGGTTATAACCATATGTATTCTATTTCGATCAGCATGAGAATCATAAGATTCTCATGACTGATCTATTCCTTATTTTTCTGAGATGTAACCACTATATAGTTCTCGGCCCTTGAGGTCGAAAGGTTAGCGGAGAAAAAAAATATTTTGGCTCTGTAATTTTGCTCATATTAATACAGATTATCCTGTTATTTTTGTTACATGTGTTATTCGATTTAGTTTCCGTTAAGTTCTTTCTCTATCTATGCTCTGCTAGGGAGGAAGGGACCTCCTTCTTAGCAAGGATTGCAATGATTAAGGTAGTTGTGTATATTTTTTGTATTTTGGTTTATGTATCAGTAGAGGTGTTGTTGTTGTTGTTTCAGCTCTGAATATATCCGCTTCAATTTCAATACTTTGTATGTTGTTACACATATGATATTAGAGACAATAGCTAGAAAATTGTTGTGTGGCGCGCTAGAACAAATTAATTTAAGTGTGATTTTAGTCTTGTAGATAATTTTATTTCTACATGAGTGATTTACTTCCAACATTTACTTTAGCAACGATTTATTTTATTTGTAATTGCTTCTAGTTGAGTGTATCGGCACAGACAATGCAACTGTCATTGAAATAAAAGACATCCCTGGATTGATAATTTAAGTGTACTGTTTTAGTCATTCAATAGTGATTAATATAGCCCAACACCATCCATCAAACTTTCTTGTTAATGTTGGTGTTGTTGTTGTCATAAAGGGTCATAAAATTCCTCCAGCCCCTCTACAAAACAAGTCATATTCCTAGCTATTACACTTTCTTCCATCTAGTATAATAGAAATTTGTTTTCTTATTAATCTTACTGGTTTGATCTGCACCCTTACCTCCTCCCTTGTACAATTTTCCTTGAACATATGATTATGGTCTCATCTGTCTACTCTTTTACCTCCTCTCTCTTGACCTACCTCTGCCAAAAATTTTAACATAAATCATATAAGACGTATTTATAAACAATGGCTAACATCTATTGCATTATTTCTATTCAAAATTGAAGACTAGAATTAGCCAAATTACTCTTGAACATCCTATACTCTAATAGACCTATAGCATATTGCATTTAAGTTTCCCTCAAAATAATTTCCATGAGTCAGTCAACACATCCCCCTGACCAAGACCTTTCTGCTATATAACAAAATTTACAGGGAGAATCCCATTACAAACCCTTCCATCCTTCCCCATAATTAGCAAGAGATAAACAAAGATAAGCTACCCTACCAAGGCCATAGTAAACATCATATCACTCCAAGCTTCCTATAATTCAAAACATATGTATAAACACTAGTATTTGCCACAGTAAGCAACATACCACTCCAAGATTCCTATATTCAAAACATATGTATAAACACTGAAATTTGCCACAGTAAACATTTGCTTTAGTATTTTTCCAATTTAATTCATATTTCTCATTTCATAGTCTCTTTGGACATGTGGGTGGTTCTCAATATCAAAATAAAGAACCCATAACCAAATTACCCACAATACCTACATCTATACAACAACCAAACCACCAAAATTTTAAACCAAAATCACTATAAAAAAATGGAAATCACAACGAATCCGCTTCAATAAATCTTTCGTGTCTGCAATCTAGCCAACGTACCAATGCTCCATTTCTCTCATGTATCCACATCAATTCGATTTCGTACCAGTGCTCCATTTCTCTCATGTATCCACATCAATTAGATTTTATGCCACTTGTACAGTTTTACACAAAATTTGTAAAAAAGGTCACACATTTATCATGGATATATCTCTAAGCACAATTTCAAAATTGAGTTATCTCACAATTTACTTCTAATGTTTGCTTTGTTGATATCCATTTCATAATCGGTATAAAGCACAAGAGATCATACACACTCTTTATATAGAATTAACAAGTCTACCATAATTCACATAATCCTAAAATATGGTATAGAGAGAAAATCAAAATATGGTGCACATAATATTATCAATTAATCTTAATATTTAATCTATCTTATTTTTTTATATAGTTTTTTTTTTTTTTTTTTAATAGATGGCTAATAATCACCTCTAAAAAATTCAATACATTTAACTAAATTATTGAATAAAAATATATTAAATAGAAAGAATACATAATAAAAACTAACTCAAAAGAATGAAATTTTACTCAAAATGTTTGTATTCACAATTAATAATAAAATATTTAGAGATAAATTTTTCTTACTTATAGATTTTGGACTTTGAGTTGTATTTGAATAAATTTAATCTTCAATCTTTGGCTTCAATCAATCTTTGCTTATTGGAACCTTTATCACAATGACTATAATTAGCAATGGCTCTATAGAGCTCTATCAAACAAACTTGTAATTTATAAGAAAACCTGATATAAACCTAAAAAACTTGTAAATTAAATTAATTTTTAATGAGCTCTATCAAACTTGTAATTTATAAGAAAACCGTATATAAACCTTAAAAAAAACATGTAAATTAAATTAATTTTTAATGATAATAAGATTTTATTATATAAATATGAATAGTAATTTAACTTTAAGGATATGATATTTTATTATATAAAAATTCTAACATTCTTTCTTTTGACAGAAATGATATAAGGAAAAAAATGATATTTTTTTTCACTGTGATAATAATAACATATTACTTAAATTTCATTTCCTTCTTTTACTAACAATATATTATTTAAATTTCATTTTTTTAACTAACTTAATTTTAATGATAATGATATTTTAGTATATAAATAGGAATTGTAACTTAAATTTAACTTTTACTATCACAAAAATAGTATATTATTAAAGTTTTGTTTCAATTTTTTAACTAGAAAATTATAAGAAGAAATCTTTATCTAATGGGTAGTTTTTATTTTAACTTTATTTTATTGAGGTATTTTTATTTTTTTTACATAAAATAATTTTAGGCTTAGTCTAACTTATAGAGGAAATAGCCTTTTCCACCAAAATTAGACAATACAATTTCAAGATTTTTTTGTTGATTAAAGTACATTTTTGAATGCATAAATAGATTCAACACCATGAAAAACCCCTTGGGCACTCAAATTATGGAGATTCAATAATTTAAATTAATTTTTTTTAAATCCTTTGTAGGATTTTAATTTAAATTAACTAGAAAAAATGTGGTGAAAAGGGTCATTTAGTCTATAAGTTAGATTGTGTGTAGTCTAACCTATAGACAAAATGGCCTTTTTCACTACATTTTTTAAGGTTAATTTTAATCAAAATATGAAGGATTTTTTTACAAACTTGAGTTTAAATTGTTTAATTTGTATATTTCTAGTGCCCCGGGGATTTTTCTAGGTGTTGAATCCATTTATGTATTCAAAAATTTATTTTAAATAACAAAAAATCACATTCTTACTTGAAATTATATAGCCTGATTTTGGTGAAAAGGGCCATGTCTTCTATAAGTTAGACTAAGCCAATTTTCTATATTTTTTGTTCCCATATTTTTTAAAAAATGATTCACTCAAATTTTATAAAATAAAATTGTTTTACCTTAAAAATGGACAAAATTTAATATAGATTATATAAAATCATTAGAAATTTAAATACATTATAAAAATATCACCAAACATGTCATAATTCATAATTTTTACGTTAGGAACTAGTTAGATTTGTCAAAATTTCTACACTTCCAAATAAATTTTCATCCTTTAAAATTTGGCATATGTGTGTAGTAGAACTTATAGATGAAATAAGATTTTTCAGGGCATTTTTATGGTTAATTTTAACCAAATTTTGGGAGATATTTTTTAAAAATTGACTTTAAGTTGTCTAATCTATAGAATTTAAGTGCCCAAAAGGGTTTTCAGGGTGTTGAATCCATTTATGCTTTAAAAATGTATTTTAAACAAAAAACAATATTGATTGAAACTATAAAGCCAGATTCTCATGAATAATGCTATTTCGTCTATATTAACATAAATACAGACTACACATTTTTAAAATACCATATATTTTAACATATACAAAAGTAATTATACATCCCATGGCTAACCCATATATATGTGTGTGTGTGTGTGTGTGTGTGTGTGTGTGTGTGTGTTCCACTTCTCTAATAATTAAGCATATCATGCACTAATGTAATAATTTATAAATATTCCCTTGAACTCGAGAATAAAGATTAGGTGAATCTTACAAGTTTTCAATATACAAATTATGAAATAGTGATATTTTTATAAAGTATTTAAATATTTTGTGATTTTATATAATCTCTATAAGGCTTTGGCCATTTTTAAGGTAAATTAGTTTTATGTTATAAATTTTGGTCAAAATATTTTTGAAAAATATGAATATTAGTGATTTTTTTTTTGGAAAAATATAGAAAATTGATTGGGATGATTAAAAAATGCTCCTAACATGGATAGGTTGAATTGGGATGATCGTGTGATGTCATTTCTGCCTCTGAAACTATCTCCAATTCCTTCTACTTCAAGTGCAATTTCATGCATTCATTCTCAAGCTTCATCTTTTCTATTTCCTCCTTCAAATTCTTCAAATCTATGTCCTTCTTACTAGAATTTTTCTCCCACTTGAACCACTCCTTTTCAAGCTCAAATGCTTGGGCCTGAATTTCCTCTTTCTACTTATTCAACGACAATTCTTGAACTCTCATCCGCTGCTTTTTCATCTTCGATGTTCTTGAACTAATTTGTTTCTTCCATCATGTTCTTCCATTATATTCTACATTATCTTCGTCATTTTCATCATTCACTGCAAACAATGTCTCATGAGAAAAATTTGTCATGATATATAGCTTGTTTGCAGTGTGATAAGAACACATCTCTTAATATAATAAGTGCTTTGAACACATCATTTTCCATATTTCTTCCTTGGTCTCCTTAGAAATACCATCCACAGAACCCAACAGAGCAGGATCCACAATAACCTTTGATGTATCTTCTCCAAGCGCATCATTCAGTCTCTTAAACTTCTTGTTAAGGTCATTGAATTTATCCTATCACTAGTGGGAAGAAATACGAAATCCTTTCTCCAGCATGATTTCTTAAACACAACTCCTCTTACCCTTCTTCAACAGAATTCTAGACTTGTTCCTATTCTCATCCTCAACATTGTTCGTATTACAGTCCTCATCCATGGAAAAAACCACTTGAATAAGAAACCTCACCATGTCATTTCACCATTTCAAATGAGGTGACCATATCGTCTCATTATGATGGTCATCACTGCCATATTCTATTTCAATGGGCTCATATTCTTCCAGGTAACTGAAGCTTTGGTGTTGATGCAGATCTCATTGATGTTGGTTCTATTGTTGTGAAGTGGCACACACCATCCTCTCTACAAAAAAATTCATATTCCCATCCCTTACACTTTCTTGTTAATGTTGGTGTTGTTGGTGTCATAAAGGGTCATAAAATTCCTCCATCCCCTCTACAAAACAAGCCATATTCCTAGCTATTACACTTCTTCCATCCAGTATAATAGAACTCTGTTTTCTTATTAATCTTACTAGTTTGATATGCACCCTCACCTCTTCCCTTGTACCATTTTCCCAGAACATATGGTTATGGTCTCATTTGTCTACCCTTTTACCTCCTCTCTCTTGACCTACCTCTGCCAAAAATTTTAACATAAACCATATAAGACGTATTTATAAACAATGGCTAACATCTATTGCATTATTTCTATTCAAAATTGAAGACTAGAATTAGCCAACTTACTCTTGACCATCCTCTACTCTAATAGAACTGTAGCATATTGCATTTAATTTTCCCTCAAAATAATTTCCATGAGTCAGTCATCACTTCCCCCTAACCAAGACCTTTTTGCTGTATAACAAAATTTACAAGGAGAATCACATTACAACCCCTTCCATCCTTCCCTATAATTAACAAGAGATAAACAAAGATAAGCTACCCTACCAAGGCCATAGTAAAAATCATATCACTCCAAGCTTCCTATAATTCAAAACATATGTATAAACACTAGAATTTTCCACAGTAAACAACATACAACTCCAAGATTCCTATATTCAAAACATATGTATAAACATTAAACATTTGCTTCAATAATTTTCCAATTTAATTCATATTTCTCATTTCATAGTCTCTTTGGACATGTGGGTGGTTCTCAATATCAAAATAGAGAACCCATAACCAAATTACCCACAATACCTACATCTATACAACAACCAAACCACCAAAATTTTAAACCAAAATCACTATAAAAAAATGGAAATCACAGCTAATCCGCTTCAGTAAATCTTTCACGTCTACAATCCAGCCAAGGTACCAGTGCTCCATTTCTCTCATGTATCCACATCAATTCGATTTTATGCCACTTGAACAATTTTACACAGAATACGTAAAAAAGGTCACACATTCATCATGGATATATCTCTAAGCACAATTTCAAAATTGAGTTATATCACAATTTACTTCTATTGTTTTCTTTGTTGATATCCATTTCATAATCGGTATAAATCACAAGAGATCATACACACTCTTTATATAGAATTAACAACTCTACCATAATTCACAGAATACTAAAATATGGTGTAGAGGGAAAATCAAAATATGTTGCACATAGTATGATCAATTAATCTCAATATTTAACCTATCTTATATTCTTATATAGTTTTTTTTTTTTAATGGAATGCTAATAATCACCTCTAAAATTTTCAATACATTTAACTAAATTGTTGAATAAAAATCTATTAAATACAAATAATACATAATAAAAACTAATTCAAAAGCGTGAAATTTTACTCAAAATGTTTGTATTTACAATTGATAATAAAATATTTAGAGATGAATTTTTCTTACTTATAGCTTTTGGACTTTGAGTTGTATTTGAATAAATTTAATCTTCAATCTTTTGCTTCAATAAATTATTGCTTATTGGAATCTTTATCACAGTGAGTGTAATTAGCAATGGCTCTATAGAGCTCTACGAAACTTGTAATTTATAAAAAAAACTAATATAAACCTAAAAGTACATAAATTAAATTAATTTTTAATGATAATGAGATTTTATTATATAAATATGAATAGTAATTTAAATTTAACTATATGATATTTTATTATATAAAAATGACAACATTCCTTCTTTTAACTACTATAATATACTTTAAAAAAAATGAACATATTATTTAAATTTCATTTCATTTTTTAACTAAGAGTATATTATTTAAATTTCAATTTTTTTTAAACTAACTTAATTTTGATGATAATGATATTTTAGTATATAAATAGGAATTGTAACATAAATTTAACTTTAATAATAATGATATTTTATTATATAAAAATGACAACATTTGGTTTTTTTTACCACTATGATATATCTAAAAAAATGTTTTTTTTCATATGACAAAAATAGTATATTATTAAAGTTTGTTTCAATTTTTTAATTAGAAAATTATATGAAGAAATATTTATCTAATGGGTAATTTTTATTTTAACTTTATTTCACCTAGGTATTTTTTTTTTTTTTACATAACATAGCCCTTTCCACTAAAATTCACCAAGTTCGACAAATACAATTTCAAGATTTTTTTTGTTGATTAAAGTGCAATTTGAATGCATAAATAGATTCAACGCCATTTAAAACCCTTGGGGCACTCAAATTATGGAGACTAAACAATTTAAATTAAAGTTTTTAAAAATCTTTGTAGGATTTTGATTAAAATTAACTAGAAAAAATGTTAGATTGTGTAGTATAACTTATAGACAAAATCACCTTTTTCACTACATTTTTGAAGGTTAATTTTAATCAAAATATGGAGTTTTTTAAAAACTTGAGTTTAAATTGTTTAATTTGTATAATTCTACTGCCCCAGGGTTATTTCTAGGTGTTGAATCCATTTATGTATTCAAAATTTATTTTAAATAGCAAAAAATCACAATCTTACTTGAAATTATATAGCCTGATTTTGGTGAAAAGGGTCATTTCTTCTATAAGTTAGACTAAGCCAATTTTCTATTTTTTTTGTTCCCATATTTTTTAAAAAATGATTCACCCAAATTTTATAACATAAAATTGTTTTACCTTAAAAATCGACAAAATTTAATATAGATTATATAAAATCATTAGAAATTTAAATACATTATAAAAATATCACCAAACATGTCATAATTCATAATTTTTGTGTTAGGAACTAGTTAGATTTGTCAAAATTTCTACACTTCCAAATAGATTTTCATCCTTTAAAATTTGGCATATGTGTGTAGTGGAATTTAAAGATGAAATAAGATTTTCAGGGCATTTTTATTGTTAATTTTAACCAAATTCTGGGAGATATTTTTAAATTTTTGACTTTAAGTTGTTTAATCTATAGAATTTTAGTGCCCAAAAGGGTTTTCAGGGTGTTGAATCCATTTATGCATTAAAAATGTATTTTAAACAACAAACAATCTTGATTGAAACTATATAGCCAGATTCTGATGAATAATGATATTTCGTCTATATTAACATAAACACAGACTACACATTCTTAAAAACCATATATTTTAACATACACAAAAGTAATTATACATCCCTTCGCTAACCCCCCTCCACACACACACAGATATATATATATATATATATATATATATATATATATATATATATATATATATATATATATATATATATATATATATATATATATATATATATATATATATATATATATATATATATATATATATATATATATATATTCTACTTCTCTAATAATTAAGCATATCATGTAATAATTAAATTATGGTAATAATTTATAAATATTCTCGTGAACTTGGGAATAAATATTAGGTGAATCTTACTAGTTTTCAATATACAAATTATGCAAGTGCTCATCACTAAGTGGCTCGGTCCTTTACCACATCCTCTACAGTGATTTTATTCGGGTCTGCGGTTTTGTATGTTTCGGGTCTATAGTGCGGTGATTTGAATGCACAACTTTGAAGCTAAAACCTGCGACTAGGGCACAATTTGGTTAGATTTTCATTTGCGGTCTTGAATTAATTTTCATCTGCACTCAGCGGCATATTTAAACACCAAATATTTTAAGTCTGGCATTGGTTCTGCGGTGGGTCTCTTCGGCAGTTTCTGCGGTGACAACCTGAATCTGTGGCATAAACACATCTCTACAGTGGATTTCTCTGATCCGGTCTGTGGGCTGCAGTTCGATCCTGGGTACTTGTGGTCTATTGTCCGGTTTTTTGATATCAGGTGCACACATTCCTTATATTTTTCTAATAAATATCTTCTCATATATTCTCAAGTATGAATAATTCACCACAGCTACCAAATATTACCAAAGGTAGACCTAGCACAGTTACTCTACAGAACCGTTATGAGTATATAAAGTCTTTAGAGAAACGTAGAGAAGAAAGAGAAGTCAAGCTACAAACCGAGTTAGAAGCCATGCTGGAAAATAAATTCACATCTCTTGAAGACAAGATCCAAAAACAAATAGAAAATAAAATAGAACCATTGGAGAATAAAATGGAGGCAATGGATACTAGGTTGCAGGTCATAGAAAAACAAAACCAAGATACGAACCAAACATCCCAACAAGGAGATGTTGATACTATAGAGAGTCTTAAAATGAAGGACATGATTAAAGAACTAGAAGAAAAAGTTAACAACCATCTCACCCTAAATAGTGTGACAGATAAATTAGATATCAAACCAATTAAAGATGAAATGAAAACATTGATCGAATTATGATGCAGGGGCATTAGGTTCAGAAAATACTTTGTATTTTAATAGACATAGGGTTCTTGTGTTTTCAAGAGAATATTGGTTTCTTATTTAATTATTAATGTTTTTGAGTGATTTAATGAGAGATATTAAGTATTGTGAGGATTTTGTAAATGTTCCCGAATGATTGGAGAACATGAGAGAATTAGGATAGTTTAGATTTCATAGGGAATGAGAGATTTGAGAACTGATTGTAAATCTTAAGTTGGAATCAGTTTCATGATTTTATGGGATTAAAGAGGATCCTTAGGGATAAAAGATATATTTTATGACTTTGAGGATTTGGAGGATTTTGTTGAGATATTGGAGGATCTGAACCTAAATTGGTTCATCATCTTTTGTATAAATTGTAAAGCCTTAAAGGCAGAAAGACAGTAGACAGAGACAGTAGCAGAGATTTAGGTTTTGGACAAATAGAGGGTTTGTTGTAAGCCTTTGGGAAAATTTGATTGAATAGGCCATTGATCAAAATATCAAGCCAGAGAGGAATTATTTGTAATTGTTTGATTGTATATATATGGAGAAATTCGATCCAAAAATGCGTAATTATGTGTGCATTGATGATTGAATTGTGTATGAGAAATGATCAAGGTTTATGAACAGGTTTGAATAAACTCTATAATAGGGTTTGAATGGTGATTCTACACACCATTGAAAAATTGGTGTAATTGTCGAGACAGGCTTAATATTGTGATTTGAGTTGAATGCATAAGGGTTTGTATATATAAAATTGAGGAAATTGGATGAAGTTGTAGTCATCGATCACTGGAAGGATCGATGACACAGCAGAGTAACTGAATTTTCAATTCAGTACTCGGATACATTTGGATACATATGTATCAGAGGTATATCCAGTCAAACAGAAATTTGGATCATTGAGTTAGAGTCATTAAGACTTAAAGAATGTTGTGAGGGTTTGATTCTGGAATAAATAAGAAACTCGGATCAAGAATAGGAAAGGAGAAGAAGGGTACTTTTGAAAACCCAAAGGGGTTTCACACCGCTTTTAATGAGAGGTGGCGAATCTGAAATGAACCTGTCGAAAGGAGGAATGGCACAGTGGATTAGAGGAAGGCAGAATCAGAAATGATGATGCAACGAAACTGTGAAGTAACACCACAGTGAACAGAGAAGAAGTGTGGTGGAATAATTTTATTGTAGAGAATGCGCAAAAGAGAAGCGTAACCATGAGTCAAACGATGGCATTGAATCGGAAGCAGTCGAAACCGTGAAGGAGGTTTCGAAAACCAACTGGTGGTTTTTGCGCAGCAAAAGAATGGTAAGTGGTTTTACTTGATCAAACGCAATAATGTCCAGCATGTCACACGTTGCATTAGTGGTATTTTAATACCAGCCATTTCCCATGCATTTAGAATGTTAAGTCACCGGGGGTAATTCTATGCGATAACCGTCCAATCAATGGTGGCAAGGATCTGACAGTATTCGCGTTAGAAATTTTGCAGCAGTTAAACGAGTGAAGAGGTATGTTAAATGTGTGGGGCTGGATTAATAGTTGATCGGCGGAAATGAAACTTTATAACATAAGGTTTGAGTTATTGACACTTTCAAGTTTTAAACCAAAGTTCATGTTTGAAGAATGTTATGATATTCGGGTTGAGATATATGTGGGGTGAAATTATATGGTCTTTTTATCCACAGTCAATTGCATGGTTTGATGTAATTTAGAATGAATGTTTGATATGGGTTTTAATTCATATAAGGTTTAAACCATATAGTTGAAAGTGATAAGAGCGGACTATGATAAACATTCGGTTTTAATTTATAAAGTCTAAGTTATAGATATAATGCCGAGGGGTTATTTTAACCAAAGGTTTATGGTAAGGTTATTTGAAAGGGTTTCTGATTGTGGATAAATTAAAGGAGATAACCTTGAATAAGGGTTTCCGATTGTGGATAAATTAAAGGAGATAACCTTGAATAAGGGGGTTTATTTAAAAGAAAGTGTCAGATGACATAAAGTCTATTGTTTGGTTTTATAACCATGTATTAAAAGTGAAGAAATCTTCTTTGAAGATTAAATAAGAGAAGCTTCTGCATTAGAGGTTGTCCCAAATTAAGGTTGCCAATATGGGAACGATTTTGGATTGAAAATTTAACCATGCATGCTTATATGCATCTACAGTGGAGAATGTGGGTTTTGCAGCTTTAGGCTGCTATCAAGTGGTATCGGAGCTGGAAATAGCAATTTTTGAAGATTCAAGTTTTTTTTTTATTGAATGCATGTGTGATGGAGAAAACAAGAAGGGATCAGATTTTGAATATGATAGATGGCAGCACATAGAGATATAGTGTAGATGAGAGGAGAAACAAGATCGTACATAGATCTTGAAGGTGAGTTGATAAATGTTATTTTAACTTTGCTTTGAAGATTATGTTTGCAGAATTCGGGTTGTAGGCAGTTGAAGAAAATCTCAGCAAAAGAAGATCACAGCTTTAAGAGCAGTGATGAAAGAATCTAGTAAAGGATTCTAGTGGAAGAAGAATGTGGCATAACCTTGAGGAAATTCAACAGAGGTTGAATAAAAAATAAAATTGTGTTCTTAGAAGTTGCAGATGAATTAAAGCCTAGAAGGAGCGGAGAGGAATGCTCAAGATGTTCTAGAAGATGGAGAACTAGTGATTACCAAAAGACCAAATCCAGAGGAAAGGATTGGTGAGGTAAGTTGTAACAAGAAGGACTTGTTATTGTAGAGGCTTTAGTACAACTCATGGTGAATGAGTGAAGAAACTCCTGAAGATAGAGATGGAGAAGAAGATGACTACTGATAGTCATAGAAGGGATAACAGAGGTTCATAGAGAGACCACAATAGAATGAAGGTGAAGAAATAATATGCCAAGTCAAATGGCATAAGGCAGCAGTTGACTGACGAAGAATATGACAAAGAGGTAGCTGAGATAAGAGGACAATTTAATAAATTGAAAATGATGATAGAAGAAAACTAGAGAATTGGTTGGCTCATGAAGAAGAAAGTGAAGTGGCAGAGGCTACAACAGAAGAGAGAACAAAAAATGGATATGCAGTTAGCAGAAGATCTAAGAAAGCTTGAACAGAGGATGAATGTGCAATTGGGATGTGCAGAACTCAAAGAAGCTGAGTTGAAAATGGAAGTTTCCATTTGTGAAGCAGAACAGAGTGAAATTATGGGTACAGATGAAGAATGCAGATCTGTGAAAGATCTTATGAATCATTGTGAAGATTTAAGACAACAAGAAGTTTGCCTTGCTGAAGAGGTAATTATTGATGGTTTCCTGAGTTTTTGGACAAGTTCAGATCAATTAGATGATGTAAAGCCTTGTATTTTTTAATCTAATAGTTTTGATCTGATTACAGGTTTTGCAAAGGAAGATGGGAAATATTTTGAAGCTGTCAAAAGTATGGGAGAGTATCTTTCAGTAAATAAATACTCTGAAGAAGAAAGAAATGATGAAGAATGTTTCTTGAATGAGGGAAGCAGTGATGCATTTGTATTTGAAGCTGTTACAACACATGAAGAATTTCTTGTGAAAGAAGAAGAAGAGATTTAGTCTGAAGCACTGATATGTGAAACAACAGTTGAGATTGTTGACTATTGTAATTTTCAAACTGACAATTTGTGTATAAATACAGAGATAGTAAATGATGATGAAATACTTCAGAAATTCCAAAAAGAAATTGCATTGCAGGAATATTTGTTGGAAAACTCAGAGTATGACAGAGAGATTGCAGAAGGCAGAATTAACTACAGTGGACAAAAACAGAGAGACATCATGGAAGAAGATGATGTGGAAGAGAGAATGCCCTACCAAGGCCATAGTAAACATCATATCACTCCAATCTTCCTATAATTCAAAACATATGTATAAGCACTAGAATTTGCCATAGTAAACAACATACCACTCCAAGATTCCTATATTCAAAACATATGTATAAACATCAAACAGTTGCTTCAATAATTTTCCAATTTAATTCATATTTCTCATTTCATAGTCTCTTTGGACATGTGGGTGGCTCTCAATATCAAAATAGAGAACCCATAACCAAATTACCCACAATACCTAGATCTATACAACAACCAAACCACCAAAATTTTAAACCAAAATCACTATAAAAAAATGGAAATCACAGCTAATCCGCTTCAGTAAATCTTTCATGTCTGCAATCTAGCCAAGGTACCAGTGCTCCATTTCTCTCATGTATCCACATCAATTCGATTTTATGCCACTTGAACAATTTTACACAAAATACCTAAAAAAGGTCACACAACATCATGGATATATCTCTAAGCACAATTTCAAAATTGAGTTATATCACAATTTACTTCTATTGTTTGCTTTGTTGATATCCATTTCATAATCAATATAAATCACAAGAGATCATACACACTCTTTATATAGAATTAACAACTCTACCATAATTCGCAGAATCCTAAAATATGGTGTAGAGGGAAAATCAAAATATGTTGCACATAGTATTATCAATTAATCTCAATATTAACCTATCTTATATTCTTATATAGTTTTTTTTTAAATGGAAGGCTAATAATCACCTCTAAAATTTTCAATACATTTAACTAAATTGTTGAATAAAAATCTATTAAATACAAATAATACATAATAAAAACTAATTCAAAAGCATGAAATTTTACTCAAAATGTTTGTATTTACAATTGATAATAAAATATTTAGAGATGAATTTTTCTTACTTATAGCTTTTGGACTTTGAGTTGTATTTGAATAAATTTAATCTTCAATCTTTTGCTTCAATAAATCATTGCTTATTGGAATCTTTATCACAGTGAGTGTAATTAGCAATGGCTCTATAGAGCTCTATGAAACTTGTAATTTATAAGAAAAACTAATATAAACCTAAAAGTACATAAATTAAATTAATTTTTAATGATAATGAAATTTTATTATATAAATATGAATAGTAATTTAACTTTAACTATATGATATTTTATTATATAAAAATGAAAACATTCCTTCTTTTAACTACTATAATATACTTAAAAAAAACATATTATTTAAATTTCATTTCATTTTTTAACTAAGAGTATATTATTTAAATTTCAATTTTTTTTTAACTAACTTAATTTTAAATTTAACTTTAATAATAATGATATTTTATTATATAAAAATGATAACATTTGGTTTTTTTTTACCACTATGATATATGGAAAAAATGTTTTTTTTTTCATATGACAAAAATAGTATATTATTAAAGTTTTTGTTTCAATTTTTTAATTAGAAAATTATAAGAAGAAATATTTATCTAATGGGTAATTTTTATTTTAACTTTATTTTACCTAGGTATTTTTATTTTTTTTACATAACATAGCCCTTTCTACTAAAATTCACCAAATTCTACAAATACAATTTCAAGATTTTTTTGTTGATTAAAGTACATTTTTGAATGCATAAATAGATTCAACGCCATTTAAAACCCTTGGGGCACTCAAATTATGGAGACTAAACAATTTAAATTAAATTTTTTAAAAATCTTTGTAGGATTTTGATTAAAATTAACTAGAAAAAATGTTAGATTGTGTAGTATAACTTATAAACAAAATCACCTTTTTCACTACATTTTTTAAGGTTAATTTTAATCAAAATATGGAGGAGTTTTTTAAAAACTTGAGTTTAAATTGTTTAATTTGTATAATTCTAGTGCCCTAGGGTTTTTCCTAGGTGTTGAATCCATTTATGTATTCAAAATTTATTTTAAATAACAAAAAATCACATTCTTACTTGAAATTATATAGCCTGATTTTGGTGAAAAGGGTCATTTCTTCTATAAGTTAGACTAAGCCAATTTTCTATATTTTTTGTTCCCATATTTTTTAAAAAATGATTCACCCAAATTTTATAACATAAAATTGTTTTACCTTAAAAATCGACAAAATTTAATATAGATTATATAAAATCATTAGAAATTTAAATACATTATAAAAATATCACCAAACATGTCATAATTCATAATTTTTGTGTTAGGAACTAGTTAGATTTGTCAATATTTCTACACTTCTAAATAGATTTTCATCCTTTAAAATTTCGCATATGTGTGTAGTGGAATTTATAGATGAAATAAGATTTTCAGGGCATTTTTATGGTTAATTTTAACCAAATTTTGGGAGATATTTTTAAAATTTTGACTTTAAGTTGTTTAATCTATAGAATTTTAGTGCCCAAAAGGGTTTTCAGGGTGTTGAATCCATTTATGCATTAAAAATGTATTTTAAACAACAAACAATCTTGATTGAAACTATATAGCCAGATTCTGATGAATAATGCTATTTCGTCTATATTAACATAAACACAGACTACACATTTTTAAAAACCATATATTTTAACATACACAAAAGTAATTATACATCCCTAAGCAATTCCCCATATATATATATATATATATATATATATATATATATATATATATATTCTACTTCTCTAATAATTAAGCATATCATGTAATAATTAAATTATGGTAATAATTTATAAATATTCTCGTGAACTTGGGAATAAATATTAGGTGAATATTACTAGTTTTCAATATACAAATTATGCAAGTGCTCATCACTGAGTGGCTCAGTCCTTTACCACATCCTCTGCAATGATTTTATTCAGGTCTGCGGTTTTGTATGTTTCGGGTCTGTAGTGCAGTGATTTGAATGCACAACTTTGAAGCTAAAACCTACGGCTAGGGCACAATTTGGTTAGATTTTCATCTGCGGTCTCAAAGTCATTTTCATCTGCACTCAACGGCGTATTTAAACACCAAAGATTTTAAGTCTGGCATTGGTTCTGCGGTGGGTCTCTTCGGCAGTTTCTAAGGTGACAACCTGAATCTGTGGCATAAACACATCTCTACAGTGGATTTCTCCGATTGGTCTGTGGGCTGCAGTTCATCCTAGGTACTTGTGGTCTACTGTACAGTTTTTTGATATCAGGTGCACACATTCCTTATATTTTTCTAATACATATCTACTCATATATTCTCAAGTATGAATAATTCACCACAGCTACCAAATATTACCAAAGGTAGACCTAGCATAGTTACTCTATAGAACCGTTATGAGTATATAGAGTCTTTAGAGAAATGTAGAGAAGAAAGAGAAGTCAAGCTACAAACCTATTTAGAAGCCATGCTGGAAAATAAATTCACATCTCTTGAAGACAAGAGCCAAAAACAAATAGAAAATAAAATAGAACTATTGGAGAATAAAATGGAGGCAATGGAGACTAGGTTGCAGGTCATAGAAAAACAAAACCAAGATACGAACCAAACATCCCAGCAAGGAGATGTTGATACTATAGAGAGTATTCAAATGAAGGACATGATTAAAGAACTAGAAGAAAAAGTTAACAACCGTCTCACCCTAAATAGTGTGACAGATAAATTAGATATCAAACCAATTAAAGATGAAATGAAAACATTGATCGAATTATGATGCAGGGGCATTAGGTTCAGAAAATACTTTGTATTTTAATAGACATAGGGTCTTGTGTTTTCAAGAGAATCTTGGTTTCTTATGTAATTATTAATGTTTTTGAGTGATTTAATGGGAGATATTAAGTATTGTGAGGATTTTGAAAATGTTCCCGAATGATTGGAGAACATGAGAGAATTAGGATAGTTTAGATTTCATAGGGAATGAGAGATTTGATAACTGATTGTAAATCTTAAGTTGGAATCAGTTTCATGATTTTATGGGATTAAAGAGGATCCTTAGGGATAAAAGATAGAATTTAGGACTTTGAGGATTTGGAGGATTTTGTTGAGATATTGGAGGATCTGAACCTAAATTGGTTCATCATCTTTTGTATAAATTGTAAAGCCTTAAAGGCAGAAAGACAATAGACAGAGACAGTAGCAGAGATTTAGGTTTTGGACAAACAGAGGGTTTGTTGTAAGCCTTTGGGAAAATTTGATTGAATGGGCCATTGATCAGAATATCAGGCCAGAGAGGAATTATTTGTAATTGTTTGATTGTATATATATGGAGAAAATTCGATCCAAAAGTGCGTAATTATGTGTGCATTGATGATTGAATTGTGTATGAGAAATGATCAGGGTTTATGAACAGGTTTGAATAAACTCTATAATAGGGTTTGAATGGTGATTCTGCACACCATTGAAAAATTGGTGTAATTGTCGAGACAGGCTTAATATTGTGATTTGAGCTGAATGCATAAGGGTTTGTATATATACAATTGAGGAAATTGGATGAAGTTGCAGTCATCGATCACTGGAAGGATCGATGACACAGCAGAGTAACTGAATTTTCAATTCAGTACTCGGATACATTTGGATACATATGTATCATAGGTATATCCAGTCCACAGGGGCTTCACTGCAGGAGTAATATTATAGCACGTGGGTTCATATTGGGGGATATATAATGAGGAAAAAATGACATAAGATATTGGGGGTAAAGGGTTTTTATATTGGAAGGTATAAAAAATGGAGTTCAAAGTTAATGAAAAAATATAAAGGGGTATAGAAAATGTTAATGAAAAAACTGATACCTACAATATATAGTGAAAGTAGGGGATTTTTAAATTGGGAAGGTGTATTGAGTTTATATTGGTAGGGGGTTAAATAATGTGTTTTTTAGAGGAATTTTTCAATATGTACTCAAATTAAGGGTATTGTTTAATATGTTATGATCGCACGTGATATGTTAGAGGTTCATTGAGTGAATCCCCTATGATCCAGTCGAACAGAAATTCAGATCATTGAGTTGGAGTCATTAAGACTTAAAGAATGATGTGAGGGTTTGATTCTGGAACGAATAAGAAATTCAGATCAAGAATAGGAACATAGAAGAATATTACTTTTGGAAAACCCAAAGGGGTTTCACACCACTTTTAATGAGAGGTGGTGAATCTTAAATGAACCTGTTGAAAGGAGGAATGGCACAGTGGATTAGAGGAAGGCAGAATCAAAAATGATGGTGTAGCGGAACTGTGAAGTAACACCACAGTGAACAGAGAAGAAGTGTGGTGGAATCATTTTATTGTGGAGAATGCGCAAAAGAGAAGCATAACCATGAGTCAAAGGATGGCATGGAACCGGAAGCAGTCGGAACCATGAAGGAGGTTTCGAAAACCAACTGGTGGTTTTCGCGCAGCAAAAGAACGGTAAGTGGTTTTACTTGATCGAACGCAATAATGTTCAGCATGTCACACGTTGCATTAGTGGTATTTTAATACCAGCCACTTCACATGCATTTAGAATGTTAAGTCGCCAGGGGTAATTCTATGTGATAACCATCCAATCAATGGTGGCAAGGATCTGACGGTATTCGCGTTAGAAATTGTGCAGCAATTAAACGAGTGAAGAGGTATGTTAAATGTTTGGGGCTGGATTAATAGTTGATCGGTGGAAATGAAACTTTATAACATAAGGTTTGAGTTATTGACACTTTCAAGTTTTAAACCAAAGTTCATGTTTGAAGAATGTTATGATATGCGGGTTGAGATATATGTGGGGCGAAATTATATGGTCTTTTTATCCACAGTCAATTGCATGGTTTGATGTAATTTAGAACGAATGTTTGATATGGGTTTTAATTCATATAAGGTTTAAACCGTACAGTTGAAAGTGATAAGAGCGGACTATGATAAACATTCGGTTTTAATTTATAAAGTCTGAGTTATAGATATAATGTCGAGGGGTTATTTTAACCAAAGGTTTATGGTAAGGTTATTTGAAAGGGTTTCCGCTTGTGGATAAATTAAAGGAGATAACCTTGAATAAGGGGTTTATTTAAAAGAAAGTGTCAGATGACATAAAGTCTATTGTTTGGTTTTATAACCATGTATTAAAAGTGAAGAAATCTTCTTTGAACATTAAATAAGAGAAGCTTCCGCATTAGAGGTTGTCCCAAATTAAGGTTGCCAATATGGGAATGATTTTGGATTGAAAATTTAACCATGCATGCTTATATGCATCTACAGTGGAGAATGTGGGTTTTGCAGCTTTAGGCTGCTATCAAGTGGTATTGGAGCTGGAAATAGCTCTTTTTGAAGATTCAAGTTTTTTTTTATTGAATGCATGTGTGATGGAGAAAACAAGAAGGGATCGGATTTTGAATCTGATAGATGGCAGCACATAGAGATATAGTGAAGATGAGAGGAGAAACAAGATCATACAGAGATCTTGAAGGTGAGTTGATAAATGTTATTTTAACTCTGCTTTGAAGATTATGTTTGCAGAATTTGGGTTGCAGGCAGTTGAAGAAAATATTAGCAAAAGAAGATCACAGCTTTAAGAGCAGTGATGAAAGAATCTAGTAAAGGATTCTAGTGGAAGAAGAATGTGGCAGAACCTTGAGGAAATTCAACAGAGGTTGAATAAAAAGGACAATTGTGTTCTTAGAAGTTGTAGATGAATTAAAGCCTAGAAGGAGCAGAGAGGAATGCTCAAGAGGTTCC
Source organism: Pinus albicaulis (assembly GCA_034641835.2). Classification (NCBI taxonomy): domain Eukaryota; kingdom Viridiplantae; phylum Streptophyta; class Pinopsida; order Pinales; family Pinaceae; genus Pinus; species Pinus albicaulis. Next base: position 102,032,751 of record MU968411.1, on the reverse strand, counting down.
AGAAGATAGAGAACCAGTGATTACCAAAAGACCAAATCCAAAGGAAAGGAATGGTGAGGTAAGTTGTAACAAGAAGGACTTGTTATTGTAGAGGCTTTAGTACGACTCATAGTGAATGAGTGAAGAAACTCCTGAAGATATAGATGGAGAAGAAGATGACTACTGATAGTCATAGAAGGGATAGCAGAGGTGCAGAGAGAGACCAAAATAGAATGAAGGTGAAGAAATAATATGCCAAGGCAAATGGCATAAGGCAGCAGTTGACTGATGAAGAATATGACAAAGAGGTAGTTGAGATAAGAGAACAATTTAATAAATTGAAAATGATGATAGAAGAAAACTAGAGAATTGGTTGGCTCATGAAGAAGAAAGTAAAGTGGCAAAGACTACAACAGAAGAGAGAACAACAAATGAATATGCAGTTAGCAGAAGAGCTAAGAAAGCTTGAACAGAGGATGAATGTGCAATTGGGATGTGTAGAACTCAGAGAAGCTAAGTTAAAAATGGAAGTTTCCATTTGTGAAGCAGAACATAGTGAAATTATGGGTAAAGATGAAGAATGCAGATCTGTGAAAGATCTTATGAATCATTGTGAAGATTTAAGACAACAAGAAGTTTGCCTTGCTGAAGAGGTAATTATTGATGATTTCCTGAGTTTTTGGACAAGTTCAGATTAGTTAGATGATGTAAAGCCTTGTATTTTTGAATCTAATAGTTTTGATGTGATTACAGGTTTTGCAAAGGAAGATGGGCAATCTTTTGAAGCTGTCAAAAGTATGGGAGAGTATCTTTCAGTAGATAAATACTCTGAAGCAGAAAGAAAAGATGAAGAATGTTTCTTGAATGAGGGAAGCAATGATGCATTTGTATTTGCAGCTGTTATAGCACATGAAGAATTTCATGTAAAAGAAGAAGAAGAGATTCAGTCTGAAGCACTGATATGTGAAACAACAGTTGGGATTGTTGAATCTTGTAATTTTAAAACTGAAAATTTGTGTATAAATGCAGAGATAATAAATGATGATGAAATACTTCAAAAATCCAAAAATAAATTGCATTGCTAGAATATTTGTTGGAAAAATCAGAGTATGACAGAGAGATTTCAGAAGGCAGAATTCACTACAGTGGACAAAAACAGAGAGACATCATGGAAGTAGATGATGTGGAAGAGATAATTGTTGACAGTCTAGAGAATTCTTTGGGAAAATAAATCAGCATACTGATGTGCTGATAGAGGACGAAATTCAGAGCAGCATACTGAAATGATGGCAGAGGAAAGAAAGCCATTGAGGCCTTATGATTTTTGTTTTAAAAATTGTTTTATGAATGCAAGTTTTATTGCAGATGCTGGAGAAAATTTGACACAGTTGGACAGTCAAATAGAGGAGATGGAAGAAAATTCTATGGAAATATTTAATCCATGGAATGAAGAAATTAAATTGCTATAAATTATGTTGAAGAATCAGGATTCAATACAAGAAGAGAAATCTCAATTTCAATATTGGGAAATGCAGAATGTGAATATGCAAGGGAAAGAAAATAGCAGTAAAGAGTACATTATGTACCAGTCCAATGAATTGTTGAAGGGAGAAGACAAAGAAATTGTCATAAGTGACAATCTAGAAGAAGTTAGTAATTGCAAAAAACAAGAGGGCAAGGATGACAGGGTGGCAACAAGAATGAAAGATCAACAATTAAGGAGAGAAGGTAATCAACAATCAGAAGATTGTTAGGTCCCTATATTACCAGTATAGTCCCTTATTGTTATTAGTGTAACCCCTTTATTGTTATTATTGTACCATTGTAACCCCCATTTTTTTATTATTGTGCCCTTAAATTATTATTGTTAGGTCGGCTAGGATTACATCGTGGCCCACTAGTATTACATTATGGCCACATGGACTCCTATATATAGAAAGGAGGTTTTGTAAATTGTAGCATCCAAAAATTGTTCATTTATGTAATGTATTGGAGGTTTCCCCCTCGAAGTGGCTCATTTATAAGGCGTTGATATCTCTTTTCTTCTATTTTTGGAGCTGGTTACACAACAAAGATTTATTGGATAGATAAATTGAACTAATCAGAAGGATAATAATGAAAGTGTCTCAGAGGAAGACATCAGCAAGAAAGAAAGGAAGCAGAAGTAACAAAAGAAAGACAGTAATAGACTGTAAAAGTATAGCTAGTGGAGCAAGGCAGCATAAAGTGTGGAAACCTGGAGATAATCAACAACCAACAGCAGAAACAAATGATCAATTACAGAACAAAGTGTGGGATCCAGGAAGACAAATATTTAAAAGCACATGATCAGGAGATCATGATTATTTTTAACCTTGGGAGTCTGATGTAGGGGCATTAGGTTCAGAAAATACTTTGTATTTTAATAGATATAGGGGTCTTGTGTTTTCAAGAGAATATTGGTTTCTTATGTAATTATTAATGTTTTTGAGTGATTTAATGAGAGATATTAAATATTGTGAGGATTTTGTAAATGTTCCCGAATGATTGGAGAACATTAGAGAATTAGGATAGTTTATATTTCATAGGGAATGAGAGATTTGAGAACTGATTGTAAATATTAAGTTGGAATCAGTTTCATGATTTTATGGGATTAAAGAGGATCCTTAGGGATAAAATATCGATTTTAGGAATTTGAGGATTTGGAGGATTTTGTTGAGATATTGGTGGATCTGAACCTAAATTGGTTCATCATCTTTTGTATAAATTGTAAAGCCTTAAAGGCAAAAAGACATTAGACAGAGATAGCAGCAGAGATTTAGGTTTTGGACAAAAAGAGGGTTTGTTGTAAGACTTCGGGCAAATTTGATTGAATGGGCCATTGATCAAAATATGAGGCCAGAGAGGAATTATTTGTAAGTGTTTGATTGTATATATATGGAGAAAATTCGATCCAAAAGTGCGTAATTATGTGTGCATTGATGATTGAATTGTGTATGAGAAATGATCATAGTTTATGAATAGGTTTGAATAAAATCTATAATAGGGTTTGAATGGTGTTTCTACACACCATTGACAAATTGGTGTAATTGTCGAGACAGGCTTAATATTGTGATTTGATTTGAATGCATAAGGGTTTGCATATATACAATTGAGGAAATTGGATGAAGTTGCAGTCATCGATCACTGGAAGGATCGATGACACAACAGAGTAACTGAATTTTCAATTTAGTACTAGGATACATTTGGATACATATGTATCATAGGTATATCTAGTCAAAAATAAATTCGGATAATTGAGTTGGAGTCATTAAGACTTAAAGAATGTTGTGAGGGTTTGATTCTGGAGCGAATAAGAAATTTGGATCAAGAATAGGAATAGAGCATAAGATTACTTTGGGAAAACCCAAAGGGGTTTCACACTGCTTTTAATGAGAGGTGGCGAATCTGAAATGAACCTGTCGAAAGGAGGAATGGCACAGTGGATTAGAGGAAGGTAGAATCAGAAATGATGGTGCAGCGAAACTGTGAAGTAACACCACAGTGAATAGAGAAGAAGTGTGGTGGAATCATTTTATTGTGGAGAATGCACAAAAGAGAAGCAGAACCATAAGTCAAAGGATGGCATGGAACCGAAAGCAATCGGAACCGTGAAGGAGGTTTCGAAAACCAACTGGTGGTTTTTGCACAACAAAATAACGGTAAATGGTTTTACTTGATCGAACGTGATAACGTTCAGTATGTGACACATTGCATTAGTGGTATTTTAATACCAGCCATTTCGTGTGTGTTTAGAATGTTAAGTCATTGGGGGTAATTCTATGCGATAACCGTCTGGTCAATGGTGGCAAGGATCTGACGGTATTCGCGTTAGAAATTGTGTAGCAGTTAAACGAGCGAAAAGGTATGTTAAATGTGTGGGACCGGATTAATAGTTTATCAGTGGAAATGAAACTTTATAACATAAGGTTTCAGTTATTGAAACTTTCGAGTTTTAAACCAAAGTTCATGTTTGAAGAATGTTATGATATGCGGGTTGAGATATATGTGGGGCGAAATTATATGGCCTTTTTATCCACAGTCAATTGCATGGTTTGATGTAATTTAGAACGGATGTTTGATATGGGTTTTAATTCATATAAGGTTTAAACCATATAGTTGAAAGTGATAAAAGCAGACTATGATGAACATTCGGTTTTAATTTATAAAGTCTGAGTTATAGATATAATGTCGAGGGGTTATTTTAACCAGAGGTTTATGGTAAGGTTATTTGAAAGGGTTTCCGTTTGTGGATAAATTAAAGGAGATAACCTTGAATAACGGGGTTTATTTAAAAGAAAGTGTCAGATGACATAAAGTCTATTGTTTGGTTTTATAACCATCTATTAAAAGTGAAGAAATATTCTTTGAAGATTAAATAAGAGAAGCTTCCACATTAGAGGTTGTCCCAAATTAAGGTTGCCAATATGGGAATGATTTTGGATTTAAAATTGAACCATGCATGCTTATATGCATCTACAGTGGAGAATGTGGGTTTTTTAGCTTTAGGTTGCTATCAAATTAGACCATGAGCGTAAAAAAAGGGCCTTAAACCTTATAATCTTCGGTTTGAAAGAGGAGGTAGACGAGGATAATTTAGCCATAGCCCAAACAGAATTACATAATAGATTATAAATTGAAACCATGTGTCTCACAGAAGCAACATGGTTGAGAAAATTAACTGAGAATAAAGGAAGGTTGATCCGAATAAAGGTGAGCTCTACTAACCATAAGTATGACATACTTAGTAAAACCTCAAGTCTAAAAGGAACGGGAATATTTATAAATGAAGATCCCACTCCAGAAGATCAAGCAGATTTAATAAAGGAGGTTCAAAAGGTAAAATAAACTAGGAAGTAAGGAAAATGGGAAATAACCAGAAATATAAAAGTCGTTATTCGAGATAGAAACCAAAAAGATAGTAATAAATAGCAATTCAACATGCTCTGAATTATTTCTTGGAATTTCCGGGGCTTTCCATGGAACAAAGGCCCCAAGCTAAGTTGAATCTCAAATGATGTCGATATTATATTGCTTGTTGAAACTTGGGAGCATGAAGAATCTAAGGTCCCTAACATAGATGGCTTTGCAATATGGTCTACATGGAACAAGCGATCCTCCCATAGAGGCATTGTGGGCATAGCTTACTACATTAAGAAGAACATCTCCCCCCATGCTAGGATTTATAAAAACGGCCCTTACAACCAATATGGTTGGATAGATATTATTGACATTAATAATAAAAAGACCTACATAGAAATCTGTTATTTCCCCCCCATTAATTCTAACTTCTATAAGAAAAAGAATCTAGATAAAAATAGTCCTTACAATGTTTTAGAGAATGATATTTCTAGCCTAAAGAATGAAGGTAATATCCTTTTAATGGGTGAATTTAATGCTCGAACTTCAAGCAACCAAGCTGTCTTTTCTTAAGCAATCATTCCAACCCCAATCCTCTTGATTAGAAGAAGACCTTACTTTACTAGCTAGTACAAAAGGAGCTCAAGACCTCTGATAATTTCTTTGGGTTGGAGCTAGTCAAGCTCAGAAAGTGCCTCTGGATCTCATAATTTGCAACTGCCTAAAGAAGTGGCCCATTCTAGCCAGATGACTCGTATCCATGGGCTTGGCAGCAACGTGGTAGACTATGTTTTCCGATCTCCCTTATACAACGAAATAATAAATTTTGACATCTTAGATGACCACAAGCCTCACTCTAATCATATCTTTACTTATAACTCTCAATTTTGTCATGCATAGAGATCCCATTGAAGACAATCCTTATATTCAAAAGAACTTAATCTTTGATAGAAATAAAAACGATCTCTTTCTAAATGAATTAAAAACTAATTTGCTTCCTTTATCTAGTATAGACAACATAGATGATCTCTATCATACTTTTACTACAACCCTCTCATATTATATTAACAAGTTCTCAATTGAAGTCTCAAGTAATAAAAAAAATAGCAAAACCAACCCATGGTATGACAAAGATTGTAAAAGTGCGAGGAGAGAAATTAAGGAAGCTGTTTATGAATCTCTCAAAATTGACAAGATAAAAATCTACAAAGCCCTTTAAAAGTTTGGATTTAAGAGCATTTCTTGGAAGCAAACTGATTTTACAAAGAATTGTTTGGGTTTAAATAATTTTTTTGGAAGACATTTCTTGGAGGCGGCCTAATTTTGGCAAAAATTGTTTTGAACTTAAAAAAAATTCTTGGACGTACATTCAAAAGACATTTCTTGGAGGTATGTACGTGTTTTGAGTTGAAGTAAATCTTTTGAGCTTCGTTTCATTTTTATAAGACATTTTTCTCTCAAATTTTTTAAAGTAAGTGTTTTTTATTGGAGTATGTATTTTTTGCAAAAAAATTAAACTGAATTTTTTTATTTTACGTGTCTATTACGGAGGATGGTCAAGAGTAAGTTGGCTAATTCTAGTCTTCAATTTTGAATATAAATAATGCAATAGATGTTAGCCATTGTTTATAAATACGTCTTATATGATTTATGTTAAACATTTTGGCAAAGGTAGGTAAAGAGAGAGGAGGTAAAAGGGTAGACAGATGAGACCATAACCATATGTACTGGGAAAATTGTACAAGGGAGGAGGTGAGGGTGCATATCAAACCAGTAAGATTAATAATAAAACTGAGTTTGATTATACTGGATGGAAGAAAGTGTAATAGCTAGGAATATTCTATTAAGAGACGTGTTCTTATCACACTGAAAACAAGCTATATATCATGACAGATTTTTCTCATGAAACATTGTTTGCAGTGAATGATGAAAATGACGAAGATGATGTAGAAGATAATGGAAGAACATGATGGAAGCAACAAAATAGTTCAAGAACATTGAAGATTCAAAATAAGTGGATGAGAGTTCAAGAATTGTCGTTGAATAAGTAGAAAGAAAATATTCAGGCCCAAGCATTTGAGCTTGAAAAGGAGTAGTTCAAGTGGCATAAAATTTCTACTAAAGAAGGACATAGCTTTGAAGAATTTGAAGTTGGAAATAGAAAAGATGAAGCTTGAGAATGAACGCATGAAATTGTAGTTGAAGCAGAAGGAATTGGAGATAGTTTCAGATGCAGGAATGACATCACACGATCATCCCAATTCAACCTATCCATGTTAGGAGCATTTTTTAACCATAGAAATCCATGCACATGTGGAGACCCATGATGTTTCCATTCATAGCAACACCAGTAATATGTAGCTTGATGAAAACAATCAAAAATTTCATCTCAAAACATTGCATGTCTTATGTGCATATAATGTGCTACAATATGAGGATTATCAATTACATTTTGGCATCTCCCTTTCTTTGCTTCAACTGGATCTCTAAGACATGTACATGGCACTAATTGATGTTAATATGGCCATTTCATATTTGTTGCATTTAATGTAAATAATATTGTAGGACACCCAATATGTTGAACCAAATTGGATAGCTCAGCATGACATTTATTCCAATATGCACGTGTGCCTCTTAGTACAGTTCCAAATGGCATAAATCTTTCTGCAATTCGTGAATCTGGAGGATTTTGCAAATGTTCTCGTAAATTCTCCATTGTTGTTGGTAAATTTGTCATATTGTTATTTACAAATACCATAGAGGAAGCGTAAGCATGATGTCTCATGATGATATTGAGTAAAAAGTATCTAAATCGTGGGTGCCTTCCAAACCTGTTGTCACGATATCGAAGAAGATTTTTTGCATACTCATGAAGATGGACATGTCTCTCACATGCTTGCAACCAATATGCTTCACGTTTTAGGAACAATGATGAAAATTTCATATCAAATAATATCACCATGTTATACGCATTGATTGGAGGTGATCCAATACCAGGCTAACAAACAAATTCCTCTACATTAGGTTGTTCCTCTCCTTTAGGGTTATTTAGCCAATCTCGAATAATATCAATCTCTCATTGAGCATTTGGAATATTTTATGCAAATGAAGATGTATACAAGTCATCTAATGCGTCATCAATCCCTGGAACCCCTTCAAATATTGCAAATTCAATGCCACTATCTATATCTGGAAAAGTAACAGCATTAATCATATGTGATACATCTGTTGCAATTTCAGGTAATTTTCGAAGTGCATAATTATCAATATAAATCCCACAATAATGTGGGTCATTCTCTATCTTATAGTAGAATGCATACAATAAAATTTCTTTCCTCATAGTAAAATCATAACTTGATCCCTTTGAAAAAAAATCAGCACAACAATTATCAAATCCAAGTCTTTAATATGTCAGGGTAACCCCATGGCAAGATTGGAAACCTCTTGTGGAAAAATAATAGTGTGTCCTCTATATTTGTATTTTCCACCTATTGAGTGCATAACCTGCAAAATTGGACTTGCACATGCTATCAAAATCTCTTCAACTTGTGTGAGATCTGCAAGAACTTTAGGTTATTCTCTTGGATTCATATGGTTATTGACTAAATGAGTTCCTTCTCTTTTAAATCTCATACACATTGTACCTTAATTTTTCTTATGTATTTGAATTTCCACATATGACTCTTCACACACATGACATATTTGAACTTGAGCCAATCGATCAATCCTATCATGAAATATTTGATGTGCAACATTCATATCAGCAAGAACATCATGTTGATGTTGGGCATTAATATGTTTTAAACATATTTTTTTCATAGGATTTTCTTCAGCATCTTGTACCATGTTTGAGTTGGTTATATATTGTTTTCTTTGTCGATATAATCTTTGTTGTTCACTTTTCCCTTTCCTTTGTTCTTCGTGATTTTTAGTCATTATTTCCTCTTGATTTTCTTGTTCATTTCCTCTTTGTTGTGCATTTTGTTCTACTCTTTGTTGTGCCTTTCTTTGTTAATATGTTCTTTGATATTATCTTTGGTGTGCTCTTCTATCTTCTTGTTGTTCCACATTTGTCATTTCTAGTGCTTTTCTTTGTCAACATTCTCTTGTTTGTTCATTTTGCTTTATCCTTTGTTCTTCATGTTATTTAACTATCATTTCTAATGACTTTCTTTGTCGAAATGAGATGTAATCTTGATATCCTCATTGCCCTGCTTTGACAAACACTTGGTCAAAATAGGCCTAAACCTTCCTCCTATTTCCTTGCGCAATCCTTGAGGAAATTAGCCCCTAAAAAATAGGGAAATTCCCTATATCCTTGCGCAAATACTGAAGGAATTGACTACCTTCTCAATGCAAAAACTCTGTACACTCAACTAGTATATAATTGTTAATTGCAATGTGTGTTTTCTTGCACTTTAACTAGGAAACTTGAATTCCATAAATGATTAGGAATACTTTTAGTAAATTGATCAATTAACTTGGAGATCAATGAGTTAACAACTGTTATAACTACTCAACTAAACTCCCGCTGACTCCACTAAAAACTGGAGCTCAATTAAATGAGTTTAACTAACAATACCTCCACTAGATTGCTAGATTTTAGCAATCAATCCATGCACAACTCTACTTCTATCCTACAAACTAGAATTTAATGATTTAACTAGGAGACAAGGCCACGTCACTCCAACTAACGGCAATCCAAGTCATATTGTTGACGTGGAAAATGAAATTTCTCCATTTGACTAAGGCACATGTCAAATGAAGCATTTTCTTGCTACAATTTCAACACTTTCTAGATGAACCAATTGCCTAGGACAGATGGTTATGGTCTCATCTCTCCCTTGAACCAATTGCCCAGCGAGCATCTAAAGCGGGCAGGACTTCCAATAATGTGTCAGAATTCATCAAAATTGACTTGCTATGAGGGCAACCTTACCAACATGAAAGAATAATTGAGCCTCCTTCGACATGCAAAAGGAAAGCATCTATCACTGCACCTTTGGCTACTCTTCATATGTGAATTCATCATCCTTCTCTACAGAGAAAAGGATCATCTCTGAGCAGGTCAACACAATGTTTACACAATTCTTCCTCCAATACCGCAGATGATTTTTTCTGTAGCTTAAAGGTGCTCCAGCCATGCAGTCATTGTCTTCAGAAATGGATAATTCAGAGATTGCATGTATTTGATGATTCCACTAAGAAAATCGTCATCGTTTGTGAATGCTGTTTCTTTAAGTCATCAATTTCTGGCACAAGTTTTAGGGTTTTGCTACTTGTAGTATTCTTTGAAGAGCGTTTAGTGGCAAATTCTGACAAAGTATCACCCTTTGGAAGGTTGGGATCATTATGTCCCCCATTTTTCAAATTTCTGAACATGCGATGATAGATACATCTACAGCCTCTGTACAAAAACCCCAGTATTTTGTCAAGTACAAAACTTGGTGAAGGGCTATGGGTTTTCCCTATCACGTTATGCTATGTTTCATACATGCCTTTAAGAATGCATAAGGATTCAAACATATATATGTTTTTTTAGCCCTCGTATGAATTGGAACAGTATATGCAGAAAACTCAGGTATGCAGTTTTCAAATCTCCAACATTTGTTTTGGGACCTGGGTTGGTTCAGAATAAAATATATGTCAGTATTGATTTTCCAAAAAGCCATAGCTCTCAGCGGTTTCGATGCTGAGGTTGTAGATGAAGGGGGGAACTCAATGCCTTTATAGGAGGCCTACTTACGTCACCGAGTGTGGAAAGGCCTTACAGTTAAATGCCCATGACAGGAGCAAACCAAAGCACAAACCGAACTAGGAGGCTTCACAATTCGAATTGTATCTTTGCAGGGAATGATGGTATTTGTTGGATCACATTCTTGGTCAAATCTTTGGCCTTGGGTATGAAACACGTCATACTAACACCTTCATACCCGATCCATATGTTATTGTTGTTGGAGATCCTAAACAGATTCTTGAAGACCAACTGTGCAACAGATATGAAGAGAACATGAGTGCAGACAGGAGATTTTGGCAAAACAACATACACTATAGCGTAATCAAGCTCTTGACAGTAAATGCAGTAACTAGGAAAGGGGATATATATATATATATATATATATATATATATATATATATATATGTATATATATATATATATATATATATATATATATATATATATATATATATATATATATATATATATATTATAGACAGGAAGATATTCTCCAACTTAGCTGCAAAAGCCTGAAGAATCATCATCCTAAAGGTGGGAGGAGGAGATCTGAGTCACTGGAGCCTGGTGGCCATCTTAGCACTAGAACTCTTTTATGTTGAAACCTCTGAGATTCAAAGGAAAATGTGGGTTCATGATGTTCTCTAGAATGTTAACCAGAGAAATTGGTTCAGTTGAGGAAGAAGCTGCTCATGTGTATCCCAATGTCCATAACCTCACACCAATGAATGGATATGTTTATTGGGCAGAGCTTGGGGTTTTCCCGTTACAAGAATCAGAAGTTCATCCATTGTTGCAATCACTTCAGGCATGCACATCATCACAAGTAGAAATGACGACCATACTGTGAAGTCGATCTTGACTGAGGATGCGATGCAACGCAAATTAGAGAGGTTGACTGCCTAAGTGTCTACAGCAAATATCTGCCAGACAAGCACTCACCCTGTACTATCCCTCTGAAAATTTTATCTATGATAACCATATTGGGTAAATGTAACTAGAATCCCCTGGAAATTGGGATTACATCTCTGGCATAAAGGTGAAGTATTATTGGTGGTCCATTCTTTTATTATGGATTTATTAGTCTACTTCTTCTAGTTGTCTGAATTACATAATCCAGATTAACTGCTCCAGTCTCCTTTCCTCAATTACTCAATCAACAACTACTTGTATATCGACTGAGCTCACCAAATCTTGCATCTCAACTTCTCTACTTCTACGTTTTCCCGTTGACTCTTGAACAGACCCAAGGTCAGAGCTAGAGTAGTGCCTCTGCTCCTCGACTAGACATATCGACTTGACTGACCCACTGGTCGAATCACAGATCGAATACCACTAGTGTAATTGATCTCGGTCATGCTCATGCCGAAACCAAGTAGAAGATTTGTATTCTGGCTTTCAAAACGGTTCACAGATGAACCTGATAATCGTACTAAATGTTGTGTTCAGAGTGAAGAACTTTCATTTTCTAGATTGAAGGCAAATTTACCATTACAAGGATTGCATCATGGAAGAACATAGTCCACAGCCATCTCTGGATCCAGAACTTACAGTGGGAACTGGTGATATGGTTGAGACAACAAATTCGCCTCTTTTATTGTTTATTGTTGAATGGTACCAATGGGGAAACTGAAATCCCAAACTTGAATCATGCTTGGATTCATCCATTATGGAATAAAAGTCCAGAAATTGTGTACGACCACAGAAAGTTACAGAGAAATTCAGTAGCACTTTTTTCCAAACAAAATCATATGGTTGCTCTAAACGAATTCTCGCATAATGACAAGATAATTTCTTTTTGGACACCTCGGGTGGCAAAAATGGAAGCTACTAGCAAGTGCAATGTTGATATTGAGCAACATGATATAAGTGTATTGGCTAGCCCTTGAATCTTTTGTGGTCAAGAAATAATGGGTTTATAAATGAAGATCTCACTCCAGAAGATCAAGCAGATTTAAGAAAGGAGGTTCAAAAGGTAAAATAAACTAGGAATTAAGGAAAATGGGCAATAATCAGAAATATAAAAGCCGTTATTCGAGATAGAAACCAAAAAGATAGTAATAAATAGCAATTCAACACGCTCCGAATTCTTTCTTGGAATTTCCGGAGCTTTCCATGGAACAAAGGCCCCAAGCTAAGTTGGATCTCAAATGATGTCGATATTATATTGCTTGTTGAAACTTGGGAGCATGAAGAATCTAAGGTCCCTAACATAGATGCCTTTGCAATATGGTCTACATGGAACAAGCGATCCTCCCATAGAGGCATTGGGGGCATAGCTTACTACATTAAGAAGAACATCTCCTCCCATGCTAGGATTTATAAAAACGGCCCTTACAACGAATATGGTTAGATAGATATTATTGACATTAATAATAAAAAGACCTACATAGAAATCTATTATTTCCCCCCCATTAATTCTAACTTCTATAAGAAAAAGAATCTAGATAAAAATAGTCCTTACATTGTTTTAGATAATGATATTTCTAGCCTAAAGAATGAAGGTAATATCACCAATAATTTGAATTTAGTAACAGAACTTTTAGTGCTTAAGCTATTCTTCTAAGAAATCCATTCCAACCCCAATCCTCTTTGGGTGGAAAGACATGCATCTAGCGGCTAGTACAAAGGCTACGAAGACCTCGGGGGATAATTTCTTTGAGTTGGAGCTAGTCGAGCACCTGTGGTGCTCGGGGATCTCATAATTTTCAACGGTCCCAAAAGTGGCCCAAGTTCTATAACTGAATGGTGCACTCCATGGGCTTGGTAGCAACGTGTTGAACTATCTTCTTCAAGTCTCCCTTTATGCAATAATAGTGACATCTGAATAGCCAAAGGCCTGACTTTAATCATAGGCCTTTACTTATAACTCTCAATTTTTCCATGCATAGAGATCCCATAGAAGATAATCCTTATAGCCAAAAGAACTTAATATTTGATAGAAATAAAAACGATCTCTTCCTAAATGAATTAAAAACTAATATGCTTCCATTATCTAGTATAGACAACATAGATGACCTCTATCATAATTTTACTACAACCCTCTCATATTCTATTAACAAGTTCTCAATTAAAGTTTCAAGTAATAAAAGAAATCGCAAAACCAACCCATGGTATGACAAAGATTGTAAAAGTGCAAGGAGAGAAATTAAGGAAGATGTTGATGAATCTCTTAAAATTGACAAGATAAAAATCTACTAAGCCCTTTAAAAGTTTGGATTTAAGAGCATTTCTTGGAAGCAAACTGATTTTACAAAGAATTGTTTGGGGTTTAAAGAATTTTTTTGGAAGACATTTCTTGGAGGCGGCCTGATTTTGGCAAAAATTGTTTTGAACTTAAAAAAATTTCTTGGACGTACATTCAAAAGACATTTCTTGGAGGTATGTACGTGTTTTGAGTTGAAATAAATCTTTTGAACTTCGTTTTATTTTTATAAGACATTTTTCTCTCAAATTTTTTAAAGTAAGTGTTTTGGATTGGAATAAGTATTTTTTGCAAAAAAATTAAACTGAATTTTTTTATTTTACAGGTCTATTACAGTAGAGGATGGTCAAGAGTAAGTTGGCTAATTCTAGTCTTCAATTTTGAATATAAATAATGCAATAGATGTTAGCCATTGTTTATAAATACGTCTTATATGATTTATGTTAAACATTTTGGCAAAGGTAGGTAAAGAGAGAGGAGGTAAAAGGGTAGACAGATGAGACCATAACCATATGTACTGGGAAAATTGTACAAGGGAGGAGGTGAGGGTGCAAATCAAACCAGTAAGATTAATAATAAAACTGAGTTTGATTATACTGGATGGAAGAAAGTGTAATAGCTGGGAATATTCTATTAAGAGATGTGTTCTTATCACACTGAGAACAAGCTATATATCATGATAGATTTTTCTCATGAAACATTGTTTGCAGTGAATGATGAAAATGACGAAGATGATGTAGAAGATAATGGAAGAACATGATGGAAGCAACAAAATAGTTCAAGAACATTGAAGATTCAAAATAAGTGGATGAGAGTTCAAGAATTGCCGTTGAATAAGTAGAAAGAAAATATTCAGGCCCAAGCATTTGAGCTTGAAAGGAGTAGTTCAAGTGGCATAAAATTTCTACTAAAGAAGGACATAGATTTGAAGAATTTGAAGTTGGAAATAGAAAAGATGAAGCTTGAGAATGAACGCATGAAATTGTAGTTGAAGCAGAAGGAATTGGAGATAGTTTCAGATGCAGGAATGACATCACACGATCATCCCAATTCAACCTATCCATGTTAGGAGCATTTTTTAACCATAGAAATCCATGCACATGTGGAGACCCATGATGTTTCCATTCATAGCAACACCAATAATATGTAGCTTGATGAAAACAATCAAAAATTTCATCTCGAAACATTGCATGTCTTATGTGCATATAATGTGCTACAATATGAGGATTATCAATTACATTTTGGCATCTCCCTTTCTTTGCTTCAACTGGATCTCTAAGACATGTACATGGCATTAATTGATGTTAATATGGCCATTGCATATTTGTTGCATTTAATGTAAATAATATTGTAGGACACCCAATCTGTTGAACCAAATTGGATAGCTCAGCATGACATTTATTCCAATATGCACGTGTGCCTCTTAGTACAGTTCCAAATGGCATATATCTTTCTGCAATTCGTGAATCTGGAGGATTTTGCAAATGTTCTCGTAAATTCTCCATTGTTGTTGGTAAATTTGTCATATTGTTATTTACAAATACCATAGAGGAAGCGTAAGCACGATGTCTCATGATGATATTGAGTAAAAAGTATCTAAATCGTGGGTGCCTTCCAAACCTGTTGTCACGATATCGAAGAAGATTTTTTGCATACTCATGAAGATGGACATGTCTCTCACATGCTTGCAACCAACATGCTTCACGTTTTAGGAACAATGACGAAAATTTCATATCAAATAATATCACCATGTTATACGCATTGATTGGAGGTGATCCAATACCAGGCTAACAAATAAATTCCTCTACATTAGGTTGTTCCTCTCCTTTAGGGTTATTTACCCAATCTCGAATAATATCAATCTCTCATTGAGAATTTGGAATATTTGATGCAAATTAAGATGTATAAAAGTCATCTAATGCATCATCAATCCCTGGAACCCCTTCAAATATTGCAAATTCAATGCCACTATCTATATCTGGAAAAGTAACAACATTAATCATATGTGATACATCTGTTGCAATTTCAGGTAATTTTCGAAGTGCATAGTTATCAATTTAAATCCCACAATAATGTGGGTCATTCTATATCTTATAGTAGAATGCATACAATAAAATTTCTTTCCTCATAGTAAAATCATAACTTGATCCCTTTGGAAAAAAATAAGCACAACAATTATCAAATCCAAGTCTTTAATATGTCAGGGTAACCCCATGGCAAGATTGGTAACCTCTTGTGGAAAACTAATAGTGTGTCCTCTATATTTGTATTTTCCACCTATTGAGTGCATAACCTGCAAAATTGGACTTGCACATGCTATCAAAATCTCTTCAACTTGTGTGAGATCTGCAAGAACTTTAGGTTGTTCTCTTGGATTCATATGGTTATTGACTGAATGAGTTCCTTCTCTTTTAAATCTCATACACATTGTACCTTAATTTTTCTTATGTATTTGAATTTCCGTAGATGACTCTTCACACACATGACATATTTGAAATTGAGCCAATCGATCAATCCTATCATGAAATATTTGATGTGCAACATTCATATCAACAAGGGTATCATGTTGATGTTGGGCATTAATATGTTTTAAACATATTTTTTTCATAGGATTTTCTTCAGCATCTTGTACCATGTTTGAGTTGGTTATATATTTTTTTCTTTGTCGATATGATCTTTGTTGTTCACTTTTCCCTTTCCTTTGTTCTTCGTAATTTTCAGTCATTATTTCCTCTTGATTTTCTTGTTCATTTCCTCTTTGTTGTGCATTTTGTTCTACTCTTTGTTGTGCCTTTCTTTGTCAATATGTTCTTTGATATTATCTTTGGTGTGCTCTTCTATCTTCTTGTTGTTCCACATTTGTCATTTCTAGTGCTTTTCTTTGTCAACATTCTCTTGTTTGTTCATTTTGCTTTATCCTTTGTTCTTCATGTTATTTAACTATCATTTCTAATGACTTTCTTTGTCGAAATGAGTTGTAATCTTGATATCCTACTCATTGCCCTACTTTGACAAACACTTGGTCAAAATAGGCCTAAACCTTCCTCCTATTTCCTTGCGCAATCCTTAAGGAAATTAGCCCCTAAAAAATATGGAAATTCCCTATATCCTTGTGCAAATACTGAAGGAATTGACTACCTGCTCAATGCAAAAACTCTGTACACTCAACTAGTATATAATTGTTAATTGCAATGTGTGTTTTCTTGCACTTTAACTAGGAAACTTGAATTCCATGCATGATTAGGAATATTTTTAGTAAATTGATCAATTAACTAGGAGATCACTGAGTTAACAATTGTTATAACTACTCAACTAAACTCCCGCTGACTCCACTAAAAACTAGAGCTCAATTAAATGAGTTTAACTCACAATACCTCCACTAGATTGCTAGATTTTAGCAATCAATCCATGCACAACTCTACTTCTATCCTACAAACTAGAATTTAATGATTTAACTAGGAGACAAGGCCATGTCACTCCAACTAACTGCAATCCAAGTCATATTGTTGATGTGGAAAATCAAATTTCTCCATTTGACTAAGGCACATGTCAAATGAAGCCTTTTCTTGCTACAATTTCAACACTTTCTAGATGATGCCTTTTTTCTTAAATCGATCTCCTCAAAATAAGAGTATGTGATTATTCTTCTTTCAATTCATGCTCCTCTAGATTTTGATTCATCATCCTTTAGTTCAAACTATATATTCTTTAGTTTTTTATCCGTTGGAAAAAAAGCCCATTTAATAACATCTTTCACTTCTCTAGATACCACATCTCGATTGTACATAACCTTCTTTATTTATGAGTTCCAAAGATTTTAACCTTTTAAACCATATTTATAACCAAGAAAGATGCACCTTTTAGATTTTCTATCCAATATTATTCTATTTTCCTTTGGAACACGTACATATGCGTCACATCCAAATACCTAGAGATGTGTGAGACATAGTTTCTTACTAGTCCATACCTCATGTGGAGTCTTATCATCCAATGATGATGAAGGTGATCTATTTACCAAGTAACATGAAGTATCCACAACCTCTGCCCAGAATTACCATCCTAACTCAACACCACTAACCAAGCTCCTTATTTTTTTCAATCTACTTCCTATTCATCCTTTCTACAACTCCATTTTTTTGAGGTTTGTATGGGGTAGTATTTTTCCATGCTATAAGACACTTCTAATAGAACCCTTCAAATTCCTTCCAAAAAAATTGTTTGCCATTATCCATCCTCAACACCTTTATTTTCCTCTATGTATGATTTTCCACCAGAGCCTTAAATACTTTCAATGGCTTTGGCATCTTTGTTGAAGTATTTCTCAGTCAATGATCACATTATCACCTATACCTATGGATCTATGGGTCTACCCAAGGCATATCACTCCGCTTGTGTATTGGAAACACCTAATAGGGATGTTGACCTTATCATCCCTAACATAAGTGAGGTAACTTGTTTACAAATCTTGAGCTAGTTAGAAATTTGAAGGTGATTATTGTGTGAAGTATTCCTTGTGTCTCTAGCATTAGATATAGTCCACTATGGTTCTTTAAAGGTTTTTTCCCTAATGATGTTGATTTCACTCGATCTTGAGAGGTTTTTTAAGGTGGAATCGCACATGCAACAAATATCCCTTAAAGGTTGGCTTGAACCCTTTCCAACACATTCCAAAGGATGCTTTCTCTCCTTCTGAGTGTAGATGTGACCTTGTAGCTGAACATTTTCCTCTAGATATTAATAGTAGGCCTTGAGAATATTCCACATGATTTCACACCTTTTGGTGTACCTCTAGATGCTCAAACACTGGCCCTAAAACCTTGAACATTGGCTTGGACATTGGTAGATCTCGAAGGATTCAGAGGTACACTGACAATTGTGGTGATCGGATTGCTGGGACCGAGTATAGCCTGGCTACTGGGGTTGCTAATCATTGGCGTAGAACTGACAATCGGCAAGGAAGATGGTGGCGGATCAGAGTTGGTTACCATCGGCATCGACCCCATGGCTGCCGGTTTTGAGAATGTTGGTGCAGCCGAAGAAATATCTTGGCCTGGTGTAACCTGAACTAACAATGTCCCCAACGGGTCAGTGAGAGGAGGATTGCAAGGAGGCACGACTCCTTTCCTAAAAGGATCCCCTAGAAACTCCGTATGATATGACGCTATGTGAAAATCAGGGGTTGTCACTGGAGACTACTCTTCCGAAGAAGGCACTGGCTCACCAAGACTCGACTCCTCCTTCGGTGTCAACAGAGGAAGACCTTGTTGTCGTTGAGATATACGGCGAGGGTCGAAGGATGCCACGGTGATGTGTTTACTTTTAGAAAATTTTAACTATTTGTGAAGTTTCAGGACAAACCATCGGAATACCAACGTTTAGGAGACATACGTCGATCTTGCGACATTTAGGAGATATACGTCGGTCTTGCAACATTTAGGGATACCATCGGTCTTGCGATTTTAAGGGCGAAACCATCGGAATACCGATGTTTAGAATACATGCGTCGGTCTTGCGACGTTCAGGGATACCATCGGTCTTGCATCATTTAGGGCCAAGTGTCAGCCTTGCGATTTTAAGGATCCAAAACGTCAATCTTACGATGTTAAGGGAAAACACATGGAAATTTATTTTGGCGGCCTATTCAAATTTATTTTCCCGCTCTGCTTGTTTGGTGCTGATTCCGCTTTTTCGTTTTCTTAACAGAGAATGGGTTTTCGAGTATTTGTTGCTTCAAGGATTTACTGACAGAGAAAATCGCAATACAAGGTTTAGGGCGTGTTATTGCGATAATACAAATTTTGAATTTGAAGTTTGAACAGACCCCAAATCATTAATTTCCTTGCTAGTTGAAGTTCTATAGTTGAGACATGAATTTTTATGAAGAGGGAGGTTGAATCCCCTCTCATTTTCTGCTAGACACGAGTTCTCTTACTGTAGGGAACATTTCGCTGCCATTTTCTGGATCGTTCTGTTGTCTACATGAGAAAGTATAGCCACTATTTGAGTGTTGCAAAGCTGCTGTGTGTTGGAAATTCAACCTCAATGCCTTCCAGGAATTCCTCTCCTTCACGAGGATGTTCGCCTACTTTAAAATCACAACCTTGGCAACCAGCAGCAATTCTTGGTTTTTCACTTGATGCACCTCCAAATTTAAGGACTACTATGCGAGAGCGACCTCCTTCAGCTACGAGAGGTAGACCTGGAGCTCCAAGTGTTTCATGATATGTTAATGAGGCACCCATTGCAGGTAGTAGGCCAAGAAGACAGTCATGCTCTCCAAGTGTCACAAGAGGAAGAATTTCAAATGACATCCAAAACAATGACTGGTCCAGTGTACAATCTTGCAAATCACATAGTATTGGTAATAACATTTCAGAGTCACGTGTAATTGGCAGCTAGATGGTTGAAAAGGTGTTGAATTCAAAAGAGCTGCCCCAAAAAAACAGGAAGATCAATTATTTGTGAGGTATATCTCATCTAAAACACAAGCTAAACGGCTAGTGAAGCTAATATTATCTCCAAATAGCACCGGCTTTGGAAGGACGCTCTCAAAAAAATCTTTGGATATGGCTTTAAGACACATGGTACTATGTTATGGTTGTGTGTTTCTAACTTGGAATTAGAGTTTAATTGAAGATTTGTGTCTTGGCTTTTGTGTGTATGACAAATTTCGGGATTTATTATTATTTGAAAAATTTGATGGCCCAATGATGATAAATATTTGGATATGGCTTTAAGACACATGGAATCCTCATTGGACTAGACCATGAACGCATCTTAATGTATCTACCTATATGAAGAGGCACTAATTTAATTATTTTATGTAGAGATGGATATAGAACTTCATCAACGTTCAATGGATATCTAACAGTTGGGAACTCTTTTTGATGCCTTTGTATTCTTATCAGACCTTGTATATCTTTTTAACAAAATCAACGGGTATTAACTGTTATATGAGCTCAAGTCATACAACAAAATTAAGATGTCAATGTCAAAATGCCAGACTAAAACTCATAGCTAGATTGTATATCTTGTACACATGGGATTAAAGGAAAATTTGTGGATCTTAAACAATAAACCAGTTTTTTCATGGGAACGCTCCTAGGCCTCCTGCTCCTGCTCCTGCTCCTTTTACGGAAGACCAAAGAATAGATTTATTTCACATCGAGACACTGAAAAATGCACCTACAATCATAATTTTAAAACTACTCAGACTTTCACTGAACCACCTATCAACTCAGCTTTTAACCCAGCCTCAGATCAACTCAGATACAATGTCTCAGTTTTCAATTCAGATTGACTCGGGACAATTAGGATCAAATGACTCAGATTTTGAATCATTTTTTACTGTGGCTAAGGTTCATGCTTTAGTTGTCATCCTGGTGACTGGTTTTATTCCTGTACGTGTGGATACATGTTTTGCACTTCTTTCTGGGATCACTTGCAATGCCCCTCACCATTTAATCGTTACCAGTTACCCTTGGGTTAAAAATTTGGTTTTTGTTGCTTCTCTACATGCTTGGATCTATAGGCAGGGGTAGCAAAATTTTAAGAAATGATTAATGTTTCAACGTTTCTAGGATCTATGTTTCCCTAGTTTCTGCAAATAAAATGTCTGCAATGGATCTTCCTATAAAAGATACAGGGCCATAAATTTGTTCCATACACAGGTGGGGATTGTGGTATGTTGTCCATTAAATTTAGATAAAGACAATATAATGGAAAATACCTTTCCAAAACCTCATTGCTACAAGTTCTATAGCAACATAGGGGGTAGATACTTGCTCAAATCATTGTAAATTTATGAAATCATTGTAAATTTATAATCAAGGGAACAATTGTACATTCATCTTTGGGTCAACATTTATACTAACTCTACTCTATTCAGATGATACTATTACTTGTGTGTATTGTTCTATTACTTTTGTGCATTGTTTTTTTTCTTTTTGTATATTATATATTTCTTTCAAACTATTTGAGATTATTTGAATCGAAGTTGCAATTATGGAGATTGGGATCCTAGTTTGTAGATTGCACATATTTAGAGTATTCTTAGGGATAGCGTTGGAACACCTAATCCTACATGGGTAGGTGTGGAATGTGAAAAGTCACAATGGAGTCCAAGTGACCTTAGAATGTGAAACCAAGAGTCACATCATTGTATTATAAATGTACATCTTTGTATATTGGAAAATAAGAAAGCCTCACGCTCATCCTTCATTGTGTTGAGTCTCTTGTGTGTGTGTGTGTGTTTATCTTTCTCATACACCATGTGTGTGTTTAACATGGTATCAGAGCTGAGAAGTCCATAACCAGCTCAACCTTGAGTGAGCCATTTGTGTTTATGGCTTGTGCATATCTGCAAAAATTCTTGGCATTTTTGCAGCACTCAGAGAGTTTCTGCAGCAGACATTTTGCCGCATTCAGAAAGTGGTTTTGGAGAAGGAGAAACATTCAGAAATTTGCAGCATTCCATCATTGGTTTTGAAAAAAAAACAGCACTGCACATTCTGCAGGTTTTCTCACTGCACATTATTCTGCAATTTCTGCATTTTAATTTCTGCACCATTTTGGAGAGCTGCTGAAAATACTATTTATATTAGGTTTCTGAACAAATTTCTGGGTTTTACTGCTGAAATTTTCTAGAAAATTCTGCATTCTCATTCTTTGCTGTTGAGAAAATTAATTTTTGCTCCAAATCTACAAGATTCTGCTATATATCTGGAAAGTCTGCAAGTTTTCTACTGAAAATTTTGTAAAATTTTGCTGAAATTTCTACTCTACTCTACTCTGCTGTTTTGAAGACAAAAAATCGTTGTTGCCCTCGCTCATTCTCTATTTTTTTTACATTTAAAAAAAAAAGAAAATCTGCAACTTGGCCTTTCGGCCCCACCTTTACCTCTGCAACCCACCGCATAAACAACTCACCTCACATCGCTCTACGCATCTCACTAACACTGAAATCTGCCACTACCCACGATCGGCCCCTCAAATACCTCACGCTCTACGCACTCCTCTACCCATCATCCTACGACTGCAACTCTACCCTCACCTTTCAACACTCAGCCCTCTTACCCGCCGCTACCCCATCCCCCTAAACCTGCTACTTCTTACCTCACACCCTCGCAGCGCTCTCCCTTGCATGCTCCCCTACGCTACTACCTATCTCCCCTACCCTTACGCCCCCCTTACTCTACACAGACCCTTACTTTCCCTTCCCCACCTGCCGCTCCTCTCAACGCGGCCTCCCAACCTCACCCTTATCGCTCCACACTCGCGGCCCCCTCCCCCACCATCGACCTCACACTCACAGCTCCCTCCCTAAGCTACCACACTACCCCGACTCCACACCTGCTCTTGCGCTCCCCATCCGAGCTCTCCACTCGCCCTTACCCCCTTTCCCCGCCTCCCTACCTGTGGCCCTCTGCACATAACCCCTCACGTCAGTCGCCCCTCCCTACGCCTTACCCTCCGCCCTCTACCCAAACTCATGCGCACTACCCAAGCCACCCCGCTTGCACTCCCCCACGCGCCCACCCTCGGCCTTTTGGCCTCCACCCCCTCCCTACTCATGCACAGGCCCATCCCATTTTTTTTTTAATTTTTAAATTTTTTTTAAAATATACGCCACCCCCCCCCATATAATACCCCCCCTTCCCTCCCAATAAATTTCCCTCCTCTTTTAAATTCCCTCCATTTTTAATTAATTTAATTTTTAATTAATTAAAAAAAAACAGCAAAGATAGAGGAAGGAGAGAAAACGAACAGCAAAAAAAGAGGAAATGACATGTGAGCAGATGGACTAAATACATAGAGAAAATTGCAGTTTTGCATTGTGATTTGTGGCATTGACATAAGGGTGACTTTTTCTAAAAGATATTGACATGTGAAGACGAGTTGTTCTTGATGAAAAACAACTCTTTGAAGAAAAAAATTTAGCTACCTTAAAGGCCTCTTGCATAGTGTTTTCAGTTGCACATTTACAAAATATTTTTGCAGAGATATTGACATTGTATTGTGAGTGGAATTTGCATCTTCTTCATAGTTGCAATCAGTAAATTTGAGTTTTTGATGTAACTCATTGTTGATTGTCCTCCATCATTTGAGGAGCACACTTTGTACTTTGAGGTTTCCATAGTTGGAAATTCTTTAGAGTCATTTGTATTTGTTTGAAGGAAGATTGAATCACATTGTAAACGGGTGCATTTTCGGTTGAAGCCGACACCCTTTATTTTTGAGCCTAAGTTGTTGAAAATGGCTAAAATCAATGAGGTATTAGAGTTGTTGAAAAACCTCATTCATTCCAATGTTGATGATATGATAAAAATGAGCAAGGATGCTCTTTGTAACATTCAAACTTGTTTACAAGATGCAAAAGAAAATATTGAGTTTTTGCAGTTGGAATCTCAGCTTCAGCAAGACGAACTTCAGCAAAAGAGTCACCATTCTGAACCTATTTCTGTTCAGAAGATTGTGAAGGACTCTCGTCAGAGGAAAGAAGATAAAGTTGCAGTTTATTCCCATTCACTTCCTTGCACAAGAGCAGATTTACATGCAGATGCAGCAGCTCAGCCTGCACTTCTGAAGCCCATCATCAGACCTTGGAAAGAGCTTGTCCAGAACAAGCACCGAACTGGTCTTGGATATGACAGGGATGTGTCCTTTCATATTCCAAACTACACCAAGCCCATCATATTTCAGAGTGCCAGATTCCTGTATGACAGTTCACCTGCAGCTGTTCTAGATCCTATTCCACTTCCACAACAACAGATTGTAAAATGCCAACACTATGATCGAGTTGGCCATATGAAAGATCACTGTTTTGATCTTCATCCATGCAAGCACTATGGTCGGCACACCCATTCTTCAAACAGATGCTTCAGAAACAAGCCTCCTGCAAGAACAAAGATTCATCTTGGATGGATCGCTTCTTGGCAATGGGCATCAACAACCAAGAAGATGTTTAAGTCGCATGTTAGAACATGTTCAAGAATATTGAGTAAACTTGCAGTTGATTTCTCGCCATCATCTCACCTTGTCCCTGATAGGGGGGAAAATGGTGGTCATGTACAAGCTTCGACATTATATCAAGCGAGCCTGAGCCACAATCTCTCATTCCATGTTCAGAGTTGTAGCCATAGACACAACATTTCAAGTGAGCTTGAGCCACAATTCGTCATTCCAGATTCAGAGATGTAGCCAGAGACACGGATGCCCATGAGCATGCCTTCGGTTGGTGGACAACCATAAACCATCATTTTTGGTTGGTGGATAACCTAAAACCATCACAGGTAGTAGACCTCCCTTCTTTTAGGTTGAAGGTCTCCCTTTCATATATGAGGAACACTTCCTCTAGCAGAAGCCTTCAACTTCTTGCTAGCTTTGGTTGAGTTCCAGGAAATGCTTCAAGCATTCCAGAGTTGTTGGTAATCCTAAAACCATCACAGGTAGTAGACCTCCCTTCTTTTAGGTTGAAGGTCTCCCTTTTTTATGAGGGACAATTCCTCTAGCAGAAGCTTTCAGCTTCTTGCCAGTTTTGGAAGAGTTCCGGGAACTGCAACAAGTATTGCATTCCAGTGTTGGTGGTCATCCTTAAACCACCTCTTTTTCCAACATTTCAGAGAGTTGATTCAGCCCAAGTGCTGCCATGTATGCTTTGCAGATTTGTATTACAACTCTCTTCTTGGACTCACACATACCCCTTCGGATTAAGGGGGGATGTTGGAACACCTAATCCTACATGGGTAGGTGTGGAATGAGAAAAGTCACAATGGAGTCCAAGTGACCTTGGAATTTGAAACCAAGAGTCACACCATTGTATTATAAATGTACATCTTTGTATAATGGAAAATAAGAAAGCCTCACGCTTATCCTTCATTGTGTTAAGTCTCTTGTGTGTGTGTGTTTATCTTTCTCATACACCATGTGTGTGTTTAACATGGTGTTTAACAGATGGAATTCATTGATCGGTTAACTTGTGGACCTCAAATCGGCTATTTAAGTCAGACAAGAATTGAGAGTGTTATAACACTCTATAAATATTCTATTAGGAGTTGCATTGTGTGTTTGTGTGTGTCAAAATCTGCAATTAGAATCTCATCACTAGTGAATGTATAAATGCTTGCAATGGATGTGTCTTTGATAATCTTTAATTACTTAGCATTTTATACTATGCTATTTTCTAATCTGTTATTGAAATATGGAAAATTGAATAAATTATTTTCCCTGAGAGTTTTTATAGATGTTTATGCATAAAACCTTCACAAGGGTCATCACGCTCTGACTCTGTCTGTAGAGAATATGTTTGTCTTTGTAAGATGAGAAGTTACTTGTGTTGGGAATTATGATATGCACAAATATACAGATTTAATTGTGGAAATATTACATTTCTTTCTGATCTAGCACCTCAAATTATATGACATAGTTGTGCACTGTGTTGTTATTTTTGTAGGCTAATGCCCCAAGAATTGAGATCAACCTGCACTAGGAAGTGATCTCCTTGTATAATGGTGTTTTGTATTCAAACTGTACCATGTGGTTAATGAAAATGTCCAGTGAGAGTATTTCCAAGTGGTGACATTGAAAATCCTTCGGACCTTCTTAAGGGTGAAAGAGTAAAAGTGGGGCCAATTTCAGATCTAGATCTCTTTTTTGAACGTTTATACAATTACTATTGTGAAAAGGAGCTTTAGTGTATTGTGACTCGGTGGATAGTTGAAATTTCATGTTTGGGCTTCACCATTTGTGTCTCAAGTTTGATCTTATTATTTTTGGATTGGCAGGGTCTCAGAAAATGTGGACTTGCAGTTGGATCAAGCAGTAAGCCTTGTGATATTGCTAAGGAGGCATTCCATAAGAATCATTTTAGGGCATTTATTTTTTTCACTGGGGTGGTGGTTGTATATTTAGGGATATTTTCATTATATTGGATATTCTATTTTCTGAGATTTTTCGCCCTGCTGAAAGACACACTTGAGATTCGCTTATAAGAACAGGTCCTCTCTCTCTCTCTCTCTCTCTCTCTCTCTCTCTTTGATAAATGGATTTTAGAGTAGCATTTAAGTTTATGATCTACAAAAGCAGAGTAATATGCATTCAAAAGACTAGAGACATTGTTGTGTGTGCCTCTTTTGCAACCTCAAAATTACAAATCAGGAAATACAAGCAATCTCCTAGTCATCTGTGTTGGAAAAGACCGTTCAAATTCAAATATCAATTAGACCAAAAATATCAATTGCATCATAGGCTGATAGAATATATACAACACCAATTAATGGTTTGGCTAGACAATCTAAAGCTCGTAAGTTATACTTCCCAATACTTTTCCATACTGGCCTAGGTTCATTCACCAACAATGATGCATATTTTAGGGGATTTATAATAGGCGTGTAAGTGGTGTTATCAAAAGGATTAAACTCTAAATATACATGTTTTTTTGGAGACTCCTCATTGGTCATAGACATTCAGTAGGAAAGGAGATCCAAAGAAATAAAAAATTCATATTTTGGTGATAGAATCCATGACTTCCTCCTTTTAGTCAAAAGTTTTCAAGTTATCACATCAAGAGGAGGAGAAATAACAAGGCTGCTAAACTTAAAAATTTGGAATCCTCATTGGAAAAAAGGCACTACTTATTGAAAGAATATATGTCCTAACTTTAACATGCAAATAAAATGGAATGAATACCTTCATGTAGACAATATTAAAGGCTATTGAAGCAAATAACTCTACTTGCAGGCAAAGGAGTGAATTTTAAATCTCTTTTTTCATGTTCACTTCCCATATTCAGTACTACACTATTGAAAATTGAAGCCTAAGTAAATATCAAAAACTCAATTCTTACAAGAGAACACCTATAGGCTTTTTATATCTATGTATATTTCCTTTTTTGAAGCAGAAAGTCATGGAATGCAAAGTTGATACATAAAGGAAAAAGAGGCCTTGCAAAGCCAAATGTCAATGCATTTGCAAGGAAACTAAGAAAACATAAAACAACTTGGGTAGAAAAATTAAGGATATGTAGACATTGACAGTAATGAAAATTTATATTTCTTTGAGGGAAAAGTTGGCAAGGTCCAGGTATCTTGGAGAATTTCCATGGACAGTCTACCTTGGTTCTAAATCCATTTTTAAAAAACCTTATAGAAAACACCAGAATAAACACTGAGGATCTCAAATCAACAGTGAACCCTACATAAGTGTTTACAATCAAAAAAAAAAAGAAGACAAAACTCAAGAAAAATTATATTGTGAATAACAATGTTAATACACTACCAATGACACTATCAAAATTTCAAATGACAGCCAAAACAGTGACCGGTCCAGTGTACAATGTAGCAAATCACATAGTATTGGTAATAACATTTCAGTGTCAAGTGTAATTGGTAGCAAGATGGTTGAAAGGTGTTGAATGCAAAAGAGTTGCCCCAAAACAACAGGAAGATCAATTATCTGTGAAGTCTATCTCATCTACAACACAAGCTAAACGGCCAGTGAAGCCAGTATTATCTCTAGATAGAACAGGCTTTGGAAGGACACTCTCAAAACAATATTTGCATATGGCTTTAATACACATGGTACTATGTTATGCTTGTGTGTTTCTAACTTGGAATTAGAGCTTAATTGAAGATTTGTGTCTAGGCTTTTGTTTGTATGACAAATTTCAGGATTTATTATTATTTGAAAATTTTGACTGCCCATTGATGATAAATATTTGGATATGGCTTTAAGACACATGGTACAATGTTATGCTTTGGAATTTGAGCTTATTTGAATATTTGTATCTAGGGTTCTGTGTGTATGAAAAATCTCAGATTTTAGCATTATTTGCAAAATTTGACTACCCATTGATGATGGAAATGTGCATTGCTTGAGAGCCTTAGTTGTATGGAAAGATATTGTAGAGCCTTAGTTGTATGTATAATATATTGTAGAGTTGTGAAAGCCTAGTTCATATATGGTTTTTCCTTAAATGAAGAATGCTAACTCATCGATTATTTTTCATGCAATGTCTATTGTTTTCTTGGGTTACCCATGAATTATTTTATAGCCCTCGCTGCCCTAGAGGAAGCCAAGATGAGATTTTTAAGTATGTCTTTAAATGGTTCTCTGATCTATTTGAGTTTTATCTACACCCAGTTAAAGGTGTCTCCAACATGACTCTTGTTTGTCTTATGTAGATTTCTTACATGAATAGTCATTAAGTTTCTCATTAGAAGTGTACATAGATACTTAGCAGTAGATATATTGAAGAGTGTTCTTCTGAGCGTCTCATTGTTTGAACTTTGTTCATTAAATATTGAAGCATATAATGACTGCAGAAGTATGATTGGAAAATTTGACGTAATTTTTCTCAACAATAGCAGGAACCTGCAACTTTTGAAAAACAAAGCAGGGGTGAAAATTCAGTGAATACAAAGGCTGCCAAGGTGACAATGACTACAAAAAAGGCCAAGGTGATTTTCATTTCCAAGTAAATCCATTCAACATTGGGTTGGATATACAGTACATTCAAATTCCTTCAATTGTATTTGGGGATTCATATGGAGATGATATGGTTCAGCTAATTACAAACTATATATTCATCCCAAAGTACACATTGTTTTCTATGTTTTGATTCATTAGTAGTTGAATTAGTACTGGGATTTAATAGAAGACATTATGAGATTTACCTAAAGTGACCTTCAGTGCAAATCTGTCAAATTTTTCCGGATATCACTTCTTTTAGGCTATTAAAAGTTGAAACTAAGGATCATCCAGTGAGATGTGAGAAATAAAAACATGGCATACGATGCCTATGGTTTCCCTAGGCTACCCATTAATTGCTATATAGGCATGGCTTTCTTAGAGGAAGTGAGGTCGGGCATTCTGAGTATGAATTAAAAATTTAAATGAACTTACAAATCCCCAAGAATTCTTCCAAGCTATCAAAAAAAGGTAGTGTGGGATCATCCTGATGAAATTGCAAATCTGCAAGCATTCTTCTATGCTAATCTACTTCACATGTCCCTTTGAATATTGTTTTGTATTTTTATTCTGTAGATAAAAGTGAAACTATATGTTGATTTTTTTGGTCCAAAGAACTGCCCCTATGCTAATACTGAAGACATGGCTTGTTGTAGACTTCCTATCATCCATGGATCCTACTCAATCTAAGGTTGAATGGCCACAAAAATGAGTTTCTTTGCTTTTCCCAAATAGAAGGCCAAAATCCAATGTTCCCTTTACATGTTGGAACACCCTGTTTGCGGCTATTCAGTGTTATTTTTTTTTGTTTGCAGGGATATACAGCTAATTGCATATTTTGGTGGAAGTAAGATAGATAAATTTCCCACTAATTGCTTGTAGACTAACTCATTAAATTCCTTTGAATAAATCTTGGTTGAAAGTTTTCGTGTGTTAGACTTACATGTAGATGAAATTTTACAATCTGCCATCATGAAGATGCCTAACAAACCTTGGGCATATTTTGTTTGTAAAACAAAGATATGATTGTTTGTCAAATTCTACACCTAAGCAATAATGTAGGATACTTAAATTTATCATGTTTAAAGCTAAACATAAATTGAATTTAACAAGTGGAATACCAAATTGGTCATGTCTTTTTTACATGTATGTTCTTCATTCCCCAAATTGTGAGTGATTATGATTATGGTATGGCCAATTTTGTTACTGTTTGGGGAGCATAATTTTTCCTATACATTGCTGGTTGAACGCATTTCATAAGGGACTGAGTTTAAAGTGCTTGCTTGGCTGAGTTAGATGCAGAGACCAAGACACCCATTCCTGTGTGTATTTATCAATCCACAGGTTACACATTTTCGAGGAGTGTTGAGTTTCGTCGAGACACTGTATGACTGCTGCTTCACATAAAGATATAACACTGCTGGGATCTCTCTCTTGCATAATGCACTACTGATAATACTTAGAGACTGAGATTATTCTAAAGAATGCCTAGCTAAGCCATTTATTCCAGGTTCCATTGTGTTATTTTTCCAAGTTGTAATTATGTCATGTATTTAATTATCGTATGGTTGGGAATTTTTTTTTTTAAATAATTTTTTTTTTTGTCGTCAGTCTTCCGACGGCTAGTTTTTTTTATAAATATTTTGTTCCATCGGTATTCCGACGGCTAGTTTTTTTAAAAAATATTTTGAAACATTGCTCTAGCGACACTTAGTTTCATCACTGTCGGTCTTCCGACGTTTTACTACGTTTCACCCCGTCAGTATTCCGACGGCTAGTTATTTTAAAAAATATTTTGAAATGTTGCTCTAGCGACACTTAATTTCATCACCATCGGTCTTCTGACGTTTTATTACATTTCACCCCGTTAGTATTCTGACGTTTCAATACGCTTCACTACCATTGGTCTTGCCACAGATTTTCCCATTTTATAATGTCGAAAGAGAGACACTCTGGAATGTCGGTATAGCGACGCTTTTGCTAACATCGGAATAGCAACGCTCAGTACATAATGTCGAAAGAGTGACGACCGTCTAGAAATGTCGGAAAATGTGTCGCTCTTCCAACACTTAACTGAAGTGTCGAAATTGCGACTCTAGGAGAAACCACGTTTTTCCCTGCCTTAAAGTGTCACTCTTGGGATGCATATGTGTCGCAAGAGCAACATTTTGGCCATCGGAAATTGGGCCAAATGTGCTAGTGAATCAATCAACAAGCAGCAAGAACAGGGTGGCCCCATCTTAGTACTATTTTTTGCTGGAGATGAAACCTAGTATCATAATAGCATACAGAGAAATTTGGTTGTAAACACAGTTACGGTTACTCTAGAGCTTCGCTCGAACCTCAGACAATAGGTGTAAGAACTCTTGTGAAGACAAGTACCCTCCCAAAGATCGAAGATAGAGTAGGTCCGTCTGGTTTAGGTACCAGGGTAGCCCGCCCCAGTCACCTTGTGCAAGTCAGTAAAAATTCTGGCAACTAAAGATACCTCAAATCACAGACATCATCAGGGGGGTCACGGTCGTAAACAACATGCTATATGGGTAGAACACCTAGATCCCCGATATAGTTTCGACATCCTCGAAGGGAACCCCAATATATAGTATGCCCACTGAATGAACTCGAAGGTGGGCTACCTTCTCATGCACCCTAGTGTTTTCTCACACTTAACTCTGGTGGTAGTGGAGTGGTCCCGATAATATAAGTGCAATGGGATTTCACTTTTAATGACTCTAGTTTCAAGTTTTGAGATATTGGGTGATTTTCTCACTTCTCCTACCCCAAGATCCTAGCCTAAACTACTGTTGGTGTGAGCTCATAAAAATTTATATGATTAATTTTATTATCGTTTGATTCTTAATGTACTTGATTATTAGTCTTGCGGAGGGGGAGTGGACATATGAAATGTGATGAGACTCTGACTCAAAAAGCATGCAGAAACATGCTCTAAATATTCAATTGAATGAAGAGTTTATTCTACAAGGAGAGATTCTTTCAACATCCGTGCACCAGACATTCAAATAACACAATTCAACTTTAAAGATTCAGACATCTATCTATCTTCTCTTAATAGTTTTTTAACCAAATTTTTTCAGAATTAATTCAGCTAAGTTTAGAAAACTTTAAAAAAAAAAATTCCTTCTTCAAAAAGTAGATGCTACTAACATTAAATTTTTAAACAAGAACTAAAGACAAAAATGCTAACTAGTAATCAAGCACAAGGTTCCAGCAAAAGAAGCTAATCTGGTGGCCAATAACTCCACAGCCAAAGGGAAACACAAGACATGTAAACACAAAATTTTGGCTAGGTAACACTGGCAAGAAGAGGCTACAGAGCATTAATATTGAGACTAACACACTGTATATGAGCATAAGAAGCATTATAATGCACTGAAACACTCTCAGAGGGAGCATTACTCAGGGTAAAGTTTCACAAATGGCTAAGCAGGGTCTAATCTGGACTCTGTGAGCTTTTGAGATGATTACTAAGCATATAAATTGGTCAGAAGGATATGTGAATAGAGGAAAAGAGGTAAATTCATGGGAACAACCCTAAAACTTAGGGTTTACTTCCCAGGGGAGTCGCCATTTCTTCTATAGGGTATTATGCTTGGGTGGTGGTTATTGGGTATCCCTCTCAGGGCTTTCCGGTGCCCGAGGCAGACTGTAAGATTAGCTGTAAAGTTCCAAAGGTACCACATGCATGTTCATACTAATATATATAATTTACAAAGAAATATTGGCATGATTACCTCTTTGTGGACGAAAAATCCTATGGAGAACACCAAGCGGTGGAGTAGGAGTCCTTCTTCACCGACTCCAAATATAGATCCTGCAACCAATCAAAGCACCCGTATAATCTCTACAACAATATAGCTTTCTATCAATTAAACTAGCATATAACAAACATAAAACCATGCAGATCTAAGCCACTCATATCATTCTACATAAATGATTGAACAACAATTGTGACACTGATGCATCGAGTGGAAAAAATAGATACAGTCTATTGATTTATGAAAAGGAGGATTAGAACCGTCAGTTGCACCAAGCCCTCCTCAATCTTCAAATTCCTCTCTCTCTTTCTCTATCTCTGAGTGTGATAATGCTCAAGGAAGAAAGTCTTTAATGAACTCTTCTAATCTTCAAGCCTCACAATACAACAATGAAATTCTGCTCCACATATAATCAAACCTTCGACCTTAGACCAAGAGCCCACAACTCCAATTTATAGGAGATGGAAAGGACAAACTTTGCCAACTCTTTCAACCAGTTCAAATCGGGAAAGATCTAGATGTGTCCTCGTTTTTCCTTGCTTTTTCCTTCCATAGGAGTTCAGTTGTGCTTGGAAATGTCTAGTAAAAGGTTTGTGCCATTTAGTTTCCATTTTGAACTGACTCTTTCTGAGAAAAAGCTGGAAATGCCAGTCAATTTTCCGCAAGATATTTCCCTTTTTACATTCAAACATGTATAATGTTGCCCCTTGAGAAAGACAGAGTGTTACCCTAGGCATTAACGCTACCTTTGCATGGCTCAGGTGCATTATAACTCTGTCTAGTTTTTTCTGGGGTGTGTTACCTTGGAAAAAATGGGTTTTGTCTAGGTCATTTTCTTCCTTCCATGTTACCTTATCCTCTGAGATGATGAGGAGGTCATTTGTCCTGTAACGGTAATTAGTTAACTAAATTATTTGAGTTAAAACCAGTTTAACTTGTTCTAACTGATGGATGAGCTAGTGAGAGGTATAGTGAATTAAATCTAATTTAATTCACATGCAATGATCAATTAAAGAACTAATAATCCGCTATAAATAGTTGTTGCATGTAAGTTCTAAGGAAGGCCTAGTTGAGATTGGAGTTAAAGGGAAGAGAACTATCAGTTGTATAGTGATAAAGTTGTAAAAGTCACACATGAGGTCATCAAGATGCCTTTGATGTATTGCATAATATATTGATTGGAATTTCCTAATTAATAGGGGCTCAATTATCCCAGGAATGTGTGACCAAGGTTGGTCAGGTAGAGGCAAGGAAGTGGTTAAATATTGGACAAAACTTGCTTAGATCAGAGTGAGACAATCAACAGAGTGTGAAGGTTTCTTAGGAAGGGAAATAACATTGTATTGTTTCATGTTATTTACTTTATGCAATATACAGATAGAAGGGTTTTTAGCTAAGGCTTTCCCCAGATAAATCTTTGTGTTATGTGATTAATATTATTTCTCTTTCTTGTTCATGTGATTATGAAATCATATTTTGTTTCCACAATTTGTAGAATTGATTAAATATTTTGTTTTAGCATATTACAAGATCAGTTGAATCTATTTAGATATTTCTACATGGTATTAGAGTAGGACTCACTATAGAAGAGAAGAACAAGATTTTGTTTTGAACAGGTGAACCGAATTTGGAAAATTATTCTTCATAACCAACAACAGACCATGATGTCTTTCTAGGGATTGAGAATCGAATATTCCATTGAGGGTAATTCGAATTACATAGCATGGAAGGACAGGATGGAGGCAGTGTTGGAGGACAACATACTAAAGGAATTCATATACGATGATATTCCCTAGACCGCACCAACAAATGCTCAACTTCTTGATGCATGGAAGAACAATGTAGCAAAGGAGAGAAACATTTTTTTAGAAGGGGTTCGACATAATATTATCGCGAAACTCCATGGAAAGGAAACTCCATATGATATGTGGACGACCTTAACATATTTTTTTTCAGAATAGAAGCGACCACAGGAAGCTGACGCTATAGGACAAGCTTAGAAATATCAAGATGGATAAGGGAGACACAATTCCAAAATACTTGACGAAGTTCACTCAATATCGAGATGAGCTTGGAAGTATTGGGGTACAGTTGCCTAGGATGATTTGGTGAGACTAGCACTTATGGGTCTTCCCAAGAGTTGGCACAACTACCATGACTCGGTTAATGGGAGAGAGAAGCTACTAGAGTGGGAGCGATTATGGTCTGACT
Source organism: Pinus albicaulis (assembly GCA_034641835.2). Lineage (NCBI taxonomy): Eukaryota > Viridiplantae > Streptophyta > Pinopsida > Pinales > Pinaceae > Pinus > Pinus albicaulis. The sequence continues at coordinate 101,997,500 of MU968411.1, read as the reverse complement.
TGGTACAAGAAGAGATTTGTCGGAACACCAGATATGGATCCTCATCAAGGACTGATGATGAGGATAATTGTGCCTTGGATGGAGAGATGATGAAAGGGAAAGGGAAGGTGTCCCATTCCAAATCGTATTCAGGTTAGGCGGGCATTGAGAAGTGAGACTTGTCAAAGGTAAAAAAAATTCACTATCATGAGCTTGTGCACTATGCTACAAAGTGTATGCACAAGAAGACAAGCAACAAGTCCTAAGGAGGAGTGGCATGTGAAGCACTAGCTTCACAATTTGATTTGGATTTCACCCTTATCGCATGCATGGTGTCAAAGGTGATGGGTTATGTGTGGTACTTAGATATTAGAGCTTCATTCCATATGATCAACAACAAATAATTCTTCAGTAACTTGGAGGAGAGGGATCTCTAGATGCACATCGAGATGGGAGATGACGGGAGGTATAGAGATATCGACATAGGTACAATTACCTTTCATAGGGAGTCAAATAATTCTCTCACATAAAATATGTCATGTATGTTCCTGGTTTAAAGAAGAATTTGGTTTTTGTTGCTATGTTGGAAGATCATGGCTATGATGTGATATTCAGTGAAGGAAAGGCGTTCCTTCATCACAAAGCCACGAGACAGGTGAAAAATATTTGGGTTCAAGTAAAGAACCTCGAAAAATTGGATGTAGAAGACTATGTTGCCTTGATTAGGAAAGTAGAGAAGGTGAGCCGAGACATCAGTGAGTTATGGCATAGAATATTGGACCATCTGCACCATGGCACTTTGAAGATCATGCAATAGATTTCTACAGGACTTCCAAAGGGTGCACTTGAGTAGTGAGATACATGCAAAGGGTGTACATTGAGGAAGTATACCAAAGCCACCTTTCATGATAAGGAAAGCCGAGTAAAGGTGATCCTTGAGAGGGCTCACTTAGGTGGGTGTGGACCATTCTTGACAACTTCCACAACAAAACAAAACTATTATGTGATTTTTGTATATGATTGTTCATGCAAGTGTTGGATTTTATTCATGCAGAAGAAAGGTCATACGCTCTCAAAGTTTTGTGAGTTCAAAGCACTTGTCGAGAAAGATACAGGGAAGACAATGAAGGATATAAGGAGCGACAATGGTGGTGAATATGTCTCTAATGAATTCAAGAACTTTTGTGCTTCAGAAGGAATTCTAAGAGAATCGATAGTACCTCATAACCCACAACAGAATGGGGTTGCAGAAAGGAATAATAGAACTATTGTGGGAGTAGCACAAGCTATGTTACATGATCAGGGCCTACCGTTGCATCTGTGGGCATAAACATGCAATACAACAATATTTGTGCAGAACACTGAGTCCTCATCAAATATTTTGGATGAGTACACCAGAGGAAGATTTTTCAGGTAAGAGACCAAATGTGTTGCATTTTGAAATTTTTGGTTCATCAGTTTCTTTCCATGTGACAAAAGATGCCAAGAAGAAACTAGAACCAACAATTGAGTTGGGGATATTTGTGGAGTACACACTGATACACCGAAAAACTATTGGGTGTAATTTCCATCACACAGGATGGAAGTGGTAAGAAGAGATGTTAAATTCGATGAAGAGAAGGCCATGCAAATTTCCCTTGAGAGGGAGCTTTAGTTACATGCATTTGAGGATCTCTTGGCTCCAAAATAAGAACCTCAAGATGTGGAGCAACCACAAGTAGAGAGGCAAAGAGTGGAAGCACCCACTCATGCAGAGACATCCTAAGATGGAAGGAAGCACACAAGAGAGGATGATAGGTTAGTGCTTGATGTTAGAGAGAACGTGGCAGCAACCACATCACAACACGAGCAGAGAATATCCCCAGAGCGGTACACTTGCTACATGGATCTTATGAGTGAAGGTGTAGAGATAGGGCCATCCTCTTTTGATGAAGCAGTGTAACAACCAATTTCTGTTGATGCCATGGTTGAGGAGTATGACTCCATTGTCAGAAACATTGCATGGGAAGTGGTCCCAAGGCTGGAGGGGAAGTCAGTTGTAGGATCCAAGTGGGTCTACAAGTGAATCAGGTAGAAGATGGGAGTGTGGAGAAACAAAAGGCTAGGTTTGTGGCCATAAGGTTCTCTTAGGTGGATGAGATTGATTATGATGAGACCTTTGCACTAGTCACAAGGTACTCATCAATCAAATCCATCCTGGCACTTACAGCGCAGATAGGATGGCAGACACATAAGATGGATGTAAGGACAACCTTCCTCAATGGGGTGATTGAGGAAGACGTGTACATTGAGCAGTCAAAAGGTTTTGAGACCTTCAACAGGGAGTCCCATGTGTGCAGACTCAAGAGAGCAATGTATGGGCTGAAGCAAATACCTCGTGCTTCGTACACCAGGATCGACGACTACTTCACCGATTTGGGCTTCACCAAGGGTGAAGTGGATGTGAACCTTTACCATATTGTGGTAAAAGGTAAAATTTTGATTATTGTACTTTATTTCAATGATTTGATACTGATGAGTGATGAGCAGTGCAACAAGTCTTGCAAAGAGGATCTTGCAAGAGAATTTGAGATGAAGGACATGGAGCTCTTGCACTATTTCTTGGGACTGGAAATATGGGAAAGAGAGATGGAGCTATTTTTATCTTAGGGAAAGTATGCCAACGATATTCTCAGGAAGTTTCACATGGAGGGTAGCAAACCCATGGAGACTCTTCTAGTAGGAAAATGGAGGAAGAAGGATGCTACTTTAGGCGAAGTAGAAGATGCTACTATCTACAGGCAGCTTGTGAGTTCACTCATGTATTTGGTGAACACATGACCAAACATATGTTATGCAGTTAACCAGTTTAGTCAAGCTATGGTTAAGCCTACCAAGCTCCTTTGGAAGGCAAGCAAGCATGATGCAGATTGGGCAGGGAGTCCATCTGAAAGGAAGAGCACATTAGGAGGAATCTTCAACATAAGATCAACATTAGTTTCTTGGTACAGTAGGAAATAAAGATCAGTTGCACTCAATTGAGAAGAGGCAAAATACATGGTGGCCAATCAGACAACATGTGAGGCCATATGGATGATGAAGATACTTTTTTGATTTTTTGGTCGATAGATGGATCCGATGGTGATTTATTGTGATAAATAGAGTTGCATCGAACTCCCGGTTACGCGAGTTTTTCATGATAGGTCCAAGTATATTGATATCCGGTATCATCACCTCAGAGATTTTCTGTAGAAGCAGATTATGTCATTAGAGTACATTCCCATGAAGGAGAAAGATGCATACATCTTGACGAAGTCACTATCAAGAGGAAAATTCAAGTTCCACAAAGGAAGAATCGGGGTAGCAGACAATCCCTTTGTTGATGAGAGGGAGTGTTGAAATTGACAACATGAAAGACTTCTAATTTAATTTTCCCTTAATTAAATTAGAAGTAAAATTTAATTAGACATCTTATGACAACTTGTACGAGTTAATTGAGTAGGGAAAATTAAATTAGAAGTAAAATTTAATTAGAAGTAAAATTTAATTAGACATCTTATGACAACTTGTACGAGTTAACTGAGTCAGGAAGACTTAGTTAGCTCAGTCAATTCGAGTTCAAGGTCAAACTGGAGGCATGTAGAGTTATATATAAGTTTTAGGGGGTCCAGTTGCAGTTTATTTTGAGTTGTAATTAGTTAACTCAATTATTTGAGTTAAAATCCATTTAACTAGTTCTAATTGATGGATGAGCTAGTGAGAGGTCTAGAGAATTAAATCTAGTTTAATTCACATGCAGTGATCAATCAGATAATTGATAATTCGCCATAAATAGTTCTTGCATGTCAGTTCTAAGGAAGGCCTAGTTGAGATTGGAGTTAAAGGGAAGAGAACTATCGGTTGTATAATTAGAAAATTTTACAAGTCGTGCATGAGTTCATTAGGATGCCTTGGATGTATTGCACAATCTATTTATGGGAATTTCCTAATTAATAGGGGCTCAATTATCCCAGGAATGTGTGAGCAAGGTTGGTCAGGAGGATGTAAGGAAGCGTTTAAATATTGGACCAAACTTGCTTATATCAAAGTGATACAATCAGTAGAGTGGAAAGGTTTCTCAGGAAGGGAAATAAAATTATATTGTTTCATGTTCTTGACTTTATGCAATATACAAATAGTGAGGTTTTTAGGTGAGGCTTTCCCCAGATAAATATTTTTATTGTGTGATTGATATTCATTCTCGTTCTTGTTCATGTGATTGTGCGATTTTTATTGGTTTCCACAATTTGTAGAATTGATTCAGTATTTTGTTTTAGCATATTACAAGAGCAATTGAATCTATTTAGATATTTCTACATCTTGTCTCCTGGACATGATGTGATCATTTGTGGAATGAATTATATTGGGAGGGAAACTTTTGCATGGAGAGACTTTTAGAATTTATTGAAGTGATTCTTGTTATAATGGTGTAAGTTTAATGCTATTTTCTTTCATTTTTCATGTTGTATCTATGAAATTATGGTTTCTAACTTGGTTTATGCAACTTTTAAACTTAAAATTCCCCACGTAGAGAAGTCACTACAATTTCTAACTGAGTAAATTCATTCCTCCACCCTCTTCACCCAAGGCCCTCTATCATTTACCTTATCCTACTTGACTCCATTTCCCAATTAGATAATGACACTTGTCTAGTTGGTGTTGATCACTTAAATTCTCTTTTCTTGCTTAATTTCATGGTAACCAGGGTTAGATTTAGCTAAGAATATGCATTTTATAGCAAATTTATGTCTATGTGTTATCACCATATTGGAATGGATTGCATTTAAGACATAATAAAGGGAAAAAAATAGCATTGTTTGCATATTTAAACCCTAAAGTGAGGGATGATGTCTTGGTATTTATTGTTGTTATATGCATTTTCAACCATCTAAAACTATTGTTTACTTAACCCTAGTTTTCCTTTGTCATAGGTTATTGATCCTTTGTTGACATAATACTTTATAGGCTATTTTCTAGAGCTTCTATATGCCATCATGTGCCCTAAATTTGCATATCTTACAAACCTTATCTTATAACCAATCTCTTCTAAATTACATTGGTCTTAGGGAAGTGTACTGGAACTATAGGAAACTCTTATATTAGGCTTTCTAAGCTTTGACGTTTGTGTCTTTCCTTCAAATCATTAGACCTTGTATCATTATTGAGCCCTCCTTTGTACATGTACGTAAATATTTTTGACGGAAAAGAAGAATTTTTTTTTTCTTTTCAATTTTGTTTTTATCTTATCTTCTTATAGGTTTACTCAAATTTTAAGTGTAGACACTAGTTGGATGCGGAATTAAATTATGCATCCAATGAGTACCCATCATGCATACTTTTGAGAGGACCCAGATTGATAAAAAAATGAAGATACATTAAAAAAACGTGTTCAACACATTTTTAAATGTATCTTCAATTTTTATCAATGTGGGTCCTCTCAAAAGTATGCATGATGGGTACTCATTGGATGCGGAATTTAATTCCACATCCAATGAGTGTCTACACTTGAAATTTGAGTAAACCTATAAGGAGATAAGCCAAAAATACAATTAAAAAATAGTTTTCATCATTTCCCCCCATAATTCATAACTATTATTTTATTAATTTTCCTTGGGAGGCTAATTTTAGGTTGAAATTTCCTCTAATGACATTTTTGATGATCTTTTCTAGGGAAGCATCCCTTGTGGGATTAATTTCACTGCTAAACAACTAAAAAGAAGTCATTGAGGTGATATTGGTGGTTGATTTCTTGTTGATTAAGATTTAGGTTGCCTAGTAGGGCTTTGCACTAGGCTTACTATATTTTGCGGTAACAACGAAAAAACCAATATATTTCAAACTTACAAAGTAGATACAAAGATTGAGATCATCTATCTAGATATCATAGTTCTTAGTATTACAACTAGAAGATGGATTTTTCATCTAAACAATCCAATACATGTGGAGCAGTGATTTTTGGCATAATACAATATCTCTCTCTCTTGAAATTGGGGGTTCTTTACAAGAAAATTACTTTGGTAATCCTAAAAGTAGAGTAACTAGTAATTCTAACACTAAAATTTCAAAGGTACTTTTGGAGACCAATTTCCAGGATGGTAATTTACCTTAAGAAATGCAGCTCGCCAATAATGTTATTTGGTCCCTAAATAATTTTTCATCCGTGACACAAATTTATAGTACTAGCTTGAGAGTGATACTAACTCTTTCACCATTTAGTATTCGTTGGACCATAAATTTGTGAGAGAACTCCAAAGGTTGATATTTACTTACTTATCATGTAGTTGGTTACATGTTGCCTATCTAACACTACGTAAATGGACCATAGTTTGACATTTATTTCTACTTGCAGTTTGTGTTGCCTCAAGATCTATGCCAAAGAGTCTTCAGGTGTTGGATCTATATAGAAGTAAAATTACTTCTATTGAAGGACTTCGAAAACTAAGTTGGTTGCATGTTCTTGATCTTAGTGACAATAAAATATCTTGTCTTGGTCATGGTAAGTAATTCTAGCTTGGAAAAAGCCATTATCTACTCATCTAATTTTATGATATGTTAAACTAATATATGTACTTTTCAATTTTGGTTTTTACCTTTTAATCTCAATCTCGTAGGTTTTGTTAATTGTATACAAATAAAGGAGTTATACCTAGCTAGTAACAAGATAAGTGATGTTGAAGGTCTTTATCGATTATTGGAGTTGGTAGTTTTAGACTTGAGCTTCAAAAGAGTAATCAAAGTAAAATCTCTTGGTCAACTTGAAGCCATTATATTTATTTATTGGATTTCATTATCTTAGTAAATCCAATACATACAAATGTTGGTGAAGAGCGAAGTCTTCGTCCTTGCCTTGCATATTTCAATAGGAAACTAATTAAAACAACTTATGCATGGGAAGTGGTTGTTGATAGTGTTGATATAGGAGGATGAAACGCCTTATGATGTAAGAATATATTAAAAAATACAAAAAAAACATAACATAGTATAAGGTTAAACTTAAAAAAAACACTATAAAATAAAATCATCGATGTACGTGGTCAATGACACACACACACACACACATAAAATTAAAAATCAACTAGGTTTTGTATTAAAAAATTTGGTTACATATGACTGATATTTAGAATCATATAAAAGACAAAGGGACAACAAGCTCTGGGCCACCAAACTGCGAAAAAAAAATAGAAACAAGGCATGCAAGCTTGTCAAAGAACCCTGAAGGGAGCACCAAATATATCCCAACAATGGGAAGCCACTCATTACAATGTGGGTCATTAAACCCAAATAAAATATGAAAGGAAAAGGGGTTCAAGGCCCGCAAACAATATGCAAATGGACACCCTGGAAACATTATAAGATACTTTGACTGGCAAGAAAAAACAACATCAAAAGAGACTCTGACCAACATGAGATGGATGGAGATTCTCCAACAAGCCATTTCATCACAACATAATCATAGAAAAGAGAGGACACATTGTGACAACGGAGGAGCTAAGCGATGTCATTAGAACTGACCCATAGACACACTATCTAGAATAAGGCAACAAAATCGAGCCACAAACGAGACCCACATCAGGAAGCAGTAGCAACATAAATTGCATCCAGACTTAAATTCCATGATAATAGTGATAGGAAGCAGGCAAGGCGAGTAGAAGTGGCATTGACAGACCCAATAACATGAGACACATATAACCTCCTCTAGCATGGCAGCAGGTACTAGGCGTAGGATGTCGAGAAGATGGAAAAACCAAGGTAAGAGGGTTACGATAGGGAGGCAGGCACCAGGTGTAGGACACCAAGACGATGGAAAAATTAGGGCAAGAGGGTTACAAAGACTAGATTTCCAACCATCGAACCCTCTCCCCTCTTGTCGAAACCCATGGAAATGGTAACAAGATTACTCGAATGACATATAGATTAAAATATACATGTTGTGGATGTCACAACATGTATAATAAGTAATATAATTAGAAAACAAATATTTCTCAAGCAATGAGTATGAGTTATATTCTAATGGAGGCAAAGGAATTTCATTCTGAGGTTTGGAATTGGACTTTCAATTATAAAAATTGTGACGAGGTTTTAAATTTGATGTAACAATAAAAATTCATTAGTCTTATTCTAGTCTCTTAACCTAAATTAATTGAAATTGTGTTTAAGTTGATTTTTAATGATAAATCCACATGACTTTATGTATTTAATAACATGAATGTGATGGGACTATGTCACAATGATTTGCAAACAATTACACAATACGGAAATGATAGAGGAAGTATGAAGTAGGTTAATAAAAGATTGTTAAATTAAATTAAATTTTGGTGAGTAATATGGTTCTTTACAACGCCATTTAAGATTCCATTTCAAGGTTTTATAATTTTTTTGTTATGAAATAATATTTATAAATTAATAATTTTTTATTTTTTAATTATTATTATTTTTTCTTTTTTCATTATTAAAATGAATTAATCTATGTAAGTATTACCTTGATCTCTTAGGAATTTAAAATATATAAAATCTCTAATAATATTAGACATACCCACATACATTTGCACTTTTAACATTTTTTAAATACAAATGTTTCACAAATAGAAACAACTTCCTTTTAGTAGTATATTCGTCATTAATTGTAAGAGATTTAAGGTTATTCAAGTTCATTTCACCTAATAAGTGGAGTTTATTAATGAATGTAACTCTGCATCTAGAGTATTTGTGAGGTTTTTCTATAGTTGAGTTTTTCTATGTAAGAAATTTTCAAACCATGGGTGCTTAACACATGATATTGAATCATATAATTATTTTCAATAATGTTTTTTTACTGGTATTTTACCAACCACAGTGATTTCATCTATTATGTTGGATTTTTGAAAATTTTATGTAATGAAGCATTCAAAGCATTGACCTATATAAGAAATTCATGAAACTTTAATACAAATTCCATAATTTTAATGACAAAGATTGCATTCAACATTCCATTTCTTGTCATTTTTAATTTTAAAATTATAAATTTTGGGATTTAAATTTCAATGGGAAGTTAAGGTGGGATATATGCATAGGGAAAGCACTACAAGAGGATGAAAATCATTCTTATTTTATTTAATTTTTTATAACCTAGAGGAACCCAATAGCCTGCCTGACACATAACAACTAGCAAACCTATGGGGGGCTATGAATTGTCCTCCTCTCCATAGCCTGGATCACAACAGGGGGATTTAAACCTGGGTCTTTTGAGTTACTGTTGGAATCACAATTGCCGTTAGACCAAAACCTACAGGCGTTAGTCTCCGCTACAATTGCCAAAGTTAGGATCCACGAGAGGCGGTTAGTCCATGTCGCGAAACACACGGGGAGCGTTGAACCCAATGTCCAACAATCTCGCCCCCAGCGCGAGCTGGGTGAGTTTCGAACTCGAGACCTATCGCTCTGATACCACTTGTTGGAATCACGATTGTCATTAGACCAAAACCTGCAGGCGTTAGTCTCCGCTACAATCGCCAGAGTTAGGATCCACGAGAGGCAGTTAGTCCATGTCGCGAAACACACGGGGAGCATTGAACCCAATGTCCAATAGTTACAACAGTTTCACATTTCTCAGATAACCAATTGAGCATTTGATAACAAACAAAATAAGAATACAAAGAAAAACCCCCTTATGAGATAAGGTTCTTCTTTCAAACACGTATAACCTCAATACTCCTTTATGGTTGTGGAGTATGACATGAAGTATATTGAGACCATATTAACATGCTCAAGTGAGTCCAAAAGCATTTGATAACAAACAAAATAAGAATACAAAGAAACAACCCCTTACGAGATATTCTTATTTGAAACAACACTATCCCAAGAGAATTTAACACATTGAAAAAATGATTCTATGTAAACAAAATGGCAGCCATGGAGAACAAAAAGAATCCAATGAAGATCCAACAAGATGATCTAAAAGAAGGAAGACAATATGACACTGACAATGTAGAGAATGGTGTGAAGAGTGGGATATGGAAGAAGAAGCATGTCCAACAAAGAAAAGGTGTTGAAATCTAGTACACAAAAAGAAAATGGATAGAAATAATGAAATAAAACAACATTATTGCGTAGAAAACTCAACAAATAGGAGAAGATCAGGTGCAAAGCTACATGAAACTTACCATCCCATGCCATGTAAAGTAGATAATAACAGAATTAAGAATTAATTCACACATCGTGAGATGTAAGCAAGAAGATGAGAACAATTCAAGGGGCCATAAGAGGAAAGTTTATGTTGAATATGTCGAAATTGAGAGGTAGAAACTAAACATACCCATTGACGGGAAAAAATGTACCACCAACAGTAAGGGAATCTTCTCGGTAGAAATTCCTAATTAGATCTCATGTCATTTGGGATAAGAGTCTCATCTAGTATGTGGGCCCGACTGCTACCATGTTTATTTTCCTCTTAGCTTTCAAGTGAAAGATGTTAATGTGAGGACATGTATGAAATACCCGGATAATGAGGATGAAATCAACCCACAATGGATGCACTTGGAAGTATATGTTACAAGAACATAACAAAAAAACAATAAGAATAAGTATATCTTAAGAGGAGTTAGTGAGCTAAAACCATCTACGATATACACGAATGAGAAAGTACCAGATGTCAATAGCAAATGAGTTCACAACAAGTTACTAGCATAACATGGAATGATAGAGCAAAGATTCAAAGCGAACACATGAGTGATAAGCTACAAATTAGTTCATCAACATATAACCCATATGAAAGCACACCCTTTGGGAATACCAAATAGTCATTATAACAACCATCAAAGTGCACAGGAATCGGTGCCAAAAATGAAGAGATTCTCATTGAAAATGCTGCAAATTCACTTACATGTACAACAAGTCCACCAAAATCCAATAGTAGAAGGTCGACTGCTCATATTATCTCCAAGATAAGCTCTTACCCTCACCACAACTCAACCTAATATCTACCAAGAGCAAGAATGCTCAAAGCTACCTAAGTGCTCATAACTATCTCTATTATAGTTGGACTCAAATAGAGACACATATTCATGGATGATGAATGAATTCATGGTTGCACTTGTTTCTCCTTGAATTTGAATTAACCACAAGGTACACGCTTAACTTTCTCATCTGAATAGTCCTGATCAAATTCTGCCATCTGTATTGCCAATGAGAATATAATGAATCTGTTGGCTGGTCAGGTCACACTGTGTTATCTTGCTAGAATCCAAATCTGAGTTCTGTATGCTTAATTATCTTCCAGCATATCCTAGAAAAAAATAGCTTTATCTTGAGCAAATTTCTTTTATTTGAACCACTTTCGCCAATGATACTTTGAGATTTTTTGCTTACGAAAAGGCACTTCTTTTATGTCCTCTTTGCAATATTGGCAATGCCATTCATCTTGAAGAGGTACTGATTTTATTTTAGGACTACAACATGACATGTGTAAGGCCTCCTGACACATCATATCATGAATGAGAGTTCTAATTGAATTTTTTGAAAAACCACATATTTTGCGGAATAGTGAGAAACAACTATTGCCAACAACACCTGAACGCCTTGCTGCTGCATACTCTCATGAAGACACAAACCAACCCACCAATCCATACTCCTCCAAAACATAAATGTACCACTCTTTTTCAGAGTCACACCCTTGAGAAAGTAGGGTATAATCAATAGAAAATGAGCACTCGGTTAATTACATACTGCTTAGTGGAGACCACAATCTGTTTTAAATTACATTTATATATTTGACAGATGAATTGTGTAAATTTGAGAACTGGTAACTGGTAGGCTCTTCAATGATTGACTTGCTGCCTGAAAAACCTTCTCAACATCCACATTATTCATATAAATCTGAAGTTCCTGTCTAACAAAATGAAATGACTTCACCATCAGTCGTCTTACAATCAATATGCATTCCAAGACAAGTTTCATATTTCTCAGTCTGCAGAAACCCTCCCAACCCATTATTTCTTGACCACAAAAGATTCAAGGGCTAGCCAATACACTTGTATCATGCTGCTCAATATCAACATTGCACTTGCTAGGAGCTTACATTTTTGCCACCTGAGGTGTCCTAAAAGAATTTATCTTGTCATCATGCGAGAATTCGTTTTGAGCAATTCTACTTGACAAAATAATGGTGTTTTTGTATCTATCATCGCATGTTCAGAAATTGGAAAAATGGGGGACATAATGATCCCAACATTCCAAAGGGTGGTACTTTGTCAGAATTTGCCACTAACGCTCTTCAAAGAATACTACAAGCAGCAAAACCCTAAAAATTGTGCCAAAAATTGATGACTTAAAGAAACAGCATTCACAAACGATGTTGTTTTTCTTAGACAATGACTGCATGGCTGGAGAACCTTTAAGCCACAGAAAAAATCGTCTGCGGTATCGGAGGAAGAATTGTGTAAACACTGTGTTGACCTGCTCAGAGATGATCCGTTTCTCTGTAGAGAAGGGTGATGAATTCACATATGAAGAGTCAGATGGACAAAATCGGAATTCGTAGTCAAAGGTGCAGTGAAAGATGCTTTCCTTTTGCATGTCGAAGGAGGCTCAATTATTCTTTCATGTTGATAAGGTTGCCCTCATAGCAAGCCAATTTTGATGAATTCTGACACATTATCGGAATTCCTGCCCGCTTTAGATGCTCGCTGTAACGAACAATGAGATCTATATCGTGTTTAGGTGTTCAACGAAACATTACAGTTTTGAGGAAGGATCATTTGCACTAGTATTATCACTGTTCTCAACAGTCTTTTCTGTTTTTCCCAAAGAAAAAACAGCTGTCTTATGTTACAAATAAAGGCAGTACATATGTGAAGAGATAACCCATAGAGCCATGGCAGATAGTGCCCAATAACCACAAAAAGAAACACAGCAAAAAAACTATTCATCATCCCAGAAACAGGGCAACGGGACAGAGGACCCATGAAAAAACAGAGGACAGTAAACGAGATCGATCATCAAACATCACTGGCAGAAACAAAAATATCAGAGAAACAAGAGCAGAAGGGATAAAAAAGAAGGGCATGGTCACCCAACTGCAGATGCCAAAAAAAAACTAAGGTGCAGAAACTCTTTTAATAATGACTTTTAATAAATAACATTTAATGTGCATGTAATGAGAAGCAGGGTGCCATGTATGAACTTCTCATTTACAAGCTCACATTAATTAGCTCACCATCCTTAGACCATTCAGTAACATATTTTCATGTTACACTGTTAATTTAAATTGAAAAACGTATAACAAAATTCAAATTCAAACACCTCATCATTCAAAAATAAAAAAAAGTTGAAAAATTATGCCATAACTGCATAGTTTTATCACGGATGATATCACCACATGAGAAATTGTCACAAAATGTATTGAAACTTTGAAAATGCCATTACTTCCAGTAACTGAGCTATTGGCGCTTGCCCCTCTAATTCTGTTCATTTCCCTGGAACCAATCCAATAGAGGATCATGTGATGTCATTGCTGTCTCTGACATGTTCTCCAATTCTTTCTGCTTCAACTATAGTTTCATGCGTTCATTCTCAAGCTTCATCTTTTCTATTTCCAGCGTCAGCTTCTTCAACTCTCTGTCCTTCTTGCTAGAAATTTTCTGCCACTTGAACCGCTTCTTTTCAAGCTCTAATGCTTGGGCTTGACTTTCCACTTTCCGCTTCTTCAACGACAATTCCTGAACTCTCATCCGTTGCCTTTGCATCCTTGATGTTCTGGAACTATTTTGTTGCTTCCATTTTGTACTTGCATTATCTTCATCATCTTCACCATTTTCATCATTCACTGCAAACAATGCTTCATGATCAAAATCTGCCGCGATATATAGCTTGTTTGCCTTGTGATAAGAACACATCTCTTGATAGAATAAGTGCTTGGAACACAAAATTTTCTTTATTTCTTCCGTGGTCTCCTTAATCTTACTAGTATGATCTGCACCCTCACCTCAACCATATGATCTGGGAAAATGGTACAAGGGAAGAGGTGAGGGTGCAGATCAAATCAGTAAGATTAATAAGAAAACATAGTTCTATTATATTGGATGGAAGAAAGTGTAATAGCTAGGAATATGGATTGTTTTGTAGAGCGGATGGAGGAATTTTGTGACCCTTTATGACAACAACAACACCAAAATTAACAAGAAAGTGTAATGGATGAGAATATGACTTTTTCTGTAGAGCGGATGGTGTGTGCCCCTTCACAACAACAGAACCAACATCAGTGAGATCTGCATCAACACCGAAGCTTCAGTTACTTGGGTGAAGATGAGCCCATTGAAATAGAAGATGGCAGTGATGACCATCATAATGAGATCATATGGTCACCTCGTTTGAAATGGCGAAATGACATGGTGAGGTTTCTTATTCTAGTGGTTTGTTCCATGGATGAGGACTGTAATAGGAACAATGTTGAGGACGAGAATAGGAACAAGTTTAGAATTCTATTGAAGAAGGGTAAGAGGATTTGTGTTTAAGAAATCATGTTGGAGAAAGGATTTCGTATTTCTCCCCACCAGTGGCAAGATATATTCATTGACCTTAACAAGAAGTTTAAGAGACTAAATGATGTGCTTGGAGAAGACACATCAAAGGTTATTGTGATCCTGCTCGGTTGGATTCTGTGGGTGGTATTTATAAGGAGACCAAGGAAGAAATATGGAAAATTATGTGTTCCAAGCACTTACTCTATTAAGAGATGTGTTCTTATCACAATGCAAACAAGCTATATATCGCGACAGATTTTGGTCATGAAACATTGTTTGTGGTGAATGATGAAAAAGACGAAGATGATGCAGAAGATAGGAAGAACATGATGGAAGCAACGAAATAGTTCAAGAACATCAAAGATGAAAAAGTAGCGGATGAGAGTTCAAGAATTGTCGTTGAAGAAGTAGAATGAGGAAATTCAGGCCCAACCATTTGAGCTTGAAAAGGAGTGGTTCAAGTGGCATAAAATTTCTAGTAAGAAGGACATAAATTTGAAGAATCAGAAGTTGGAAATAGAAAAGATGAAGCTTGAGAATGAACGCATGAAATTGCAGTTGAAGCAAAAGGAATTGGAGATAGTTTCAGAGGCAGGAATGACATCACACTTCCCAATTCAACATGTCCATGTTAGGAGCATTTTTTAACCATAGAAATAGATGCACATGTGGAGACCAACAATGTTGCCACTCATAGTGACTTCAATAATCTGTAGCTTGATGAAAACGTTCAAAAATTTCATCTCGAGACATTGTATGTCTTAAGTTCATATAATGTGATACAATTTGAGGATTATCAATTACATTTTGACATCTCCATTTATTTGCTTCAACTGGATCTCTAGGACATGTACCTGGCAGTAATTGATGTAAATATGGCCATTTAATACTTGTTGCATTTAATGTAAAGAATATTGTAGGACACCCAATCTGTTGAACCAAGTTGGGTAGTTCAGCAAGACATTTATTCTAGTATGCACCTGTGCCTCTTAGTATAGTTCCAAATGGCATAAATCTTTCTCCAATTCGTGAATCTGGAGGATTTTGCAAATGTTCTCGTAAATTATCCAATGTTGTTATTAAATTTGTCATATTATTCTTCACAGATACCGTAGAGGAAGCCTGAGCACGATGTCTCTTGATGATATCGAGTAAAAAGTATCTAAATCATGAGTGCCTTCCAAACCTATTGTCATGATATCGGAGAAGATGTTTTGTATACTCATGAAGATGGACATGTCTCTCACTTGCTTGCAACCAATATGCTTCACCTTTTGGGAACAATGATGAAAATTTCATATTAAATAATCTCACAATGTTATACTCATTGATTGGAGGTGATCCAATGCGAGGCCAACTAAGAAACCTCTACATTAGGTTGTTCCTCTCCTTTAGGGTTATTTACCCAATCTAAAATAATATCTATCTCTCATTGAGCATTTGGAAGCTTTGATGCAAATGAAGATGTATGCAAGTCATCTAATGCATCATCAGTCCCTGGAACCCCTCCAAACATTGCAAATTTAGTGCCATTATCTATCTCTGGAAAAGTAACAACATTAATAATATGTGATACATCTGTTGCAATTTCAGGTAATTATCGAAGTACATAATTATCAACTTGAATCCCACGATAGTATGGGTCATTCTCTATCTTATAGTAGAATACATGCAATACAATTTCTTTCCTCACAGTAAAATCACAACTTGATCCTTTTGAATTTGTTTTTCCGCACAACAATTATCAAATACAAGTCTTTAATATGTCGGGGTAACTTCATGGCAATATTGGTAACCTCTTGTGGAAAACTAATAGTGTGTCCTCTATATTTGTATTTTCCACCTATTGAGTGCATAACCTGCAAAATTGGACTTTCACGTGCTATCAACATCTCTTCAACTTGTGTGAGGTCTGTGAAAACTTTAGGTTGTTCTCCTCGATTCATATGGTTATCGACTGAAAATCTATGATGAGTTCTTTCTCTTTTAAATCTCATACACATTGTACGTTTATTTTTGTTATGTACTTGAATTTCTGCATACGACTCTTCACACACATGACATATTTGAACTTGAGCCAATCGATCAATCCTATCATGAAATCTTTGATGTGCAACATTCATATCAGCAAGAGTATCATGTTGATGTTGGGCATTAATATGTTTTAAACATCTTTTTTTCATAGGATTTTCTTCAGCATCTTGTACCATGTTTGAGTTGGTTAGATATTGTTTTCTTTGTCGATATGATCTTTGTTGTTCACTTTTCCCTTTCCTCTATTCTCGTGATTTTTAGTCATTATTTCCTCTTGATTTTCTTGTTCATTTCCACTTTGTTGTGCATTTTCTTCTACTCTTTATTGTGCCTTTATTTGTCAATATGCTCTTTGATATCATCTTTGGTGTGCTCTTCTCTCTTCTTGTTGTTCTACAGCTGTCATTTCTAGTGCTTTTTTTTGTCGACATGCTCTTGTTTATTCATTTTTCTTTATCCTTTGTTCTTCATGTTCTTTAAATATCATTTCTAATGACTTTCTTTGTCGAGATGCACTGTAATCTTGATATCCTACTCATTTCCCTTCTTTAACCAACACTTAGTCAAAATAGGCCTAAACCTTCCTCCTATTTCCTTGCGCAATCCTTGAGGAAATTAGCCCCTAAAAAATAGGGAAATTCACTATATCCTTGTGAAAATACTCAAGGAATTGACCACCTGCTCAATGCAAAAAATTTGTACACTCAACTAGTATATAATTGTTAATTACAATGTGTGTTTTCCTCCACTCCAACTAGGAAACTTGAATTCCATGCATGACTAGGACTATTTTTAGTAAATTGATCAATTCACTCGGAGATCAATGAGCTAACAATTGTTATAACTACTCAACTAAACTCATTCTGACTCCACTAAATACTAGAGCTAAGTTAAATGAGTTTAACTAACAATAACTCCACTATATTGCTAGATTTTAGCAATCAACCCATGCACAACTCTACTTCTATCCTACAAACTATAATTTAATGATTTAACTAGGAGACAAGGCCATGTCACTTCAACTAACTGCAATCCAAGTCATATTGTTGATGTGGAAAATCGAATTTCTCCATTTGCCTAAGGCGCAGGTCAAATGAAGCCTTTTCTTGCTACAATTTCAACACTTTCTAGATGCCTTCTTTCCTAAATAGATCTCCTCAAAATAAGAGTATGTGATTCTTATTCTTTCAATTCATGTTATCCTGTAGAGTTTGATTCACCATCCCTTAGTTCAAACTATATATTCTCTAGTTTTTCTCACTTGGAAAAAAATCCCATTTGATAACATCTTTCACTTCTCTAGATACCACATCTCGATTGTACATAACCTTATTTATTTATGGGTTCCAAAACTTTTAACCTTTTAAACCATATTTATAACCAAGAAAGATGCATCTTTTAGATTTTCTATCCAACATCATTCTATTTTCCTTTAGAACACGTACATATGCATCACATCCAAATACCTAGAGATGTGCGAGACATGGTTTCTTACTAGTCGATACCTCATGTGGAGTCTTATCATCCAATGTTGATGAGGGTGATCTATTTACCGAGTAACATGAAGTATCCACAACCTCTGCCTAGAATTCCTATCCTAACTCAACACCACTAAGCATGCTCCTTGTTTTTTCCATCTACTTCCTATTCATCCTTTCTACAACTCCATTCTATTGAGGTGTGTATGGGGTAGTATTTTTCCATGCTATAACACACTTATTATATAACCCTTCAAATTATTTCCAGAAAAATTGTCGGCCATTATCCATCCTCAACACCTTTATTTTCCTCTATGTATGATTGTCCACCAGAGCCTTAAATTCTTTAAATGGCTCTAGCATCTTTGTTGAAGTATTTCTCAGTCAATGATCACATTATCAACTATACCTATGGATTTATGGGTCTACCCAAGGCATATCACTCCGCTTGTGGATTAGAAACACCTAATAGGGATGTTGACCTTATCATCCATAACATATGTGAGGTAATTTGTTTACAAATCTTGAGGTAGTTAGAAATTTGAAGGTGATTATTGTGTGAAGTATTCCTTGTGTCCCTAGCATTAGATATAGTCCACTATGATTTTTTTAAGGGTTTTTTCCCTAATGATATTGATTTCACTTGATATTAAGAGGTCTTTTAAGGTTGAATCACACATGCAACAAATATCCTTTAAAGGTTGGCTTGACTCCTTTCCACCACATTCCAAAGGGTGCTTTCTCTCCTTCTGAGTGTAGATGTGACCTTGTAGCTGAACATTTCCCTATAGATATTAGCACTAGGCCTTGAGAAGATTCCACATGCTTTCACACCTGTTGGTGTACCTCTAGATGCTCAAACACTGACCCTAGAAGCTTGCACATTGGCTTACTTGATGATGTTCCTAGATGGACCTAGGATTCCCACATGCTAGCCTTGACCTTATTTGATGGACATTTATTTAGGATGGATGTCACTGAGAAGACCTAGAAGGGATAAAAAACCATGCCTTGATGCCAAGAGTTTCCTTGGATGGTTCAATTTCATCCTTGTTTTCCCTAATAGGGTGACGTAAGCCATTTCATGGATGATGTCATAGTAGGGTAGGTTCTTTTTGGAGATGTACATGATTTATTGAAGTGAGGAGCACTCAATAGACTATGTCATCACTTGCTTAATGGATATTGATCATTCTTGGAGGATGATGTCATGATGGAGAGTATTATTTCGCACACATGTGGTCTATTTTGCCATTTTTATGATGTTTTTGATTTATCTCAAGGTCAACTTGTGACCTCTGACCTAGTTGAATGCTTAAATCAAAATTTTACAACTTTTTTTGTAAAATTATGAAGATGTGACTTGGTTACCCTCACATAAATAGAGGGGAGTCATCTTTCATTATTCATCATCATCATTCATCACACTTCTCTTCTTTAAGAAGTGTGCACTAGCTCTTGTCTTGTGTTGAAATTGGCAACATGAAAGGCTTCTAATTTAATTTTCCCTTAATTATATTAGAAGTAAATTGTAAATCCACATCTTATAACATCTTGGATGAATTAAGTGAGTTAGGAAGACTTAGTTATCTCAGTCAATTTGAGTTGAGGGTCAAACTGGAGGCATGTAGAGTTCTCCCTAAGTTTTAGGGGGTCTAGTTGCATTTTATTTTGAGCTGTAATTAGTTAACTAAATTATTTGAGTTAAAACCAATTTAACTTGTTCTAACTGATGGATGAGCTAGTGGGAGGTACAATGAATTAAATCTAATTTAATTGACATGCAGTGATCATTTAAAGAACTAATAAGTCACTATAAATAGTTGTTGCATGTAAGTTCTAAGGAAGGCCCAGTTGAGATTGGAGTTAAAGGGAAGAGAACTATCAGTTGTATATTGATAAATTTATACAAGTCACACATGAGGTCATTAGGATTCCTTCTATGTATTTCACAATATATTGATGGGAATTTCCTATTTAATAGGGGCTCAATTATCCCAAGAATGCGTGAGAAAGGCTCGTCAAGTAGAGGCAAGGAAGTGGTTAAATATTGGACAAAACTTGCTTAGATCAAAGTGAGACAATCAATAGAGTTTGGAGGTTTCTTAGGAAGGGAAATACCATTGTATTGTTTCATGTTATTTACTTTATGAAATATACATATAGAAGGCTTTTTAGCTGAGGCTTTCCCCAGATAAATCTTTGTGTTATGTGATTAATATTATTTCTCTTTCTTGTTCATGTGATTATGAAATTGTATTTGGTTTCCACAATTTTTAGAATTGTTCCAGTATTTTGTTTTAGCATATTACAAGATCAGTTGAATCTATTTATATATTTCTACATGGTATCAAATTAGGAATCACTATAGAAGAGAAGAACCAGATTTTGTTTTGGACAGGTGAATCGAATTTGCAGAATTATTCTTCACGACCAACAGCAGATCATGATGTCTTTCTGGGGATTTAGACTCAAATATGCCATTGAGGGTGTTATATGAAATTATAATCTATGGATAAAATAGATTCCCTGAGTGTGGTGTTCCTTCACTCAGAACAATAGACGAAAGACAACTATTATTTTCTCTAAGACAAATAGATAGACTGAAAGGAAAGAAACCTACTTGTGATCCTTTTACTCTCTTTCTCCTTCTTTCGTTGTTGCCATCACTCTCAATCCAACTAAACCCGCTAGATCGATACACGCAATCAAAGACAGAGAACAACAAACAACATACAAATATACAAGTATGTACTTATCTTAACCAAATCAAACTGATTAGATCTGAGAATACATACACAATTGAGAATGCATTTCACAAGATATAAGCATACATATGAGAAAATGAACATATATCTTTATTAATAAAGTAGGAGGAGAAGATTACAACCAATAGATCGATTCATCGTCAACCTGCTCCAACTTCATTCCATCCTCATCACACCAAGCATCATCTCAACAGCATAAAAATACTTCCAGTTCTCATCAATTGAGAATCCAACAGCATAACATTACATAAATTTCTCCCTACCTAGTACTTAGATGAGTGCTCAGTTTATAAGGCAATTGAAGGTAGTTTCTCAATAAACGGAGTTGAATGATTGTCTAATAATAGGTGAGACATGTTTCCAAGTTCATTGGTGATGGGTGAACACTTGTATTCGAAGTATGACACCTATGAACTCTTCTAGGAGACACTGGACATGTGGAGATTCTCAGAACAATGATGATTTATCTCCCAGGAGACCAATGCACCCTTAAGTGTTGGGAAGTGCATTGCAGTGCATCCTTGCATGGAGATAAGTGCTTTGCAACGCACTTAGGCCCATTTAGAGGAGCATTGATGAGTCAATGGGTTATATAATCTATACTTCAAACATTGTAAATCTCACAATTAAAGCCATCAATGGAATGAATTCTCTTAGGGCATATAAAAACTGAATTAGGGGATGATAGACCCTATTAGTATTGAATTAGCGGATGATAGACCCTATTCATATTGGTCTTGGGGGATGCTGCCCAAATTGACCCATAACAACTTCTCCCTAAAGCATGAAGTCAAAATAATGATAATATTTAGATGAGATGCTTTACGATGTGATGAGTAGGATCTTAAGCAGATGGTGACCTGCATCAATTTGCAATACATTACATCACGATGTCTTACATCTTGGGCATGAATTGCCAAGGGAGGCATACCCATGCTCAACACATAAACTATCATAACCTGTAAATTATTCAGAAAGTCATTTCCAGATATAGACATGCCTACAGATATAGGCCCATGTTCGGATGACCATTTGTATGTAAAGCCATCATACGTATGATGTGGTACAATTCCTAAAATCGCAACTCGGATTGATGAAACTAGATCTAGGGTCTCCTTATATCATTCACTCGATCGTTTAAGTATAGGTCTAACCATGCGAATAAATGACCTGAAGTCAAACATGGGAATACATCGTCTTATTACTAGCCATTGATGTGTGGTGTTAACAAACGCGAGAGAAACCACCTTTGATGTTAATGGTTCTCAAGGTAATGCAGTACAATTTTGTAAGGCATGAATAGATTATTTAATGTCGAGAGGCAAAAAAAATATTTCGGTCGAAGGTCCAGAAGTGAGAAACCTGTCGATGATGTAGCAAGCTCCAAGGTACTGGAAATATGTTTCTAAGTTAACTTCCTGGATGATGAGATGATGTTGACATGAAGAAACTTTATCGCGAAATAGGAGTAATGATTTTGGAGACAAAATGTGACTTGATGTAGCAATGTTCAGGGATGGTAGTCATGAAAATGAAGGTGTATGAGTATTGTAGAAGATGAGGCTGGATGACTTCTCTTGAACATATCGGTGACACTGAAATGAGTTGGTAGCATTGACCCAAAACCAAAGTGATGGTATGATGGACCATAGGTATGATAGAACAGCAAGAAGATTACTCAACCCAAAGTAATGATGATGAAGTGAAAGTGTCATGTTCAAGAGCAACTTGCTACCATAAAGTGTTCTATTCTTTTTCCGAAATTTTCCCGAGTCATTGCTGGCCAGTACTTCTTTATTTTTTAACAAGCTTAAGGAGGGTAACATATGCTTGATCTATAATTTGACGCTTCGAGTGAATCCATTGCTATTTAATGATTTAACGAGTCTAGCGATAATGAAACTCGATCTTTCTATGATCGACAAGTCCGTTGCTATTTTATGTTTTAACGAGTTTAACGACAGTGAAAACCCAACCCTTTTTCATATTTAGAGAGTTTGAAAAAGAAACGAAAAGAAAAATCCATGAGTCATTTTTCGTAAATTAGTCGCTCAGGTCCGAAAAAGTGTAAAATGATACTTGAGAAAACCTCTTAGCCATGTTCGACTAAGGTGTTCCTTTTTCATAAATAAGCTATCTCAGTCCAGAAAAGGGTTAAACTTATACTGAGTAGATTTCGTTTCATTTACTTTTACGAGCTTAAAAAGACAAGTGCTTGGCAATATTTTCAAATTATCGGAGTCTGAAAAGTGCTAAAAGAAGACTCTAGGGGGTTCCTTTTTCGCATTTATCAAAGCTCGAAAAAGGAATCAAAGTGCGCTTTAATTTCCTTTTTCATTTTTATCAAAGCTTGAAAAAAGAGGATAAAAGTATGCTTTGTGGTCAAATCATTTTTGAATAATTGTGCACTTCAAACTCACTCTATCAGCTATAAAACCTGTTCAGAGAAAAATCAAATGGATTAAAAATATCTGTTTCATAGTAAAAATGAATAAAAACCATAGTAACATCATAAAATATGAATAAAATAATAAAAATGACTACTAAAAGGTAGCTTTTACCATTTCATTTTACCATTCCATAGTTACCATTTGAAAATTAGGAGCTCTGAACCAGTTTTTCCTTGAAATTCAGCAGCTGATTGTGACAGTTTCAATGGGATATTTCTCACGCCGTTTGATCCAGGTTGGAGCTATGAACCTTCTCTTTCTTTTAGTTTCATTTATGTTTCATTTCATGGTAAATATTTAAGGTTTTGATCCCCTTAGGGTAAATATATTACGCTATGAGGGAAACACACCCTTGAATGTAAAAAGGTGTGTTGCAATGCACTGGAATTGAAGTCCAGGTGAATTTTCAATGCTCTATCCATTGACTTGGGGTGAGTTGGGCACATTTATCAATTTTGTTTCTTGCTAGGTGCCCAAAATTTCCCAATTTTTTTGTATGAAATCGATCCTAATGAAGCTTATGATTGGATTTCAGGTATATATTGGATCAAATTGACCATTACGTGGCGAGAAAGAGAACATGAAGAACAAGACATGATTTCCCTAAATGATCCAGGTACTGTAAGAGCCCTCAGGGATTGTGGGTTGCTTAAATACTTCAGATTATTAGGGATGAGACTGCATATGGAACTATTGGAGTTCCTAGTTTGTTCATGGGATCCAGTATTACAGGATTTTCACATTGGGGACAAAGTGCTCCCAATATTTCTTGAGGATATTTACTTTCTCACTGGATTATCGAGGCGTGGTTCTCCTATTTCCCTTGCAGGATATACTCATGGAGGAGAGAGTGTGAAGGATTGCATATGCTAGTATTGTCAGCCAAGGACCGAACCAAGTAAAGAGAGGAAAATAAGCATTCGTGATGTGCATGATTTACCTTTGAGAACTATCCTTTTTACTATTTCAAATCTTGTTGGTTTTGCGACACTACATGTTGCGAACCGATCATACATGCACTATGCTATTGAGTGCCTAGAACCGAAAGTATTCACCTAGGCTGAAGCAGTACTCTTTCAGATGAAATAAAAAATGACTAAAGCAAAGGGAGGCAGGAAGAATAATTCAGTTATGGCTTGATCCCGATTTCATTCATTTTAGAGTGAGTTCCATTGATGCAGTCGTAGCATGTTACGCTGAGCATATCTGGTCCTAGAGATCCTCGGATGCAGAGATGGTTTGAATTGATGGCTATACATGCTGGTCAATAAACCATCATATTCTCTACAACATTCTTTTCCTAGTTCAGACGACAGATGATTGCCATAGAGGAGTATCCATATGCAGGGGTAGATTTCCGTGGAGATCTAGATTTGATTCTACCATATGTCGCTCAATGGGGTGTAATGGGTAAAAATGTTTTGACCATGTTTTTTGATTTTTTAAGGTTTCTACATGTTTTTTGTATTTTTTATGTTTCCCAAGACTAAACTAAAGTTTTGATTTACACAGATGTGGGTCACGTTTGACCAGTGGGTCGACCAGAGCGGGAAGCAGATGAGCCAACAGAGAGGACCATTGGGAGAGAAGTCCTTTGGGATTTATATTTGACCGAGACTCTTACTGAGCTGTAATAATACATAGAGGGATTGACTCTTGGGATACCATATTCCTGGATCAAGGAGTTACCTATGAGACTGTAGCGCCATACTATTGGTGTTCCTAACCATTGGATGTGGTTATTGTATAGGATAGATAGAGCAGTTGCTTGTTATCATGAGCATCACTAGTTTACTTTGAAATTTTTGCATACATTTTGAGGTCATACGACCAATGTGTCTTGGGCACAAATTTTGTAAGAACCTAAACTATCTATCTATTTGTTTTCAGTGTTTTCCTATGTTTAATGCGCAATCCTATTCAATTATGTGATGTGAATTGAAAATGTGTCTTTACATGTGTGGAAAATGTCTATTTAAAACATAATTCACCAAGGAATCAATTAATGTGTTCAAATTTCTGGAAATGTGTTGATATTGAATGTAATCAAAATGTATTTCCAAAAGTCAAACTCTAAGGAACATATGATGAAGTGTTGGATTTCAGACAGTATAGATGCTAGTAAGCTGCAGTTCGACAAGTTGTGAGTCTAACCTAATGATGATGCCGTTAATGCCAAATGAAATGGCATTTGAGAGAAGTTCGATCAACGCGCTATACTCAGCAATATTGTTTGTGGATCAACTGATAAAAATCCGTTGAAAACTCACTAACTTGCCAACTGGAGTGAGAATGGGCCATGCTGCAGAGGATAGGTTCTGCGTACTACAACTAGCACCATCGGCGTACCCAACGAATGGTTCCAAAGATTCAGTCATCTGCGATGAAATATAAAGTGGATTACTAACTTCAAGAAAACTTTAGAAAAATAAACTAAGATAGTAAATGAAAATCAAAGCATATATACAATATGATACAAAAATTTACTACACTCAATTAAGCATAGTAATGTTTAAGATACAACCCATTTCGAGGCTGCGCCAATGGAATTCCATCATAATCAACTAACTCGTAGGCGCCCTTAGCCAAAACTCTTTTAACAATGTATGGGCCATGCCATAGTGGCTCAAAGTTTCTTGTTATTATCAAATCAGCTTCCTGATCATAAAGCAAGACCAGGTCTCCCTCTGAGAAAATGTGAGGCTTGACATGTTGGTCATATTGCGCCTTGATTCGTCTCTTATGCGCTTCGTTGGCCAATGCAGATTCATGACGCATTTCATCTAGATGGATGAGGTTAAAAATACACACTTCTTCATTAAAGGTGTCAAGTAGCAGGTCAATAGCAAGTTTTAATGACGAAATTTCACATTGGATTGGTAGGATAGCTTCTAGACCATAAACCAACTGCAAGGGAGTAAATCTGGTTGTATTTCTCATCGAGGATCGATACGCTCACAAAGCTGAGTACAAGATTAAATTCCAATTTCGTTTGTGAACTCATATCATTCATTGAATCATTCTCTTAAGGATCTTGTTAATGGCTTCAACTTGTCCATTGGATTGTGGATAATAAGGGGTAGAACTATCATGCGACAATCCTAATTTGGCAGTCAACTTATTCATCATGTTATTGCGAAAATTCTTACCATGATCTATAACTATAGCTTGTGGTACACCAAACTGTGAGACGACATGATTGAAAAAGAACAATGCAGTTGTTTCACGTGTGTTATTGAATGTAGGCATCGCTTCGGCCCACTTGGTAAAGTAGTCGACTGCGACAATATTATAACCACGCCCCCCGACCGAACGAGGGTTGCAGGTCATGAAGTCAATGTATGATTTTGAAAATGGTCCCACAACGATGACAGGATGCAATGGTGCTGGTGGCATGCGGATTTTACGATCAAATATCTGGCACACATGACAACTTCTGACCGTGAGGATGAAGTCGTGAAATATGGTTGGCCAAAACTAACCAACGCAGAGAATCTTCTGTGCGGTAGCATATCCAGACAAGTTTCCACCACAAGCACCAGCATGACAATAATTTAAAAATTTCTCGACCTCGTCATAAGTGAGGCACCTCCTATAAATCGTGTCGACACCATGACGATAAAGTGTATCGCCGATGATCATATAATCTTTGGCTTGGTATCAAATACATCGTTGTTGAGAGAGAGACGTATCGGGTCAGAAAGTTTGGTTTTGGAGATAAATGATAAAATCCCCATACCAATGGTCATATGACCCAATCAGAAACAAAGAATCATCTGGAATTGATGGTTCTGATGTAGTTTTAGTACTATCAGAGGGAAGGTCATAGAGAAGCTCAGCCAAAACTAAAGACTTCTTTAACTAAGATTTGATGAATTCCAAATCAAATTCTTGCAAAATGATGATCCATTTTGAATATTCCCCCCCTAATAATTGAAGTGACAGAATGTATGTCGTAGGGTTGCAATCCAAAATGATAATGGTCTTTCGGAGCAGGATATAATGGTGAAATATTTGGAAAGCTTGAACAGCCTCCAAGGCAATATTTTCGACGTATGAATACTTAACTTCTGTATCATTAATATTACGACTCAAATAATATATTAGATGTTCTATCCCATCTTATTCTTGGACCAAAACCATAGCAATGGTCATACCTGCCGCGACGATATATAGGAAATAATCACTTTAATAATTAGGGGGATACATTAATGACGCTCAGATCAGAGTATCTTTAAGAGCATCAAAAGAAGCTTGTGCAAACTTATCCCAATGGAAGAGAATCCCCTTTTTCAAGAGACAAGTAAATCCTTTATCCATTTCGGAATAGTTGGGTATGAATCTCCTTAGGAAGTTAGAATTTCCTTGAAGTTTCTATAACTGAAGTAAGTTTGATGGCACAGGCATATCAAGAATGGCCTGGAACTTCAGTGCATCGATTCGAATTCCATATTTTGAAACGAAGAATCCAAGAAAACAACCAGAACCAACACAAAACACAAATTTGTGTGGATTGAGGCATATCTTGTAGTGTCGGCAACGTAAAAATATAGCTCTCAAATGCGTAGGGTGATCAGTCTATTTTCAAGAATGTGTTGGTAAATAGCGTAGATAAGGTTGAAAAATGTGCTTAATGTCATTGAAAGCATAATCCATTGCTCTTTGAAATGTTTCCCCAACATTATTTAAACCAAATGGGAGTTTACGATAAGCGAATGTGCCCATAGGAACAGATGAATGCTGTCTCATATTGGTCCTCTAGGTGAATATTGATTTGATTGTAACTAGAGAATCCATCCATGAATGAAAATATTTCACATCTGACACATTTGTTAATAATTTGGTCGATAAAGGGAGTAGGATAATTTTCTTTTGGACAAGCAAAATTGACATCCCGATAATTGACGCACACTTTGATTGTCCCTTGTTTCTTCATGTAGGAACAATGTTGGAAATCCAATCAGTAAGCGGAACAGGGTAAATGAAACCAACACAATTTTTTTTTCAACTTTTGCTTTAATGGCAGCAGACTTCTTCGGATGAACAAGATGAAGGTGTTGACATACCATTCTGACATCGGGGTACATTTTAATTGCGTGTTCAACGATACTAGAATCTATGCGGAATTTCCTCATAAGACCAAGCAAATATATTTCGGAATTCACGAAAAAGAGAGCGATAAGTATCAAGTTGTATGGAGAACAAGACACACTGACATTAATGTTTTCCACAACGCCGCATTTGGTTGAAATATTGATTGGTTTCTTCAATATTGATAAGTTTCACTCAGATTCGATGGCATTAATTGGAATAGAATTCGAAAATAAAGTAGAGATCGTAGGGTGATATAGTCCAATAAGATTATATTCGTTGTAATCCTGAATATGGGAATGATGATGATGATCTTCCCATGGTTATCCTTCTGGTGCTCTCATTAGTCAAGAATGTGGATGAAAAAGGCTCAGAAGGAGTAACAAAATATAATGAACGATCGACCCAAACGATCAGCAACAATGAATCATGATGCACCGCCCAAGCCAAGTAAATTGATTGCTATGCCAGCTCAATTAGGCTTGGCGGAAAAAATCCATCTAGCGTATCAACTTCATAATCATTGGTAATCTTCATTAAGTCAGATGAAGTGGAAGATATCATGCAGAAGGTCTCTATTCTTGCAATTTCCGTCGATGTCGCATGAAGAGGTAATGAAAAGGTGCCCATTAGGGAAGAATACTTTAAGAGCCCTACACTAATGTTTTGAAGTACTAGCTGGGGTGTGTGAACTAACAGAATGCTTCCAGTTACATGGGAACTAGAGGCAAAGAAGGAGAGTTGATTGATGAATGTGATAACACCTTTATGAGGAAAGGCGATCATCGGAAAGTAAGTAGAGATGATCGGAATCATAGCGTAAACCCATGGCCTTCCAAGTAAAATGTTGTAGTCAAGGGGTCCGTCAATGACCTCAACTTCAACAATTACAATTTTTCCCCCTAGTTCGACATGCATTTTATTGATGATACCACAAGGCTTATATTTACGAATGTCAAAAGCTTTCAATGCCATAGACGATTGAGATAAGCGAGGCGAGCCAAGTGACTTCCAACAATTGAGAGACATAATACAAGTAGATACTCCCTCATCAATAATAGTGCAATGACTGAGGTGATTTAGAACATTTACTTCTATCAAGAATGCTAATTCGGCTGGTAATTGTGGCACGTAGCTCGTATGATTAAAGACTACAAGGTTAGAATATTTTGGTTCGATTCCACCAATAGCCGATAACAAAGCTTACTTCTGGGAGGGACAATTTTGAAGTACCTCAAGCGTCAACATAGCTGAAGGTGACTGAGCCAAATCGTCAAATATATTATAATTTTGCGCTGCGCGGGCTCAAGGATTGAACATGGATTTTTGGATGACTCCCTTTGGTGGTTTTTTTTTAAACTTTGGAATAGCAGGTGGCGGAATTGATTAAGTGGATGGATTCGTGTTTGAGGTAGTAGGTTGATCAATAGTCTGACTACCGTAATTTTTATTTATTTTAGACACAAAAACATCAATTTTTGGCTTTGTGAAAAATAGCATAAGCATTTGGGAACTAGAAGCGGGATCCGTGCAACCATGTTTGTGTCTGGATTCAGAAAAGGATCTGTCAACACAACAGATGCAACTGAGGTCTTACGAAATTTTGAGACTTCGAAGCGATGAGGACAATCTCGAAAAAAGTGCTCCTCATTACATATCAAGCAAGGGTAATGAGGTTTTCGAGAATTTCTAGATTGTTGATCAGATGATCATTCCTGCGGGGTTGAATTTTTCTTTTTCTTCGCTTTCCCCTTTTTCTTGCTTTCGTGTTGCTTGTCACTTTTGCCTTTGTTAGATGACACGACATGAATTTTTGAAGAAGGTGCAGGATCAGATGGAGTAGAGGTGTGAGTGTGGGTAGGATCGATCATACCGTCGCTGACATGAGAGTCCTTACTGTTGAAAATGCAACAAGATGATAGAGCTTAGTGAAATGAAGTCGCCTTTACTAAGTGCGCCCGCAGGCTATTTTTGGCGCAAAGTCTATTTTTAGACTATGTCTATTTTTAAACATATGGAGCATGGTCTAGGAGTTGTAGTATGCTATTCTTGGATGATTGGTCAAGTTGGTAAAAATAGATGGACCTCTATTTTTAGACATGGTCGAAGTCTATTTTTAGACTGCCTGTCTAAAAATAGGTCAGTCAAATATTATTAACCCTTAATAATATTTGGACTCTAAACTTCAGTTTATTCTCTTACAACACTTCAGTTGGAGCTACGAATGTGGCTCATGAATCTGACAGAAGGAATTATGCTATTCCTTGGGGTTTGGTGAGCTCATGCATGGTTGACTTCAGTGGCAGAGTTTGGTGGAGTTGATGAGACAGTTGGTGGAGTTGTGTTCGGTTTAACTTAGTTGAACTAGTTGTGATTAGTTTAACTAGCTAATCAACTAGTAATGAGTGGAGTGAATTAAATATTATTTAATTCACTAATTACTAACTCATTATTCAACTCAAGAACACATCAGTTCACTACAGTGCATGGACAGTTCAGTGGAGACCAGTGGAAGAGGTAGATGAAAGGGTGAGTTTGCTATTAGTTGCGACAGCAGTTGTGCATGAGATTTGCACAAGCATTGGAGGAGATTTCCCATGAGGATTGCGCAGTTGAAGCCAAGGAGATTTGAACTTGGATCTCTCATTGAACCAACTTGGATTGCGCAATAGAGGCAGGCAATTAGTGGATGAGTTTTGAACCTGTGACTTGTTCAAAACTGAGCTAGTTTGTGTGTAACTTTTGGAGACAGTACTGAGTACTTGTGAGGAGTATTGTACTGAGATTGTTACATGTTTATCTTCTATTATAATATACAAATAGCTGGGGGTTTTCAGCTATAAGCTTTCCCCATTACATATTGTGTTTATGTGCGCATGTGACTGTTTCTATTTCCGCAAATTGTTGATCAATTGTAGAAGAGGTTATGTGTTATGCATGAATTCGAATTAATGTGTGACCAGGATAATCTCAGTGGATAAATCTTCATTATTCAGCAAATTTCTACATGGTATCGGAGCGAATTGATCATCGGGATCTATTGCAGTGATTACAATATTATTTCGGTAGACAGAGTCTGTAACGGGCCAGGTAGCCTCTGGATCCATCCTTTCTCTGAAAGGTGATATATCCAGTAAATTCCCTTATAGTCGATCTCTGTGCTAGAAATAATTTGTTCTCACAGATCCAGAAGCAGTTGAGTTTTGAGTTTGGAATTCGAATTTTGCAGCAGATTGTTTTCTTGGTGCCAGAGTTGAAAATGTCTTTCAACGGTTTGCGACTCGAATATGCCCTTGAAGGCAGTTCGAATTATGTTGCATGGAAATATCGGATGGAGGTGGTATTAGAAGATAATGGGCTGAAGGAGTTCGTAGATATGGATGTCCAAAAGCCTACTGATCCTGCTGAAGTTGAGGCTTGGCAAAAGAAGATGGCGAAATGTCGAAGGATTCTGTTGGAGGGCGTGAAGGATCACATTGTATCCAGCCTGCATGGAAAAGCTTCTCCATATTTGATGTGGAAAGCGTTGACAAATCTATTCCAGAGTAAGAGCGACCAAAGGAAGCTGGCGCTCAAGGATAAGCTCAGAAACATTAAGATGGAGAAAGGCGACAGTATCGCCAAATACCTCACGAAGTTCACTCAATGCAGAGATGAGCTGGGAAGTGTGGGGGTGACTGGTCGAAGAAGAGGACATGGTAGACTTGGCTCTCCTTGGTCTTCCGAAGGCTTGGCATTCCTATCAGGACTCTGTCAATGGTCGGGAGAAGTTGCCGGGATGGGAGCGACTTTGGGCGGATCTCATGCAAGAGGAGATAAGGAGGACTACCAAGGACGGATCTTCATCAAAGGTATCTGATGAAGAAAATTGCGCTTTGGCTGCCAAAGCAAAGAAGGGGAAGAGCAAGAAAGCTTCTCAGTCTGGTGCGAAAGGAAAGAAGCAAGACATGTCCAAGGTGAAGTGTTTTCACTGTCACCAGCACGGACACTATGCCACAAATTGTCCGCAGAAGAAGAAAAATAAGAAGGCTGCCGGATCTGCAGTGGGAGAGGCATTGGCTTCTCAATTCAAACTGGATTTTTCACTGATCGCATGCTTGGTTTCAAGTGTGGCAGGATCAGTATGGTTCTTGGACAGTGGTGCATCATTTCACATGACCGGAGATCGAGATCTGTTTTCAGATCTGGAGGAAAAAGATCTTGGAGTGCACATCGAGATGGGCGATGATGGTAGATACAGTGCGACTGGTATCGGTACCATTTCCTTTGAGAGGGAGTCTGGTAAACCTTTCATATTGAAGGAAGTTTTGCATGTTCCAGGATTGATGAAGAACTTGATCTCTGTAGCGATGTTGGAAGACAAAGGGTATGATGTGGTCTTCAGCGAAGGAAAAGCCTTCCTGCGCAGTAAGACTACTGGAGAGACCCAGAAGATAGGGGTTCGAGTCAAGAACCTTTATCAGTTGCAAGTAGATGGCTGCGCAGCAATGGCATGCAAGGCGGGAGAAGTGGTGAGTCGGGATGATGAGGGCGAACTGTGGCACAGGAGATTGGGCCACCTTCACCATGGAGCTTTGAAGATCCTGCAGCAGATTTCTACTGGGCTTCCTAAGCGCACCCTTGCGCAGTCAGATCAGTGCAAGGGGTGTACTTTAGGGAAGTATGTGAAAGCCACCTTTCACGAGAAGGATAGTCGCGCCACGACGATCCTTGAGAGAGTTCACACAGACGTGTGTGGTCCTTTCTCGGTTGCTTCGACAGCAAAGCACAGGTATTATGTGATCTTTGTTGATGATTTCTCTCGAAAGTGCTGGATCTTCTTCATGCAGAAGAAGAGCGATACATTCGCGAAGTTCTGTGAGTTTAAAGCACTGGTCGAGAAGGAGTCAGGGAAGAAGGTGATTGCTCTAAGGAGTGATAATGGTGTTGAATTCATCTCGGCTGAATTCAAGGAGTTCTGCAGCGCAGAAGGGATTCGGAGAGAGCTCATCGCACCCCATAACCCACAGCAGAACGGGGTGGCTGAGCGGAAGAACAGAACGATCGTGGGTGCTGCACGGGCGATGTTGCATGATCAGGGCCTACCCCTTCACTTGTGGGGTGAGGCATGCAATACAACAGTGTATGTGCAGAACCGTTGTCCTCACAAGATTCTTGACATGAGTACACCGGAGGAGGCGTTTTCGGGCAAGAGGCTTGATATTTCTCATCTGAGAATTTTTGGCTCACCTGTCTACATGCATGTGACGAAGGATGCTAGAAAGAAGCTGGATCCGACCGCAGAGGTTGGAATATTTGTGGGGTACATTGATACACCTCACAACTATCGGGTGTATTTGCCAGACAGTCGCAAGACTGTTGTGCGACGGGATATTAAATTTCAGGAGGAGAAAGCCATGCAGTGTTCGCTTGAGAGGGAGCCACACTTGCATGCAGATGAGGAGCTGTTAGTTCCTAAGGAGGAGCTTCCGGATGTGGATCAGCCACAAGAGGAAGTTCAGGAGGTGGAAGAAACCACTCATGCAGCGCCAACCATTAGAGGGCGCAAGCGCACTACAGAAGCTGAGCGACTGGCTCGAGATGCAGAGAAGGTTGTAGGACCACCTACATCACAGCGCAGACAGAGACAGTCATCGGATCGGTACACTGGATACATGGCTCTTATGAGTCAATTTGTCGTGACGGAGCCATCCTCTTTTGAGGAAGCTGTGGAGGAACCCGCATGAGTAGATGCCATGATCAAAGAATATGATTCGATCGTCAGAAACAGTGCATGGGAGATTGTCCCAAGACCGGAGGGGAAATCAGTGGTGGGTTCGCGATGGATCTACAAAGTGAAGCAGGCGGCTAACGGGAGTGTGGAGAAGTACAAGGCGAGATTTGTCGCCCGTGGCTTCTCACAGATCGAGGGGATCGATTATGAGGAGACCTTTGCACCTGTCGCAAGGTACTCTTCCATATGGACGATCCTTGCTCTCTCAGCGCAGATGGGATGGCACATCCATCATATGGATGTGAAGACTGCGTTCCTCAACGGAGTCATTGAGGAGGAGGTGTACATAGAGCAGCTTGAAGGTTTCGAGATCTTCAGCAGTGAGTCGCATGTTTGCCGACTCAAGAGAGCACTGTACGGGCTGAAGCAAGCACCTCGTGCTTGGTACACACGGATAGACAGTTATTTCACCGGACTTGGATTCTCCAAGAGTGAGGCGGATCCTAACCTGTACCAGATTGTGGTGGAAGGGAAGTTGATGATCATTGTACTGTATGTAGATGATCTGATTTTGACGGGTGATGAGCTGTTGATACTTTCATGCAAGGAGGACCTTGCTAGAGAGTTCGAGATGAAGGACTTGAGCCTCCTTCATTATTTCCTGGGATTGGAGATTTGGCAGCGCAGTGGAGGACTGTTTGTTTCTCAGGGTAAGTATGCCCGGGAGATTCTGGAGAGGTTCAACATGCATGTCTGCAAGCCTGTTGACACTCCTCTTCCTGGTGGTTGGAGGAAGGAGGATGCTACTTCAGCGGAGGTAGTGGATGCCACTGTCTATCGACAGTTGGTGGGGTCGCTTATGTATCTGGTCAATACACGACCCGATATATGCTATGCTTTTAACCAGCTTTCGCAAGCTATGGTTAAGCCTACCAAGCTCTTTTGGAAGGCAGGCAAGCATGTATTGCACTATATTAGAGGCACATCGGGATATGGTCTATGGTACAGACAAGAGGATGGAGTGAAGCTTTCTGGCTTCACTGATGCAGATTGGGCAGGGAGTCCAACGGACCAGAAGAGCACATCTAGAGGAGTTTTCAGCATTGGGTCGACAGCAGTTTCCTGGTACAGCAGGAAGCAGAGATCCGTGGCACTCAGTTCAGCAGAGGCCGAGTACATGGCAGCTAGCTTGGCTGCATGCGAGGCTATTTGGATGAGGAAGATCCTCGCAGGATTGTTCAGGTTGCATTTGGAGCCTACAGTGATCTACTGTGATAACCATAGTTGCATTAAACTCTCGGCTAATCCAGTATTTCATGATAGGTCCAAACACATCGACATCAGGTATCATCATATCAGAGATTGTGTTCAGCGGAGAATCATGATGCTTTCATATGTTCCCACGGAGGATCAGGATGCCGACATCCTGACGAAGGCGCTCACCAGGAGCAAGTTCGAATTCCACAGAGGCGGGATAGGGGTTGCAGATAATCCATATCTTGTTGAGAGGGAGTGTTGAAAATGCAACAAGATGATGGAGCTTAGTGAAATGAAGTCGCCTTCACTAAGTGGGCCCACAGGCTATTTTTGGCGCAAAGTCTATTTTTAGACTATGTCTGTTTTTAGACATATGGAGCATGGTCTAGGAGTTGCAGTATGCTATTCTTGGATGATTGGTCGAGTTGGTAAAAAATAGATGGACCTCTATTTTTAGACATACAGGTCAAAGTCTATTTTTAGACTGCCTGTCTAAAAATAGGTCAGTCAAATATTATCAACCCTTAATAATATTTGGACTCTAAACTTCAATTTATTCTCTTACATCACTTCAGTTGGAGCTACGGATGTGGCCCATGCATCTGACAGAAGGAATTACGCTATTCCTTTGGGTTTGGTGAGCTCATGCATGGTTGACTTTAGTTAGGACTTTAGTGGCAGAGTTTGGTGGAGTTGATGAGACGGTGGAGTTGTGTTCGGTTTAACTTAGTTGAACTAGTTGTGATTAGTTTAACTAGCTAATCAACTAGTAATGAGTGGAGTGAATTAAATATTATTTAATTCACTAATTATTAACTCATTATTCAACTCAAAAACACATCAGTTCACTACAGTGCATGGACAGTTCAGTGGAGACCAGTGGAAGAGGTAGATGAAAGGGTGAGTTTGCTATTAGTTGCGACAGCAGTTGTGCATGAGATTTGCACAAGCATTGGAGGAGATTGCCCATGAGGATTGCGCAGTTGAAGCCAAGGGGATTCAAACTTGGATCTCTCATTGAACCAACTTGGATTGCGCAATAGAGGCAGGCAATTAGTGGATGAGTTTTGAACCTGTGACTTGTTCAAAACTGAGCTAGTTTATGTGTAACTTTTGGAGACAGTACTGAGTACTTGTGAGGAGTATTGTACTGAGATTGTTACATGTTCTCTTCTATTATAATATAAAAATAGCTGGGGGTTTTCAGCTATAAGCTTTCCCCATTACATATTGTGTTTATGTGCGCATGCGACTGTTTCTATTTCCGCAAATTGTTGATCAATTGTAGAAGAGGTTATGTGTTATGCATGAATTCAAATTAATGTGTGATCAGGATAATTTCAGTGGATAAATCTTCATTATTCAACAAATTTCTACACTTACTAGATGAAGGAGGAACAGTAAAATTTGATCGTGGAACATTTGGAATTTTCTCATAGAGCATGCCAGACTGAGTATATATCAAATCTAAGTACTGGGCATGAGCAGTGACCTGCTCTTCAGTGACGACACCGCCTTTAGCTACATCCTCAGTCATAGATGGCAAAAAGGACTTAATAAACCACTCAGTGAGGAGCTGATTAGGAACAAATGTTTTGACTATTCGATGATGACGACGCCACTCATGAATATAATAAAAAATGTAAGTAGTAGTTGTCTGTTTAAAATTGGTTAGTAGTTCCGTTCCAGTTTCATTTCGTATGGGTAACTGGAAGTGGGTTAAAAAGGTAGTGGCTAAAGAAAGTGAAGTTATCAAATGAAGCTCGTGGTACTTCAAAGTACCACTTCACAGCCGGACCAGTAAACGTACACTGGAAAAGACGTAATCTAACAGAGTCATCATTTAAGGAGTTTGATGAGCACCATAAATGATAAGTCATAACATGCGTTGATGGGTCTTCTCCAGGGTTCCCATTGAATTTATGAATGTCAGAGGGTAATTTATGTGGTATCACTGGATACCAAGGAGAATATCTAATGGGATCATTGGTAAGCTGGTTTAAATAAGGTAATTCTAAAGTTGCGACAAAGGGAAACTATCGATTCAAGTTAGGTTGAGCATAACTGGGATATGATGGAATTTCTTGGGTAATAGGCCTTTGAGCACCAACATAAGGAATTTGCTGCTGGTAACCCAGATAGAGGTTTTTTTGATGACCAAACGCTTGAGGGATATGTTGACCAAAACTTGGGTAAGTTGTTTGTTGTTGGAATTGTTGTTGTGGCATTTGAGGTTGTGGCTGCCAAGGTGATTTTCCACCAATATTATAGCCAAAACTAGAATAGCTTGGACTTGGTTGTGAATAGGTAAGACCGGTAGGAGCCTGTGACATCCCAAAAAAGGGTAATCCAACTTGTGATTGAAATATTCCGAATACAGGTGTTTGTTGTAAACGAACCCAAGGATTTGGAGTCTGGAGGCCCAAAAATTGAGGGCAACGGGTTGAGGAACTCGCCTGAGACGGTTGAGGTACAACCAATTGAGCCTGTAAAAGGGGTAATGAAGTATTAAAAAGTGGGGTAGATGTAGGCGCAACAAGTTGAACTGGTTAATATGAATGCACAATCGTTCGTGGTTGAATGGGCAAGATAGGTTGCCACTGACAAACATTCATTCCAACATTTGGGTGACCATAAAAATTTGAAGTACTGTCAAAATGGGTGACCATAGGTTTCCCTACAGCACGAGGAGTGTAATAAGATGAAATATATTAATCTCCAAATGTTGGGATTCCAGTCGAGATTGAACTGGATGGAATGTACCCAGATGGACCAGCTTGATGTTGCACTGAAGATGTGTATAAAGGATCAAGCCAATCAGTACTCATTAGATATGTACTAGATAAGATACCAGAAGATGACATAGGTGAAGTCCATGGATTTGAGGAGGAACCAGAGTAGGTTCTAGATATTTATTGGTAACTTAGTGGGACGGATGGACCACCATAAAGATGTGACTCGGATGACGTGGTAAACATCAACGGAGTAGAAAAAATAGATGTTTATGCAACTATAATAGATGGTGCAACTATAGATGTTGACTCATCCATGGTCAAATCACCTAGTGTATACCCTATAGGATTTACGAGAACTTGGATTGAAAAAGGATCAACAAAAGAAGTGTAAGTTAATCGAGGAATATACTTGTAAAGATAAAGCCCTGACCCAAAATGAGTTGGAGTTGAAGGGCATGTTTCTCGTTGAGGTTCTTCCTCAATCGAAATCAAACTAGGTGGAAGATTTTTTGCATTAGGCTCAAGATATATTTCAGGTGGTTGACTGCGTGATAAAAGGGAAGACTCAATTACTACGATTGACTGAGGAGCGACCAATATAGGAACAACTTCTGATTGTTCGACTTCGGGATATAGATCTTTTGGTAAATGAACGATGGGATCTAGATCAACTTCAAGTTGAAAAACGTGCAGTTCTAGATGTATGGTCTCACTGATTGGATGTATAGTGTCCATAGGTAGTTGTGAGGACTTCGTTTCGATGACAGTAGATAAACCAATTGGAATTACATAGCATGGAAGGACATGATGGAGGCAGTGTTGGAGGACAAAAGACTAAAGGAATTCATATACAGTGATATTCCCTAGACCACAACAACAGATGCTCAACTTCTTGATGCATGAAAGAAGAATGTAGCAAAGGAGAGAAGGATTTTGTTAGAAGGAGTTCGACATAATATTGTCTCGAAAATTCATGGAAAGGCAACTCCATTTGCTATTTGGATGACCTTAACATATTTGTTTCAGAATAGCAACGTCCACAGGAAGCTGACGCTGAAGGACAAGCTCAGAAAGATCAAGATGGATAAGGGAGACACGATTCCAAAATACTTAAAGAAGTTCACTCAATGTCAAGATGAGCTTGGAAGTATTGGGGTGATAGTTTCCTACGATGATTTGGTGAGCCTAGCACTTATAGGCCTTCCCAAGAGCTGGCAAAAATACCATGACTCGGTGAATGGGAGAGAGAAGCTACCAGAGTGGGAGTGATTATGTTTTGATTTGGTACAAGAGGAGATTCGCCGGAACACCAAAGATGGATCCTCATCAAATACTGATGATGAGGATAGTTGTGCCTTGGATGGAAAGGTGATGAAAGGGAAAGGGAAGGCGTCCCATTCCAAATCGTATTCAGGTTAGGTGGGAAAGAAGTGTCAAAGGTAAAATGTTTTCAATGTCATGATCTTGTACACTATGCTACAAAGTGTCTGCACAAGAAGACAAGCAAGAAGTCTTAAGGAGGAGCGACATGTGAAGCACTAGCTTCATAGTTTGAGTTGGATTTCACCCTTATCTCATGCATGGTGTCAAAGGTCATGGGTTATGTGTGGTACTTAGATAGTAGAGATTCATTCCATATTATCAGCAAAAAATAATTCTTCAGTAACTTGGAGGAGAAGGATCTCCAGATGCACATCGATATGGGAGATGACAGGAGGTATAGCACTTTCGACATAGGTAAAATTACCTTTCAGAGGG
Source organism: Pinus albicaulis (assembly GCA_034641835.2). Lineage (NCBI taxonomy): Eukaryota > Viridiplantae > Streptophyta > Pinopsida > Pinales > Pinaceae > Pinus > Pinus albicaulis. The sequence continues at coordinate 101,957,724 of MU968411.1, read as the reverse complement.
ATTCATATACTCCTCTCACATAAAATATGTCATGTATGTTCCTGGTTTAAAGAAGAATTTGGTTTTTGTGAGAGGAGTATATATATTTTAATTGTATTTTTGGCTTACGATAAGCCAAATATACAATTAAAAAATTATTTTTAATCATTTCCTTCCAAAATTTATAACTATTATTTTATTATTTTTCCTTAGGAGGCTACGTTTAGGCTGAAATTTCCCCTAATGACCTTTTTGATGATCTTTTGTTGGGAAGCATCCCTTGTGGGATTAATTTCACCATTAAACAACTAAAAAGAAGCCACAAAGGTGATATTGGTGGTTGATTTCTTGTTGATATAAGATTTAGGTTGCCTAGCAGGGCTTTGCACTAGGCTTAATATATTTTGTGGTAACAACAAAAAACAAAATATTTCAAAATTACAAAGTATATAGAAAGATTGAGATCATCTATCTAGATATCACAGTTCTTAGTATTACAACTAGAAGATGGATTTTTCATCCAAACAATCCAATATAAGACGTGGAGGAGTAATTATTTGCATAGTACAATGTCTCTCCCTCTTGAAATGGGGGTTATTTACAAGAAAATTACTTTGTTAATCCTAAAGGTAGAGTAGCTAGTAATTATATCACTAAAATTTCAAAGGTACTTTTGGAGACCAATTTACAGGATGGTAATTTACCTTAAGAAATGCAGCAAGCCAATAATGTTATTTGGTCCCTAAATATTTTTTCATCCGTGAAACAAATTTATAATACTAGCTTGAGAGTGATACTAGCTATTCCACCATTTAGTATTCATTGGACCATAAATTTGTGAGGGAACTCCAAAGGTTGATATTTACTTACTTATCATGTAGTCAGTTACATGTTTCCTATCTAACACTACGTAAATGGACCATAGTTTGACATTTATTTCTACTTGCAATTTGTATTTCCTCAAGATCTATGCCAAAGAGTCTTCATGTATTAGATTTATATAGAAGTAAAATTACTTCTATGGAAGTACTTCAAAAAATAAGTTGGTTGCATGTTCTTGATCTTAGTGACAATAAAATATCTTGTGTTGGTCATGGTAAGTAATTCTAGCTTGGAAAAAGCCATTATCTACTCTTCTAATTTTATGATATGTTAAACTATTATATGTAATTTTCTATTTTGGTTTTTACCTTTTAATCTCAATCTTGCACATTTGGCTAATTATATAAAAGTAAAGGACTCATACCTAGCTAGTAACAAGATAAGTGATGTTGAAGGTCTTTATCGATTATTGGAGTTGGTAGTTTTAGACTTGAGCTTCAAAGTAATCAAAGTAAAATCTCTTGGTCAACTTCAATCCATTATATTTATTTATTGGATTTCATTCTCTTAGTAAATCCAATACATACAAATGTTAGTGAAGAGCGAAGTCTTCTTCCTTGCCTTTCATATTTCAATAGGAAACTAATTAAAACAACTTATGCATGAGAAGTGGTTGTTGATGGTGTTGTTAGGGCTGCTATAGGAGGATGCAATTTTTTCAATAAAGTTTCAAAGAGGGGAATGCCTTATAATGTAAGAAGATATTAAAAATTACAAAAAAAAATAACATAGTATAAGGTTAAACTTAAAAAAAAAACACTATAAAACTAAAATCATCGATGTACATGCTCTCTCTCTCTCACACACACACACCCATATATAAAGTTAAAAATTGACTAGGTTTTGTATTAAAATAATTGGTTACATATGATTGATATTTAGAGTCATACAAAATACATAGGGACAACAAGCCTTGGGCCACCAAACTGTGGAAAAAAAAATAGCAACAAGGCATGCAAGCCTATCAAAGAACCATGAAGGGAGCACCAGGTATATCCCAACAATGGGAACCCACTCATTACAATCTGGGTCATCAAACCCCAATAAAATATGAAAGGAAAAAGGGTGCAAGGCCTGCAAAAAAAACCCAAATGGGCACCCTAGAAACGTTGGAAGATACTTTGAATGGCAAGAAAAAATAACGTCAAAAGAGACTCTAACCAACGTGAAATGGATGGAGATTCTCCGACAAGCCTCTTCATCGCAACAGACTCATAGACAAGAGAAAAAACATTGTGACAACGGAGGAGTTGTTCAATGTCATTAGAACAGACCCACGAACACACTATCTAGAATAAGGCAACAAAATCGAGCCACAAATGAGACCCGCATTAGGAGGCAGTAGCAACATAGATTGCATCCAGACTTAAGCTCCAATGACAACAGTGATATGAAGCAGGCAAGGTGAGTAGAAGCGACATAGACAGACCCAATAGCTTGAGACACATATAACCTCCTCTAGCAAGGCGATAGGTACTAGGCGTAGGATGTCGAGAAGATGGAAAAACCAAGGCAAGAGGGTTACGACAAGGCGACAAGAACTAGGTGTAGGATGCAAAGACGATGGAAAAAACAGGCCAAGATGGTTATGAAGACTAGGTTTCCAACCATCGAAACCTCTCCCCTCTTGTCGAAACCCATGGAAACGCTAACAAGATTACTCGAATGACATATATATTACAATATACATGGTGTGGATGTTACAACATGTATAATAAGTAATATAACTAGGAAACAAATATTTCTCAGGCAATGAGGAGTATGAGTTATTCTAATGGAGGCATAATTGGACTTTCAATTAAAAAAATTGTGACGAGGTTTTAGATTTGACGTAACAATAAAAAGTCATCAGTCTTATTGTAATCTCTTAACATAAATTAATTGAAATTGTGTTTAAGTTGATTTTTAATGATAAATCCACATGACTTTATGTATTTAATAACATGAATGTGATGGGACTATGTGACAATGATTTGCAAACAATTACACAACATGGAAATGATAGAGGAGGTATGAAGTAGGTTAATAAAATATTGTTAAATTAAATGTTGGCGAGTACTATGGTTCTTTACAATGCCATTTAAGATTCCATTTCAAGGTTTTATAATTTTTTTTGTTATGAAATAATGCTCATAAATTAATAATATTTTACTTTTTAATTATTATTATTTTTTCTTTTTCATTAGATAATTGAATTAATCTATGCAAGTATTATCTTGATCTCTTAGGAATTTAAAATATATAAATCTCTAATATTAGACATAGCCACATACATTTTCACTTTAACATTTTTTTTTAATTACAAATGTTTCAAAAATAGAAACAACTTCCTTTTAGTAGTATATTCATCATTAATTGTAAGAGATTTAAGGCTTTTAAAGTTCTTTTCACCTAATAAGAGGAGTTAATTAATGGATGTAACTTTGCATCTAAAGTCTTTGCGAGTTTTTTCTATAGTTGAGTTTGTCTATGTAAGAAAATTTTAAACCATGGGTGATTAACACATGATATTGAATCATATAATTCTTTTCAATAATGTTATATTTTTTTAGTGTTATTTTACCAACCATGGTGATTGCATCTATTACGTTGGAGTTTTGAAAATTTTATGTAATGAAGCATTCAAGGCAATGAATTATATAAGAAATTAATGAAACTTTAATACAAATTCCATAAGTTTAATGACAAAGATTGCATTCAACATTCTATTTGTTGTCATTTTTATTTTAAAATTATAAATTTGGGATTTAAATTTCAATGGGAAGTTAAGGCGGGACATATGCACAGGGAAAGCACTACAAGAGGATGAAAATCATTACTTTTGTTGCAAAATAGATGCATGGCAGAAAATATTTAAGATTGACAAATAGTAAGGTTCTTCTTTCACACACGTATAACATCAATACTACTTTAGGGTTATGGAGTATGACATGAAGTATATTGAGACCATATTAACATGCTCAAGTGAGTCCAAAAGCATTAGATAAAAAAAAAATAAGAATACAAAACAACACCCCCTTATGAGATATTATTATTTGAAACAACACTATCCCAAGAGAATTTAACATTGAAAAAATGATTCTATGTAAAAAAAATGGCAGCCATGGAGAACAACAAGAATCTAATGAAAATCCAAGAATATGATATAAAAGAAGGAAGACAATATGACATTGACAATGCAGAGAATGGTTTGAAGAGTGGGATATGGAAGAAGAGGCATTTCCATCAAAGAAAAGGTGTTGAAATCTAGTACACAAAAGGAAAATGGATAGAAATAACGAAAGAAAAAAACATTATTGCATAGAAAACTTCAAAAAATAGGATAAGATCAAAGTGAAAAGCTACATGAAACTTACCATCCCATGCCATCAAAAGTAGATAATAACACAATTAAGAATTAATTCACACATCATGAGATGTAAGCAAGAAGATGAGAACAACTCAAGGGATCATCAGAGGAAAGGTTATGTTGAATGTGTCGAAATTGAAAGGTAGAAACTAAACATACATGTTGACGGTGAAAAATGTACCACCAACAGTAAGGGGATCTTCCCAGTGGAAAGTCATAATTAGATCTCATGCCGTTTGGGATAAGAGTCTCTTCTAGTATGTGAGGCCGACTGCCACCATACTTGTTTTCCTCTTAGCTTTGAAGTGAAAGATGCTAATGTGAGGACATGTATGAACTACCCAAATAATGAGGATGAAATCAACCGAAAATGGATGCACTTGGAAGTATATGCTACAAGAACATAAGAACAAAACAATAAGAATAAGTATATCTTAAGAGGAGTTAGTGTGCTAAAACCATCTACGATATACACGAATGAGAAAGTACTAGAGGTTAATTGCAAATTAGTTCACAACAATATACTAGCATAACTGGAATGATAGAGAAAAGATTCAAAGCGAACACATGAGTGATAAGCTACAAATTAGTTCATCAACATATAACCCATATGAAAGCACACCCAATGGGAATACCAGATAGCCATTACAACAACCATCAAAGTGCATGGGAATCGGTGCCAAAAATTAAGAGATTCTAATTGATAATGATGCAAATTCACTTACATGTACAACAAGTCCACCAGAATCCAATAGTAGAAGGTCGACTGATCATATTATCTCCAAGATAAGCTCTTACCCTCACCACAACTCAACCTAATATCTACCAAGAGAAAGCAACTACCTAAGTGCTCATAACTATCTCTATTATAGTTGGACTCAAATAGAGACACATATTCATGGATGATGAATGAATTCATGGTTGCACTTGTTTCTCCTTGAATTTGAATTAACTGTAAGGTACCCGCTCAAATTTATCATGTTAATAGTCCTGATCAAATTCTACCATCTGTATTTCCAGTGGGAATATAATGAATCTATTGGTTGGTCAGGTCACATTGTGTTTGTTATGAAACCAACTCCAAAAATAGAAGAAAAGAGAGATCAACGCCTTAGAAATAAGCCACTTCTAGGGGGAAAACTCCTTTACATTACATAAATGAACAATTCTTGGATGATACAAATGACAAAACCTTCTATATATAGGATTCCATGAGGTAAAAATATAATCCTAGCCGACCTAGCAATAATAATTTAAGGGCATAATAATAACAATATGGGGGTTACAAGGGTACAACAATAACAATAAGGGGGCTCAACTAATAACAATAAGGGACTACACTAGTAATATAGGGACCTAACATGCCTCTCTACTTCAAAAAAGTGTTGTAATCAATGCTTGAGTAGATATGGATGCTTCTATATAAAATCATCATCCTCCCATGTTAATTATTTAGTGGGTAAGTTCTTCCACTTGATGAGATACTCTGAAATTGATCAATTTCGTAGCTATCGAGTTATTTTTTTCATGACTGTTTCAGGTTCGAATATGATTTTTTCTTCCTCTTCAAGTTCTGGAAATATTGTTTGAACTGGGAGTCAGTCACCTATAATCTTCTTTAAGCATGAAACATGGAAAACTGGAGGCACTCGCGAAGAAGCAGGAAGCTCCAATTTGTATGCCATAGTACCAATCTTTTGCAATGCCTTGTAAGGACAACAGTACTTTGGAAATAATTTATTATTTTTCTTAGCTTACTTGAGGGAAATTTGTTTATATGTTTATAGCCGTAAAAATACCCAGTCTCATACATCAAAACTTCTCTTGCTGTGACGTTGATTTACCTGTTATTTCATTCAATTTTGTGCCAAATTTAGGTTATCCTTTAAGAGTTAGAGAACATGTTGTTGATGCTCGATGTGATCTTCCACTGCTTGAACCTTAGAATTTTCTCTTAAAGATGATGTGATGGACAGTGGATGATATCCATAAAGTGCCACAAATGGGGTCATTTTTGCTGTAGTATGGAAGGAAGTGTTATACCACCATTCAGCCAGAGGTAACCACTTGACCCATTGTGTTTGTTTATCAGATACAAAACAACGAAGATATCCTTCCAAACATTTGTTCACTATCTCAGTTTTACCATCAAATTGAGGATGATAAGATGAGCTATGAGCTACTTGAGTACCCAAACAAGAAAATAATTCTGTCCAAAAATTTCCAGTAAAAATGGGATCTCTGTCACTTACATAATCTTTGGGTTTCCATGTAGCTTTTGAATTGTTTCCATAAATGCAATAACAAATGTACTTGCTTTAAATGGATGAGATAGTAATGCACAAAATTGTGCATACTTGGTAAGTCTACCAACTACCACCATGATGACACTCTTTCCTTCAGACTTAGGTAAACATGTGAAAGAATCTATTGAAATCTCCTCCCAACGTTGACTTGGAATGGATAAAGGCTGTAGAAGACCCAAGTTCTTAATTGTCTCAACCTTATTTTGCTGGCAAACCAAACATTCCGCCACAAACTTTTGAATATCAGATTTAAGGCCATCCCAAAAAAATTCATTCTTCGCCATGTCGTGATTTTTTAAAAATCCCGAGTGTCCTCCTAAAGGAGAAGTGTGTGATTCCAAAAGAATCTTTTGTTTTAGTTGGTAATTCTTACAAATATATAAGCGATATTTGTACCATAAGGAATCATTTTTCCAAATAAATGTATCAGATGTACTAGGATCTTGCTGTAACTTTTGAATGAGTGTCCACACTTCTTCGTCCTTCTTCCATTCATCCCTTTCTTCAGTTATCCAATCCAGTTGGATAATAGAAATGGAACAAAGCAATGCTTCCACCTCTTTATCCTTTATTGAGAGTGAATTTGCAACAACATTTAGCTTCCCTTTTTTGTAGATGATTTCAAAGTCATAACACAACATATTTGTGACCCATTTTTGTTGCTCTTCTGAACATAGTCTTTTTTCCAAAAAGTGTTTAAGATTATCACGATCAATTTTTACCTTGAAGTGTCTTCCCATTGGGTAAGGTCATCATTTATTTCGTGCATGTAGTATTGCCAACATTTACTTCTCATAAATAGGTTTCTGTAAATATTTTCCTTTGATTGGACGAATTTCAAAAGAAACATGTCTTCCTTCTTGCATTAAAACAACACCAATTCCATTTCTTGAGGAATCACATTCCACAATAAAGGTTTTTGTGAAGTCTAGCGTAGCTAAGACTGGTACTAGGCACATTGCCACTTTAAGATGTTCAAAGGCCTTAGTTGCTTCAGGAGTCCATGAAAATGCATCTTTTCTCAATAATGTTGTTAGAGGTGCTGCTATTCTCCCATAATTCTTAACAAACTTGTGATAATACCCTATTAACCTGAGAAATCATCGCAACTTCTTTATGGTTGTGGGGAATTTCCATTCCTTAATGGATTTAATTTTGTTAGGATCTACCTTAACATCCTCGTGAGATACAATATGACCTATATATTACACCTCTTGTACTCCAAAGAAACATTTAGAGGTTTTTGCATATAATTGTTTCTCCTCCAATAGTTTGAGCACCTTGTCAACATTTTGAACACGATCCTTCCAAGGATTGTAGATTAGTGTATCATCAAGAAATATTAACACAAATTTCTAAGGAAGGGTTTGAAAATATTATTCATCAACCCTTGAAATGTAGAAGGTGCATTGGTAAGGCCAAAAGGCATGACCAAAATTCATAATGACCCTCATGAGTTTGAAATTTTGTTTTCAAAATATCTTTAGTCTTCATTCTAATTTGATGATATCCTAAACGAAGATCCAACTTGGTAAAATAAATTGCTCCATGTAATTCATCCAATAATTCATCAATCACAAGAATGAGAAATTTATCTTTAATAATGAGCTTATTGAGCTCCCTATAATCTAGACACATGCGCCATGATCCATCCTTCTTGTGCACCAATACTACTGGAGCAGAGAAAGAACTTTGACTAGGTTGAATTGTACGAGCCTCTAACATTTCTGCAATCATACGTTCAATTTTTCTCTTTTGGACACAAGGATGTTTGTAAGGCCTGATGTTTGGAGGAACACTCCCTGGAATCAAATGAATATCATGATCATGATCACGAATAGGTGGGAGTCCTTTGGGAGTTTCAAACACCTTGGAATGATTTTCCAAGGCTTTTTGGAGATCTGGAGAAATAGATGATTTTGATGTTGGAACTGCTAGTGAGCATAATTGTGCAATTATGCCTAGTTGTTCTTTATTTAGAAGCTTTGTCATGACATTAGAGCTTATTATCTTTCCCGGATTCCTTGTGATACCCCATAATTCGATTTCCTTTCCTTCTGAAAAAAAATTCAAGAAAATTTCTTGAAAATTAAAAGCCACCGTCCCCATAGATTGTAACCATTGTATTCCTAGTACAACATCAACACCTCCCATTGGAATGGAAAGCATTGGATTATTCAATACATATTCCCCCATGGTTAGCGTGATATTATTGCATTTTCCAGAGAAAAATATAATTCCTCCATTTGTAACCATCACTTGACATTCTATTGTTGGGTATAGGAAGCAATTCAATTCCTTGGCTACCTTACAATGAATAAAATTATGGGTACTACCCGAATCAATCAACATTATTACCTTTTTATTTTTGATATGTCCTTCTATCTTGAGAGTTTGAGGAGTGGTAATTCCTGCTAATGCATTACACGATATGGTCAGACTAATTTCTTCTTTCTCTAGGGTTGGTTCCTAGTGTATATCCTCTTATTTTGAAGTTTCTTATTCATTTTCTTCCTCCTCTTCACAAACTATGTAAGATAATTTCTTCTTAGCACACTTATGACATTTCGTGTATTTTCTATGACAATAGTAGCGAAGCCATTTTTCTTTTTTTTCTTCCAATTGTTGTGGTGTCAACCTTGTAGGTTGTGGAAGTCTAGGAGTAGCAACACTTCCATCTTTATATATGTGAGTGGTAGGATTCCTTGTAGCCATAATTTTACATTCAATTTTTCCTACTAACCTGAATGCCTTCTCCAAAGAATCAGGTTTCCAAAGGCGAACCTCATGTTGGATGTTATCCTTTAAAGTCCCTATGAAGACATCAATCCTGTGTTCCTCTGGAATATTATTTACCCTTATATTCAAATTTTGGAAGTCCTCAATGTGCTCCACCACTAAACCCTTTTGTTTAAGATTTATCAATTGAATAAAGATGGTGTTGCTCTTTGTAACCTCATAATGTGCTATCATTTCCTCCATAAAAATTGACCAAGTAACAATTTTTTTATGGGAGCAAAGCCATCAATACCATACAAATGTATTTTTTTCTAAATATAAAGTTGCAATGTGTACCTTTTGTGTCTTTTGCACATTATTGAGATCAAAATATTGCTCCATCTGTAGTATCCATGTTATGGGATCCTTGCCATCAAAATTCCTCATATCGATCTTTGGAATATGGTGGGTCTTCCATCCAACATTCAAGTTTATGAAATCATGATTAAAATTTATTTTTTTCTCATAATGTGTTTCCTATACGATGTTTTTGCCATTAGGAATCATTTCTTGTATCAAATTTTTCAAGCCTTCCATGTGTGCTTTTATATCATTCTTTATGTCTTCCATTTTTTCTTCCATGTCTTCCATGCCATTCTTCAAACCATCCATCTTAACTTCCATGCATTTCTTCAAACCATCCATATTAGCTTCCATGCCGTTCTTCAAACCATCCATCTTAGCTTCCATGTCTTTCTTCAAAACTTCCATTTCATTTTTTGTTGCTCTTTGCGAGAGCGAAATTTGGTGCACTTGCTTTTGTAATTTCGACATATCATGTTGTACTTCTTCATATTCATGAGTCATAGTAGAGTATTCTGAGGGCTTAATGGGTGTTGAATTCTTTTTAGGGGGAATTTTAGAACCCAAAACTGATATCTATGCTTTAATATGCCATTGGAATCACTTCAAACTGATTTTTCAAACAAGACTTATACAATTTGAAAAAAAAAATACACACGTTTTTCTTGCTTTTGAGGAGCTCGATATTGAAACTGAATTATCTATATGATTTCGGATCTTCAATATCTAAAATTCGGTCCTATAGTAGCCCTCTGAATATCCTTTTGAATGCCACAGGTCTGACTTGATTTGGATGCTTCAAGACAAAGTTATGCCCAATATCCCACAATGACCTAATTATGGACTTGTTCAGTAGAGCGAACTTGTATAGAATGCCACGTGTAACTGTTTCCTTGTTTGGCTTTGAAATTGATATAGAAGAAACTAAGTATATGTACTTTCGACCGATTTTTACAAAATTCCAATCTGATGCTCAAAGTGAGAGTTATGAAGATTTTCTAAAGGTCACGTCTTTTAGATGAAATTTGAGAGCATGCAAAAACTCTAACTTCCACATATCATATCTTCGAAACTATTGTGAACTAAGATCTGAAATTTTTACAAAAAGTTACTCAAGATTTCGGCTTCTCGTGGTAAAAATTTCAGCTTCTGAAATTTCGTAGAAAAAACGTTATAGCGCAAATTCCACGATGGCCTATTTGGAGCAGTGAAACCCTAGAATCCAAAGCTCTGATTCCAAATGTTATGAAACCAGCTCCAAAAATAGAAGAAAAGAGAGATCAATGCCTTAGAATTAAGCCACTTCGAGGGGGAAACCTCCTTTACATTACATAAATGAACAATTCTTGGATGATACAAATGACAAAACCTCCTTCTATATATAGGATTCCATAGGGTCACAATATAATCCTAGCCGACCTAACAATAATAATGTAAGGGCAGAATAATAACAATATGGGGGTTACATGGATACAACAATAAAAAAAAGGTAGCTACACTAACAAAAATAAGGGACTACACTAGTAATATATGGACCTAACAGTGTTATCTTGCTAGAATCCAAATTTGAGGCATGTAAGCTTAATTATCTTCCAGCATATCCTAGAACAAATTAGCTTTATCTTGAGAAAATTTCTCTTATTTTGCACCACTTTCATCAATGATACTTTGAGATTTTTTGCTTACGATAAGACAGTTCTTTTCTCTCCTCTTTGCAATATTGGCAATGCCATTCATCTTGAAGAGGTACTAATTTTATTTTAGGACTACAACATGACATGTGTAAGGCATCCTCACACATATCTGAATGAGAGTTCTAGTTGAATTTTTTGAAAAAACACATATTTTGCGGAATATTGAGAAACAAATATTGCCAACAACACCTGGATGCCTTGCTGCTGCATACTGTCATGAAGACACAAACCAACCCACCAATCCACACTCCTCCAAAACATAAATGTACCACTCTTTTTCAGAGTCACACTCTTGAGAAAGTAGGGTATAATCAATAGAAGATGTGCACTTTGTTAACTACATCCTGCTTAGTGGAGACCGCAATTTGTTTTAAACTACAATTAGATATTTGAAGGATGAATTACTAAAATTTGAGAACTGGTAGGCTCTTCAATGATTGACTTTCTACCTGAAATAACCTTCTCAACATCCACATTATTCATATAAATCTGAAATTCTTGTCTAACATAATGAAATGACTTCACTATCAGTTGTCTTACAACCTATACGCATTCCAAGACAAGTTTCATATTTCTCAGTCTGCAAAAACCCTCCCAACCCATTATTTCTTGACTGCAAAAGATTTAAGGGCTAGCCAATACAATTATATCATGCTGCTCAATATCAAAATTGCACTTACTAGTAGCTTAAATTTTTTCCACCTGAGGTGTCCAAAAATAATTTATCTTGTCATTATGTGAGAACTCGTTTTGAGCAACCATATGATTTTGTTTGGACATAAGTGCTACTCAATTTCTCTGTAAATTTATCTGGTCGCACACATAATTTCTAGACTTTTACTCCATAATGGATGAATCCAAGCATGATTCAAGTTTAGGATTTCAGTTTCCCCAATGGTACCATTCAACAATAAAAGAGGCGAATTTATTGTCTCAATCATATCACCAGTTCCCACTGTAAGTTCTGGATCCAGAGATGGCTGTGTACTATGTTCCTCCATGATGCAATCCTTGTAATGGTAAATTGGCCTTCAATCTAGAAAATGAAAGTTCTTCACTTTGAACACAATATTTAGTACAATTATCAGGTTGATTTTTGAACCGTTTTGAAAGCCAAAATACAGATCTTCTACTTGGTTTCGGCATGAGCATGACCGAGATCAATTACACTAGTGGTATTCGTTCTGAGATTTGAGCAGTGGGTCAGTCAAGTTGATCAATGCATAATTAAAGCGATATGTATAGCCGAGGAGCAGAGGCTTTACTCTAGATCCGACCTTGGGTCTGTTCTAGGAGTCAATGGGAAAACATAGAAGTAGAGAAATTGAGATGAAAGATTTGGTGAGGTCAGTCGATATAGAAGTAGTTGTTGATTGAGTAATTAAGAAAAGGAGATGGAAGTAGTTAATTTGGATTATGTAATTCAGACAACTAGAACAAGTAGACTAATAAATCCATAATAAAAGGATTAACCACCAATAATACTTCACCTGTATGCCAGAGATGTAAACCCAATTTCTAGGGGATTCTAGTTACATTTACCCAATATGGTTATCATAGATCAAATCTTCAGAGGGATAGTACAGGGTGAGTGCTTTTCTGGCAGATGTTTGTTGTAGACACTCTGGCGAGAGGGGAGTTATTTTAGGCAGTCAACCTCCCTAATTTGCGTTGCATCGCATCCTCAGTCAAGATCAACTTCTGTAATATTCCCAATTAGCAATGAGTTAGTTGGAATATTCAATTTTGTTTTATTGCTTTGTTTAAAGAATAAGAGGGCAAAGGAGGTCCATAATTCTCCTCAATAATGAATAAATCAATGCCAAATGTGAAAGGGACAAATCTTGGTAGCTTAATTGAAGCACCCTTGGTGTGAAAGGGGTTGGATCACTTTGAATGGGTCAACCTTAACCAAATCAACAACGCTGTCATGGAGGAGTGGCCATCAATGAGGGACAACACAGTTTTAGATGGAGATGCTTTGTGTGAATGTAGTGATATTTTTGGATGGGGCTTAGGGTTTGCAAGTTCATATTATATTTAAGGAAGAGGATGACAGCCATATGGAGGTTGTTGATGTATATTATATTTCTGAAAATATGGTCTGTTTAGACATATATCTTTCTCTTGCTGTTTAGCTGAGATAGAGTGCTATTTTAGCACAGGGTGTTCCTGATCGGCAATCCCACCTCTTCCATTGAGGAGCTCTTGGAGGAGTCTTGCACCAAATTTTCCACTATCTAGCTTAAGGCCAAGCTTCTTCTTTCAACTGTAGTGCAGATCCTATTGAGGGTTTGGTTGTTTTTGTAGGTTGCTGCAAGTTGTTATTAAATCTCTAGATCTAGGCCATCTTAGTGCTTCTTTTCAGTGGAGGAGGCTTCCTTTCCATTGGGAGGACAATATTGAAAACCATTGAGTTTATTTTCAAATATTGGCATCAGGCCAACCATATTTTGATCCATACAGCGCAGTTTACTTCTAGATTTGCGTTATTTCTGTAGGAGGAGTTGCAGGGTGGTTTGGCACACCATTTGGAGAGTTGATTTTCAAGTGATGGGGATCTGACTTTCACTTTGGGATCTATTCGAGGAGGATATTTTATTGATCATATCAGATCAACCACACTTTCCAGATCTATATTTTTTAGTAGATCTGCAGTCTTAGATCTCAGATCTACAACTTGTACTTGGTGTTTGCTGAACACCCTTGAGGGGTTCTTTAGAGGAGATTGTATAGTTCTAAGATATGATATAGATCGATATTTTGAGGCACATATCAGCCCTATATCTTATTTATAATCAACTGCTGTAGCAGAGGTGATAAAATAACGCTGCAAGCTGGGTTTTCTAGCTTTTCTATATAGTTGCAACACCTCATATTGAGGGATTTTGTTCATTGGAGGCTTGTATTTCCTGTTATGCATCTTATGGCCCATTTCTAATGTACATTTTGATGGTGTAATAACATATTAAAGGTCTCCATATTGGCCTCTTGATTTTTAAATGATGATCTGCAATATTGTTCCAACATTTTGCACTATATTCCCGCTTTTCCCATTTGGCAATATTACAACTTCACAGTATGGTCGGAATTTCCACTTGTGATGATGTGCATGCCTGAAGTGATTGCAACAATGGATGAACTTCTGATTCTTGTAATAGGAAAACCCCAAGCTCTGCCCAATAAACATATCCATTCATTGGTGTGAGGTTATGGACATTGGGATACACATGAGCAACCTCTTCCTCAATTGAAGCAATTTCTCTGGTTGACATTATAGAGAACATACTGAACCCAAATTTTCATTTGAATATCAAAGGTTTCTACATACAAGAGTTCTAGTGCTGACGATGGCCACCAACAGTTCTAGTGCAATGATGGCCACCAGGCTCCAGTGACTCAGATCTCCTCCTCCTACCTTTAGGATGATGATTCTTCATGCTTTTGCAGCTAAGTTGGAGAATATCTTCCTGTCTCATATATATATATATATATATATATATATATATATATATATATATATCCCCTGTCCTAGTAACTTCATTTACTCTCAAGAGCTTGAATACGCTATAGTGTATGTTGTTTTGCCAAAATCTCCTGTCTACACTCATGTTCTCTTCATATCTGTTGCACAATTGGTCTTCATGAATCTGTTTAGGATCTCCAACAACAATACCATATGGATCGGGCATGAAGGTGTTAGTATGACGTGTTTCAGGCCCAAGGCTAAATATTTGACCAAGAATGTGATCCAACAAATACCATCATTCCCTGCAAAGATACAGTTCGAATTGTGAAGCCTCCTAGTTTGTGCTTTGGTTTTCTCCTGTCAAGGGAATTTTACGGTAAGGCCTTTAAACACTCGGTGACGTAAGTAGGCCTCCTATAAAGGTACTAAGTTCCCCCCTTCATCTACAACCTCAACATCAAAACCGCTGAGAGCTATGGCTTTTTGGAAAATCAATACTGACATATATTTTATTCTGAACCAGCCCAGGTCCCAAAACAAATTTTGGAGATTTGAAAACTGCAGACGTGAGTTTTCTTTCATTAGACACTACAGAAGTGACAATGACTGGTTCAACATAGACTGTTGCAATCCATACGAGGGCTAAAAACATATATATGTTTGAATCTTTATGCATTCTTATGGGCATGTATGAAACATAGCATAACGTGATTAGGAAAACCCATATCCATTCACCAAATTTTCCACTTGAAAAAATACTGGGATTTTTGTACAGAGGCTGTAGATGTATCTATCATTGCATGTTTAGAAATTTGAAAAATGGGGGACATAATGATCCCAACCTTCCAAAGGGTGGTACTTTGTTAGAATTTTCCACTAACGCTCTTCAAATAATACTACAAGTAGCAAAACCCTAAAACTTGTGCTAAAAATTGATGACTTAAAGAAACAACATTCACAAACGATGCTGTTTTTCTTAGACAATGACTGCGTGGCTGGAGCACCTTTAAGCCATAGAAAAAATGATTTGCGGTATCAGAGGAAGAATTGTGTAAACACTGTGTTGACCTATTCAGAGATGATCCGTTTCTCTGTAGAGAAGGGTGATAAATTCACATATGAAGAGTCAGATGGACAAAATCGAAATTCATAGTCAAAGGTGCAGTGAAAGATGCTTTCCTTTTGCATGTCGAGGGAGGCTCAATTATTCTTTCATGTTGATAAGGTTGCCCTCATAGCAAGCCAATTTTGATGAATTCTGACACATTATTGGAATTCCTTCCCACTTTATATGCTCGCTGTAACGAACAATGAGATCTATATCATGTTTAGGTGTTCAACGAAACATTACAGTTTTGAGGAAGGATCATTTTCACTAGTATTATCACTATTCTCTACAGTATTTTCTATTTTTTGCAAAGAAAAAACAGATGTCTTATATTAAAAATAAAGGCAGTACATATGTGAAGAGATAACCCATAGAGCTATGGAAAATAGTGCCCAATAACCACAAAAAGAAACACAACAAAAAAATCTATTCATCATCGCAGAAACAGGGCAACGACGTGATAGAGGACCCATGAAAAAACAGAGGACGATAACCGAAATTGATAATCATACATCGACCATCAAACATCACTGGTAGAAAAAAAAATATCAGAGAAACAAGACTAGAAGGGATCAAAAAACAGGGCATGGTCACCCAAATGCAAATACCAAAACAAACTAAGGTGCAGAAACTAATAATGATTTTTAATAAATAACATTTAATGTGCATGTAATGAGAAGAAAGGTACCATGTATATCTTGTTTTTTCTTAGCTATGAACTTCTCATTTACAAGCTCACGTTAATTAGCTCACCATCCTTGGACCATTCAGTAACATATTTTCATGTTACATTGTTAATTTAAATTGAAAAATGTATAAAAAAATTAAAATTCAAACATCTCAACAACATTTGATGTGTCTTCTCCAAGCAAATCATTTAGTCTCTTAAACTTCTTGTTAAGGTTGTTGAATTTATATTTACACTGGTAAGGAGATATATGAAATCCTTTCTCCAACATAATTATTGAAATACAGCTCCAATTAATTCTAGACTTGTTCCTATTCCTATCCTCAACCTTGTTCCTATCCCATTCCTCATCCACGAAACAAACCACTTGAATCATAAGCCTCACCGTGTCATCTCCACATTTCAAACGAGGCAACCATATCGTCTCATTACGATGGTCGTCACTGCGATCTTTTGTTTCAATGGGCTCATCTTCATCCATATAACTGAAACTATGATGTTGGTGCCGCTGTTATGAAGGGGCACACACCATCCCCATATTCGTATTCCCATCCATTACACTTTCTTGCTGATGTTGTTGCTGCGGGTCACGCAAGCCCTCCATCCCCTCTACAAAACAAGTCATATTCCTAGCTATTGTGCCTTCTTCCATCCAGTTTATTATATCTATGTTTTCTTATCAATCTCACTGGTATGATCTGTACCCTCACCTCTTCCCTTGAACTAATTTCCCAGAATAGATGGTTATGGTATCATCTCTATACCTTTTTACCTTTGTGTTGTAGATGCTACAACACCCTCCAAAATTCTGCTCTCCTTAAATTTTTGAGCCCCTAATACTTGTGAAAAAGAGAAATCAGACCTAAATTCACCTTTTCTAAACCTCAGGTCACTAAGTCGCAAATATGGTAAACTTTCCTAAGTTGCGACCACGCGACCTTGTGACCCTGCAGGGCACCAAGTCACTGGGTCGCACATCAGTCTGAAATAAAACATCAGTGACCACACGACCCTGCGACACTGCGACCCCTTAGGTCGCACATCTCATTAACTTAGCTCCTTTGCGACCTTGAGACCCTCATTAATTTCCCACACGTGTGACCCTTTTATATATAGAAGGGTCGCATAGGTCGGATTTTACTTGTGTGACAAAGAAAAAAAAAAACGCCTCTAACAAGCCAGCTGGAGCATGATTTTCTCGGGTAAGTTCTTGATCGTCCTGCTATTTCTTTTCTAGGGTAATTGTTACTATTTTTTCCCTTACCCTAGCCTATTTAAACCCTGTTATGATCTTGACCAAACCCATTGGCAATCCCTCTGCAAACATCCCCTCTTTCAGTTTCTCTTCAGATCTTGTGTTAAGCTTGCCTGTCCCTTCCCCCCTCCCTAGGACCTTGCCTAACTCACCTATGAAGACTCCTACAACCTTGTACGACGATATTTTGGACACCATGTGTGTTTTCTAAGTCTTTTTTCTGCTGCATGTCCGCACAGCCCTAGAGCGACCCCCCGACCTTGCGACCTCGTCGGTAAGTCGCAGAAACGATAGGTCGCATATCATGAAACATTTAAAGTGACACAACCCAGTGACCTTGCAACCCAGTCACAAGTCACTAAGTCGCTAGGTCGCACTTCCGAAAAGATTCCGCCCATCGCGACCTTGCGACGTCGCCACCTAGTCACAAGTTGCTAGGTCGCTAGGTCGCCCTTCTATCGAGTTTTATGCCAACGTGACCTAGCGACCGAGCGATCAAGTCGCAAGGTTGCCAAGTCGCAGGTTCACCCATTTCCTTGAAAATAATTAAGCAGGGATAAGAGCAGCCCACATATTTAAAAAATATGACATCTATCTTATTGTGGGATTGTTTCATGAACATGCCAAGGGACATTAAAGCCGAACTAGAGTGTGTACCCATCTTGTCAGTCTCGAGTGACATGGGGCCTCTGGTAGTTCGCAAGAGGAAAAAAAGTCTTGAGATAGAGATCTCGGAGGAGGAAAGGCCTATCCCATTTCCCCCCATCTATGGAGACACAGCCTGCGTTTTTGGTAAAGGGGACAACATGAGCTGGTACCAGATTTACAAAGATTTTACGCAAACTGAATTTCCAGAGGACCTCCTTGACCAAAAAGCATATGTTTAGGTTAAACGATCCAAGTTGCACTACGTAGGAGCTCACCTGCCTATATTCTCGTGCGCAAAATTGATCGAATGGATCTTGCAAAGGGTTGACGCCAAGATCTGGGTTATTCGGGATCACAACGGAAAGACATTTACCAATATAAAAGGACAAGATGTGGAAATATATTATGCGCTTCCCACCCAAGAGCATAACTTCATCGATGAATGGGCCACTACTCATGCAGTTCCTATATGATAAACTTTAAAAGGATGGTGGGAAGACCCGAAAAAGTTTTGGCTCAAGAAGGATCAGAAGTATCAGACGACAGGTCTCAGGCAGGTCTACAAACTCATACCCGCAATACTATGTAGGATGTATGGCCGCCAAGATGCCACCTTCTTCAATGGCTCTTGGGTCCCTTTAATATGCGCTGTCACTGTGTACGGTACCCGCTTCAACTGGGCCAACAAGATAATAACCACCCTCAGGTGAAACATATCTGCAACACTGGCACTTGATGAAGGGTATGCATTAGAATTTTACATGGCATCCTATCTCCTAGATGCACTGTGTGCTAGGTGCCATTTTGAGGGGTGGTCACACAACTGGGACCCAGTGCATGGCGGTCTGATTCACAAAGATATAATGGTGTTCTAGGATTCTAGGTACAAGAAAGACATAGAGTCGATTGCACGCAACTTCATCCCCACCCTCTACAGGAAACTATTTGGAAGAGATGCCCCATGTATGTCCTGGCGTGCCATGGAGATGATAACCCAAGTAGCCCACTGGTTCCCTAACGCGGAGGGTACTTTCATCCAAGTTTTCAGGTCGCTTAAGGCTTCTCATCCGCTGCCCCAATTCGTCACCGATAAGCTCCTCCTCCAAGAGGTATGCTACCAAATGTCATAGAGATTTTCAAAAGTTCTAACTAAGGGTAAGAAGAAGCCATGGCCCACTCTGCCTCTCAATATCGGTGCATACACGGTGAAGGATTTCAGGGAAGTAGAGGTAGAGGCCAACCAAATCAGAGGATTTTGTTTACCCCCTTTAGCACACCAGACATATGATCCTGAGAGAATCATCCCAACCCACTGTAAGCGGGAAAAATTCAAATGGAGTTACCAACATACCGAGTGCCCTGCCGAAGAAAGAATAAGGAAATGGTATAACAAGGATAGAGATGATGCCCCAGAAGAATCAACTAGTTAGGATGATCAGACTTTAGAAGAGAGAATTCATACGCTGGGAGGAGCATCATAAACAAAGGCCAAGAAGCCTAGGACCGGCATAGGTCTTAACCACTCCTCCCAACAAAAAGGAAAAGAGGTTGAAACTCAACAAGAAGCTGAGGAAAAGGCCAAGGAAGAAGAAGACAGGCGAAAGAAAAAATTGAAAAAAGAGCAGAAGAAGAAGCAGGTAGAAGAAAACTGCAGAAAAAAGGAAGAGGAACAGAAGAGGAAAGAGGAGGAAGAAAAGATGGAAGCTGAGTGCCAGTTGAAGTTAAAAAAGGACAAGGCAGAAGCAAAACGCTGGCTAAAGGAATAGCAAGACAAGGCAGAAGTAGAGCACCAGCTAAAGGAAGAACAGGATAAGGAAGAAGTAGAGCATTGGCTGAAGGAAGAACAGGACAAAGCAGGAGCCGAAGGAAGTAGGACTCCGTTCTTAGAAACAAGGGAAGAAACAGAGTTTCTGCCCATCGAGATACCTCCTAAAACTCTTTTCCATTTCACCCTTTCAGAATTGGGTACCTTCAAAGATCTAGATGAGGGAGTGCTCTATCTCACCAGACTCACCTACGATCAATTCACACACAAGATTAGGCAGGAAAAGAGGAGATGTTTTGGCACGAGACCCTGCGACGTCCCTTGCAATCACTATAGGAAAGGATATAGTCTTGGACACCAGGACTAATCCGGTCATGATTGCCTCAGTCGGTACCACTTTTGCGGCAGCTACAGAGGAGAATGTGAGCAGGATGAGCAGAGAAATTATGTCCTTACAGAACAGGCTGCAGACCTCTGAACTCAAGATGACCAAAGCAGAGCAAGAAAAGAAGGCGCTACAAGAGGAGGTCAGACAATTTCAAACCAGGGATACCCCTGATAATGAAATATCACTCACTATACAGGTAGAGCTAGTCACTTTGGAGGCCTCCATGAAGCAAGTTTATGAAGAAATGTTTACCATAAAACAAACGGTAGCGCCTCTACTAAAGGCACAGGCCGAAACTAAAAGGGGGAACACGCAACTAAAGGAAGCCTCTATTGCATTGGAAAAGATATTGGAGTGGTCTAGTAGGTATCCACAAGCCCCAGCTACGTTGCCTAGAAGAGATTGGATTTCCACCTAGAATGACAAAGTTCAAATCCAAATAAAGGTAAAATCCAAGGAAAAGCTCATCATGGATGTGGAGAAAGTAATGTTAGCATATGAACATTTTATTAGTGGCATCAAATCAATGGCCAAGGTACACCACATCCCTTCCCTGGGTACACTTGCAGAAGAAAAAACATGGGAATAAGTCTCCAATGATATCCAAACATTTTTACAGCCCATGAGGCAAGCAGCCACCTCACAAGACCTGCCGGCATCAAGAGAAAACATGGTTCAATTCATTGTGACACCGGTCCGGATATACAATAAACTAGCCTCCTTGTCGAATTAGATCACAGTCAAGAGGGAAAATTTGATTCCAAATGCCCTTGAATGTCTTCACAGGTTAAGAGAAGATACGCCTCAGGTCTCCCCAATAGCTGCAGATTATCGGGCTTGGAAAACCTACCTCAAAGAGCAGCAGCAGATAGATGTCTCGAGCCTCGCAATCACCAAACTACTTCCATGATCAAGTTACAGGTAGCAACAAGAATAGTAAGTCGTAGGTCACAACAACTAAAGGTTTTCAAGTCGCAACCATAGCCAAGGTCGCAAGTCACAATTTCCCTCAAGTCGCAAAGTAAACCAAAGGTTGAGAAGGCGAAAAGTCAAGGATACCCAAGGGTCAATTTTGTTTTATAAATACTCCCTTTCGGGAATTGTAAAGGACCTTTTTTCGAGGACTCCAAAGGAGCAGAGAATTGTATAGCATTGAATACACTCTTTATGAATGAATACAAGCACTTGTTTTGATTCCACTCTTGGATTTGATGGCAGTTAATGTGTTAACATTGTGAATATTTTTGTCTTATGTATTTGATATCGTGTTGATTAAATCATCTGCGTTTTCCTCTTATATAATTTATACATTCAACTCACTAAATGTTATTAATGATGTTAATTTGTTTATATAGGAAATTTTGAGCAACTATGTTATTGACACTTATCTCATCTTTGGAAACCGCTTAAGGAAGTGAAGGGTGCTCTAACCATGAAGAATTGTTTCTTCTATGGTTCGAACAACTTTTTACAAGCATGACCCTGATGATGTGCTGCTAACATTACTTCCTTGGCTGCATGCTTTCCAACTCATCTTGCTATTCATAGTGTTTATGTTCGTTAATACTCATCAAACATTTGCATTGTGCCATCCGGATAGACATGTGTTCACAGGTCTGCAGATCTCGTTCGTGTTCGAGAAAAGGAGTATTCAGCGGTAGCCGGACCCACACCCCAGACGAGATCCCTATCACAAAAAATTTAGAGTCTAATTGGGACTTTATACCTGGGAGATACCTTACTATTGGTTGGACATATTTTTGCATCAACAAATTTAGTGCTAGAAGGAGGGGCTGAATGGAAGGCTCCCAACACACAAGTAACATCCCATTACAAACTCCCCAAGGGAAGATCATGTATGAAAATACTGGTCCTCCACCCTTAGAAAATTCCCAGGAGGAGGAAGGCCCTTACTATGAGGTAACTTTAGATCAACTAAGGGCCCTATGCCCTATTGCCCGCAACCTTGTCAGGGGTTTACAACAAGCCCCGGTCACTAGTTCCTTGTCCAATCCTAAAACTACCGCAGCTAACCACACTTGCCAAGGAACCCTTGTCAAATCCCTACCTCAGCTTTTGGGTCTTATGATCGAAGATTATGTGGACGTAGTTGAGCAGAATTATGAAGAACCCCCGGACAACCCTCCGGGGGCAGAAGAGGGTGGCCCCGAAATCACCGAACCACAACCCAACGCTAACCCTCAATCGGACCAAACTCTGAATGATAACACTCAACCAAACGACCCACCTGGAGGAGGTGCTGAGAGGGGTAGGGGAAACAGAGGCCAAGGGAACAGGGGCCATGGACAAGGCCGGAATCTTGGCCACCACCATCACCATAGAAACTAGAATAAATTTCCGTTCCTTTATAACTAGAGAAATATCAGAGATATAGGGAAGTGAGGGAGGAATCAGGACATGCAGTCCCATCATGAAGGCAAAGAATCCGGGTCAGGCATAGGGAGCGAGTCTGAAAGTTAAATAGGGCGTGTTTACATACCGTGCCACCAGTAGGCTAGGTGTGTGCAGCCTCTGGCTTGGATAGCACAGTATCCTTTAGCCTTCCATGGCCCCCTCCATGACATGCCCCGACATCCAGAGAAGCATCTCCCTAAGTTTGACCCCGAAAAGGGTACGCTGGCCAAAGATCACATAAGCAACTTTTACCTGGCCTTACAAATGATGAGAGTACAATCTGACGATGTAGCATGCCATCTTTTTCCCCATACTTTAGAGAATAAAGTGGGCACTTGGTATCGATCCCTCCCTGTTTCTTCCATCTCTTCCTGGGAGTAGTTCCGCGGTATTTTCCTTCACAAGTTTTCGGAAGACAAAACTCCTTCCATGCTCCTCACAGAACTTAGTACTTTGAAGTGTCAGAAAAAATAGAAAGTCAAATATTTCAATCAATGCTTCGCTATGATATTGAACAAATTCCCGCCGAATATGGCCTTAGACGATTCCATCACTGTCGACTACTACACTTGAGCTCTCGCTCGAGATATTTCCATATTCGTGAAGCACGAAGCTAGAGCTACCCTAGCGAAAAATTACACCACCGCCCTAGCTGTCAAAAGAGATATGCTATCGATAGGAGCCATTGACCATGAAGGATGAGATGATAAAAATCCAACCACGAAGAGAGCCCAATCCTCAAATCATAAATCCAGAGACAAAGATAAGGACACCTTTGATTTCGAAAGTATCATAAAATACCTCAAGTTACTGACCAATGAAGTCTTTGATCTGAAGAGGAAGAACAATGATTCTGTCTCGGCTGCTAAAATTTATAAACCTTTCTTCAGAAATAATAACCCCGTTGTGACCCGACCCCCGTCAAACTCAAGTGCTGGCCTCAACGTTGAAGAAATTGGCAAGGACAATTTTTCTTCTTTCCATCAAGCCTCCCACTCAGAGAAAACTTTCCCCCAGTGGATTAACAGCATGACCGCCATGGTGAATCAACTTTTGGAAGACCAAACCCCCAGGTATCTAGAAGAGGAGACCATCTCAGACAACGATGAGGCCTCCCACCTGAATGAAGATGTAGGTTCCACTATCCTTTCTTTTGAGGTCATCCGTGGGGAGTCCCCCCTTTCCACAACTAGGATAAACTTGGCTGACGAACCTAAATATAAAATCCCTCGAAAATATGACTTAAGGAGCAAAGGCCCGGTCCTTGAGTAGTCCTTTGAAGAAAAAAGAAAAGCTTTCTTATGGAAAATCCTACCACCAAACATAGAAAACCAAAACAAGACTCCTGAGAAATTTAGTCCAACTAATCCCTAAGAAGGCCCCAAGTCTAAAGCTTCAACGGTTTCCCCTAAAATCACCACCGAACTTGCCTCACACACAGATTCTAGGTATAACATTATCAAGGATATGAAGAAGACTTGGGCCAATATTTCTCTCTATGAGCTCGCTCGCATTTGTAACCAACGAGATCTTATCCTCATGGCATTTTCCAATCTATTGGCGACCAAACCCGTGAGCATCACATCTGCCCAAACTGCTGCTGGTCCCCAATCCATTGTAAATGTTGTATATTCCAACTTTAGGGGATCCACACCACCTTTCCTCCTCTCCTTCGAGATCTTTAACTTCAATTTCCATAATTTCATCGTCGATTCTGGTGCATCGGCGAATGTTATGCCCTTATGCGTATGAAATAAGTTAAAAATTCGCCTTGAGAAAACTGATGCCAGGATCATCCAACTCGACAGATCTCAAGTCCCTGCAGTAGGCGAATTAAACAATGTCATCATCCACCTATCCTCCGATTCTAGAGTGCATCAGTGCATTGACATAGTAATCGTGGATATCCCCGAGGCCTATGGCCTTCTATTGAGAAGAGACTGGTCCACCAAGCTGCAATGATACTTTGCCATTGATTGGTCCCACCTTTGTCTCTTGTACAAGGGTAGGAATAACCAAATCCGAGTCGAAAGTGAGCCGTACATGAAATATATTGTGACCGACCTGGACACAACTAACGAACCAGTCAGTTTCACACAAGAAAAGCTCGGTATGTGTTTCTTAGAATCCATTTTTGGGTGCTATCAAACTCCCCAATCTCCAGTCACTCAATACGTCCAGTCTAAGCTACTTCTGGTCACTAAAACCTCCTCCGCCTCAACGAAGGACCCATTAGAAACTGCTGCCCTGAGTACATCCCCAATGTGCTCGGACAACCTTGCCAAATCATAAGATGAAATATGGACCTTGTACTATGACGGTTCCAAAACCCACGACAAGGCTGGCATAGGTTGTATCTTGCTGGACCCTCAGAAGAAAAAGTTTCTAATTTCCTGCCGGTTAGAGTTCCAGTGCACGAATAATACAACCGAGTATGAGGCATTGCTACTCAAACTCAAAAAGGCCATAGATCTAAAAGTTCATTTTTTAAAGGTAATTGGTGATTCTGAGATTATCACTTGTCAGGTACGTAACACCATCCATTGCTTGTCTCCACATCTGAAAGGTTACTAGCAAGAGGTATGGCATTTAATTTCTACTTTTGATGCTTTTGGTATTAAATCTATACTTAGAATTCATAATGCAGCAGCCGATACACTCGCCAACACTTCCGCTAGGTTCACCCCACTTAGAGATGGATTTTCTATTAAAGTTATTTACAAGCCATCAGTACCAGATAATGTTACTAATTGCGTGTTTTCAATGATGATCAATAGGTACTGGATTTCATGCTCAATATAGACTTATTCAAAGATGTAGTTATAGAAGAAGAGGATCATGATCGAGATTTACAAGAGGAACTACGAGATCGGAAATAAAATCCCATACCCAAAGGGATCATGTCACTAGAAAAATTTTTCTACCTACATAACTATTTCCGAGGGCCCCAAAACACGAAGGTGCACAGTTCCACGTTAGCGCACCAACAAATTAATCTCGGGACAAATAAGGAACCCAAGCTTGTCAATCTGGGTAATGAGTGCACCCCTCAGGAGAAGCAAGCATTCATTGGATTATTTAAAAAATACCGAGATGTGTTTGCCAGGACATATGATGAGCTACAAACTTATGATACATGGATCATCTAGCACGTGACACCCATGAAGGAAGGAGTGAAGCCTTTCCAACAGAAACTGAGAAAATTACACCCCGCCTTGGAACCAATGATCCAAAAGGAACTAAAGAAGCTCTTGGATGCGCAGATAATTTTCAAAGTTAGACATTCGACCTGGGTGTCAAACTTGGTCCCTGTTCGCAAGAAATCTGGCAAAATCTGTTTGTGCGTAGACTTCCAGAATTTAAATACAACCTCCGACAAGGACAACTATCCGGTCCCCCCTATGGAGCAAATCCTTCAAGCTGTATCAGGGTCTGAAATGTTCTCTCTATTGGATGGGTTTTCAAGGTATAATCAAGTACTAGTGGCTGAGCCCAATTAGCTTAAAACCACATTCAAAACTAAATGGGGAACATTCGCATTCAGACGCATGCCCTTTGGCCTAATTAATGCTGGCACCACCTTCCAAAGAGCCATGGACATCGCCTTCAGAGGACTCATTGGGAAAATCATGGTAGTATACCCTGATGATGTCACCGTGTTTTCAAAATGCAGATCTGACCACCTACAACACCTCAAGCAGATTTTGAAAGGTGTTGGAAATACGTGATCTCACTGAACCCGAAGTAAAGCATTTTGGTCGTCTTCGAAGGAAACTTGTTGGGGCACATAATAACTTGAGATGACATAGTAGTAGATCCAGAACGTGCGAAATTCACCACTCAAATACTACCCCCAAGTGGTAAGAAAGCTATGCAGTCTTTCCTCGGCAAAATCTACTTCGTCCGAAAATTTGTATCATATTTCGCTAATCATGAAACCATTGCAAGGCATGATTAAGAAAAACGCTAACTTTAAATGAAATCCTCCTGAGAAAGAAGCATTCGATAACATCAAACGAGCCATCGTGAAAGCACTCGCTCTTCATAGTCCGGATTTCAACAAAGGCTTTATCTTGTATACCTTTGCCTCAGATTCAGTTTTGGCCGCTGTCCTCACTCAGAAAGATGACAACAACAATGAGCGGCCTATATCATTTATGAGCACTGGGTTACAAGGAGCTGAGCTGAATTATCCAGATATTGAAAAACAAGCTTGCAGAGTATACAAGGAAGTTAAACACTTCAAGCCATATATTTTGAAGAGTCATGTCACAGTATTTGTGCCTCACCCAGCTTTTTGCTCACTATTCATACAGCAGGAGTTGGGCGAGAGATGAGGCAACTGGATGATGTGCCTTCAATAATATGACCCAGGATTCAAGCCAGCACACACTATAAAGGGCCAAGGATTATGTTGGATGGCCGTAGAGGTAGTAGACTCATGGAGCAGTGAAGAATATAATTGGGAACACGAGATCGACATGTATCAAGCTGATAGCACATCCCGGTAGGATACCTCCTCATGGTACATAGATCTCCAACAATATATGAAACATGGTACCATGGGTCCCACTTTAACCACTCAGCAGAAACATGCATTAAGATTGAAAGTTGTATCCTACCAGCTGGTGCCTCTGGTAGTTCGCAAGAGGAACAAAAGTCCTGAGATAGAGATCTCGAAGGAGGAAAGACCTATCTCATTTCCCCCCATCTATGGAGACACAACCTGCATTTTTGGTAAAGGGGATAGCATGAGCTGGTACCAAATTTACAAAGAGTTTACGCAAACCGAATTTCCGGAGGACCTCCCTAACCGACAGGCATATGTTCAAGTTAAACGATCCAAGTTGCACTATGTAGGAGCTCACCCGCCTATATTCTGACGCGCAGAACTGATCAAATGGATCTTGCAAAGGGTTGACCCCAAGATCTGGGTTATTCAGGATCACAACAGAAAGACATTTTCCAATCTAAAAGGACAAGATGTGGAAAATATATTATGCGCTTCCCACCTGAGAGAAAACCTTCACCGATGAATGGGCCACTAATCATGCAGTTCCTCTATTAGAAACTTTAAAAGGATGGTGGGAAGACCCGAAAAAGTTCCAGCTCAAGAAGGATCAGGAGTGTCATTAGTCACATCTCAGGAAGGTCGACAAATTCTTAGCCACAATTCTATGTAGGATGTATGTCCACCTATATGCCACCTTCTTCAATGGCTCTTGGGTCTCTTTAATGTACGCTTTCACTGTGTATGGTACCCGCTTCAATTGGGTCAACATGATAATAGCCGTCCTCAGGTCAAACATATCTGCAGCACTGGCACCTGATGAAGGGTATGCATCAGAATTTTACATGGCATCCTATCTCCTAGATGTAGTGTGCGCCAGGTGCCATTTTGAGGGGTGGTCACACAACTAGGACCCAGAGCATGGCAGTACAATTCACAAAGATCTAATGGTGTTTTTGGATTCCAGGTACAAGCAAGACCTAGAGTCAATTGCACGCAACTTCATCACCGCCCTCTACAAGAAACTATTTGGAAGAGACACCCCATGTATGTCCTAGCGTGCCATGGAGATGATAACCCAAGTAGCCCACTGGTTCCCTAATGCGGAGGGTACTTTCATCCAAGTTTTCAGGTCGCTCAAGGCTCCTCATGTGCTGCCCCAATTCGTCACAGACAAGCTCCTCCTCCAAGAGGTATGCTACCAAATGTCACAGGGATTTTAAAAATTTCTAACTAAGGGTAAGAAGAAGCCATGGCTCACTCTGCCTCTCAATATCAGTGCATACACGGTGAATTATTTCAGGGAAGTAGAGGTAGAGGCCGAACAAATTAGAGGATTTTGTTTACCCCATTTAGCACACCGGACATATGATCCTGAGAGAATCATCCCAACCCACTGTAAGTGGGAAAAATTCAAATGGATTTACCAGCATACCGAGTGCCTTTCCAAAGACAGAATCAAGAACTGGTATAACAAGGATAGAGAGGCCGCCCCAGAAGAATCAACTAGCCAAGATGATCAGACTCTAGAAGAGAGAATTCATACGCTGGGAGGAGTGTCATCATCAAAGGCCAAGAAGCCTTGGACCGGCACAGGTCTTAACCCCTACTCCCAGAAAAAGGGAAAAGAGGTTAAAACTCAATAAGAAGCTGAGGAAAAGGCCAAGGAAGAAGAATATAGGTGAAAGAAACAATTTAAAGAAGAGCAGAAGAAGAAGCGAGCAGAAGAAAACCGCGGAAAAAAGGAAGAGGAATAGACAAGGAAAGAGGAGGAAGAAAAGATGGAAGTTGAGTGCCAGTTGAAGTTAAAACAGGACAAGGAAGAAACAGAATGCCGGCTAAAGGAAGAACAAGACAAGGAAGAAGCAGAGGCTGGCTAAAGGAAGAACATGATAAGGTAGAAGTAGAGCGTTGGTTGAAGGAAGAACAGGACAAAGCAAGAGCCGAAGGAAGTAGGACTCCATTTTCAGAAACAAGGTAAGAAACAAAGTTGCCACCCATCGAGATACCTACGAAAAATCCTGTCTGTTTCACCCTTTCCAAATTGGGTACCTCTGAAGATCTAGATAAGGGAGTGCTCGATCTCACCAGAATTATCTACGATCAATTCACACACAAGATTAGGCAGGAAAAGAGGAGATGTTTGGCACGAGACCCTGCGGTGCCCCTTGCAGTCACTACAGGAAAGGATATAGTCTTGGATACCAGGAATAATCTGGTCATCATTGCCTCAACTGGTACCGCTTTTGCAGCAGCTACAAAGGAGAACATGAGCAGGATGAGCAGAGAAATTCTGTCCTTACAGAACAGGCTACAAACCTCCGAACTCAAGACGGCCAAAGCAGAGCAAGAAAAGAAGGCGCCACAAGAGGAGGTCAGAAAATTTCAAACCAGGGATACCCCTGCTAATGAAATATCACTCACTATACAGGGAGAGATAGTCACTTTAGAGGCCTCCATGAAGTAGGTTTATGAAGAAATGTTTGCCATAAAACAAACGGTAGCGCTTCTACTGAAGGCACAGGTCGAAACTAAAAGGAGGAACACACAGCTAAAGGAAGCCTCTACTGCATTGGACAAGATATTTGAGTGGTCTAGCAGGTATCCACAAGCCCCGGCCACATTGCTTAGAAGATATTGGATTTCCACCCAGAATGACAAAGTTCAAATTTGGATAAAGGTACAATCCAAGGAAAAACTCATCAAGGATCTAGAGAAAGTAATGTCAACATATGAACATTTTATTAGTGGCATCGACTCAATGGACGAGGTACAACACATCCCTTCCCTAGGTACACTTGGAGAAGAGAAAACATGGGAAGAAGTCTCCAATGATATCCAAACATTTTTACAGCCCATGAGGCAAGAAGCTGCCTCGCAAGACTTGCCGGCGTCAAGAGAAAACATGGTTCAATTCATTGTGACACCGGTCCGGATATACACTAAATTGACCTCCGTGTCGAATCAGATCACAATCAAGAGGGAAAATTTGATTCCAAATGCC
This sequence comes from Pinus albicaulis, assembly GCA_034641835.2. Taxonomy (NCBI): domain Eukaryota; kingdom Viridiplantae; phylum Streptophyta; class Pinopsida; order Pinales; family Pinaceae; genus Pinus; species Pinus albicaulis. Next base: position 101,927,183 of record MU968411.1, on the reverse strand, counting down.
CTCGAATGTATTCACAGGTTAAGAGAATATATGCCTCAGGTCTCCCCAGTAGCTGTAGATTATCGGGCTTATCAGACCTACCTCAAAGAGAAACAACAGATAGATGTCCCGAGCCTCGCAATCACCCAACTACTTCCATGATCAAGTTATAGATAGCAGCAAGAAGAGAAGGTCATAGGTCGCAACAACTGAAGGGTCATAGGTCGCAGCCACAGCCGAGGTCGCAAGTCACAATTTCCCTCAAGTCATAAAGTAAACCAACGGTTGGGAAGGCGAAAAGTCAGGGATACCCAAGGGTCAATTTTGTTTTATAAATACTTCCTTCCAGGAATTGTAAAGGACCTTTTTTCGAGGAGTCTAAAGGAGTAGAGAATTGTATAGCATTGAATACACTCTTTATGAATGAATACAAGCACTTGTTTTGATTGCACTCTTGGATCTGATGGGAGTTAATGTGTTAAAATTGTGAATATTTTTGTCTTATGGATCTGATATCGTGCTAATTAAATCATCTGCATTTTCCGCTTATATCATTTATACATTCAACTCAATAAACATTATTAATGATGTCAAGTTGTTTATATAGGAAATGTTAAGCAACTATGCTACTGAAATCTATCTCATCTTTGGAAACTGCTTAAGGAAGTGAAGGGTGCTCTAACCATGAAGAACTGTTTCTTCTGTGGTTCGAACAACTTTTTACAAGCATGACCCTGATGATGTGCTGCTAATAGTACTTCCTTGGCTGCATGCTTTCCAAATCATCTTGCTATTCATAGTGTTTATGTTCTTTAATAATCATCAATCATTTGCATTGTACCATCCAGATAGACGTGTGTTCACAGGTATGTAGAGCTTGTTCATGTCCGAGAAAAGGAGTATTTAGCGGTAGCCGGACCCACACCTTGGACGGGATCCCTATAAAAAATGGTTTAGAGTATAATTGGGACTTTATACCAGGGATATCCCTTACTGTTGGCTGGACATATTTTCGCATCAACAGATTTGGCGCTAGAAGGAGGGGCTGAATGGCAGGCTCCCAGCACACAAGTAACATCCCGTTACAAACTTCCCAAGGGGAGATCATGTATGAAAATACCGGTCCTCCACCCTTAGAAAATTGCCAGGAGGAGGAAGTCCCTTACTATGAGGTCACTTTAGATTAACCAAGGGCTCTGTGCCTTATCGCCCGCAACCTTGTCAAGGGTTTACAACAAGCCCCGGTCACTAGTTCCTTGGCCAATCCTAGAACTCCCGCATCTGACCACGCTCGCCAAGGAACCCTTTTCAACTCCCTACCTTAGCTTGTGGGTCTTATGATTGAAGATTATGTGGATGCAGTTGAGCAGAATTCCGAAGAACCCCCGGACAGCCCTCCGGGGGCGGAAGAGGGTGGCCCGAAATCACCGAACCACAACCCAACACCAACCCTCAGTGGGACCAAACTCTCAATGATAACACTCAACCAAATGACCCACCTGGAGGAGGAGCCAGGAGGGGTAGGGGAAATAGAGGCCAAGGGAACAGGGGTCGTGGACAAGGCCGGAATCTTGGCCACCACCATCACCACAGAAACCAGAATAGATTTTCATTTCTTTATAACAGGAGAAATATCAAAGATATAGGGAATCGAGGGAGGAATTAGGACATGCAGTCCCATCGTGAAGGCAAAGCATTCGAGTCAGGCATAGGGAGCGAGTCTGAAAGTGAAATAGGGCATGTTTACATACCGCGCCACCAAAAGGCTAGGCGTGTGAAGCCTCTATCTTGGATGAAACAGTCTCCTTTAGCCCTTCATGGTCCCCTCCATGAAGTGCCCCAGCATCCGGAGAAGCATCTCCCCAAGTTTGACCCCGAAAAAGGTACGCTGGCCGAAGATCACATAAGAAACTTTTACCTAGCCTTACAAAGGATGAGAGTACAATCTGACGATGTAGCATGCCGTCTTTTTCGCCATAATTTAGAAAATAAAGCCCCCACTTGGTACCGATCCCTCCCTTTTCTTCCATCTCTTCCTGGGTGCAGTTCCGCGGTATTTTCCTTCATATTTTTTTGGAAGACATAACTCCTTCCATGCTCCTCATAGAACTTAGTGTTTTGAAGTGTCAGAAAAAAAGAGATTCAAATATTTCAATCAACGCTTCGCTACGATCTTGAACAAATTCCCGCCGAATATGGCCTTAGACAATTCCATCACCGTCAACTACTACACTTAGGCTCTCTCTCAGGATATTTCCGTATTCGTGAAGCGCAAAGCTAGAGCTACCCTAGTAGAAAATTACACCACCGCCCTAGCTGTCGAAAGAGATATGCTATCCATAGGAGCCATCGACCATGAAGGACGAGAAGATCAAAATCCAACCACGAAGAGAGCCCAATCCTCATATCATAAATTTGGAGACAAATATAAGGACCCCTTTTATTTTGAAAGTATCACAAAATCGCTCAAGTTACTAACCAATGAAGTCTTCGATCTGAGGAGGAAGAAAAATGATTCTGTCCCAGCTGCTAAAGCACGGAAACCTTTCTTCAGAAAGAATAACCCCACTGTGACCCAACCCCCGTCAAACTCAAGTGCTGGCCTCAACATTGAAGAAATCGGCAAGGACAATTTTTGTTCTTTCCATCAAGCCTCCCACTCAGAGAAAACTTTCCCCCAATGGATTAATAGCATGACCGCCGTGGTGAATGAACTTTTGGAAGAACAAACCGCCGGGGATCTAGAAGAGGAGAACATCTCAGACAACGAGGAGGCCTGCCCCCCGGATGAAGATGTAGGTTTCACTGTCTTCGCTTTTGAGGTCATCCACGCGGACTCCCCCCTTTCCACAACTAGGATAAACTTGGCTGACAACCCTAAATCTAAACCCCCTCGAAACTATGGCTTGAGGAGCAAAGGCCTGGTCCCTGAGTAGTCCTTCGAAGAAAAAATAAAATCTTTCTTATGGAAAATCCTACCACCAAACGCAGAAAACCAAAACAAGACTCCTGAGAAATTTAGTCCAACTAATCCTTGAGAAGGCCCCAAGGCTAAAGCTTCATCGATTTCCCCTAAAAACACCACCGAACTTACCTCACACACAAATTTTGGGTATAACATTATCGAGGAAAAGAAGAAGACCCGGGCCAATATTTCTCTCTACGAGCTCGCTCGCATTGCTAACCAACGAGATCTTATCCTTAAGGCATTTTCCAATCTACTGGCGACCAAACCCGTGAGCATCACATTTTCCCGAACTGCTGTCGGTCCCCAATCCATCGTAAATGCCATAAATGCCAACTCCAGGGGATCCACAACACCTTTCCTCCTCTCCTTTGAGATATTTAACTTCAATGCCCATAATTTTCTCGTCTATTCTGGTGCATCCACGAATGTTATGCCCTTATTCGTATGAAATAAGTTAAATATCCACCCTGAGAAAACTGACGCCAGGATCATCCAACTCGATAGATCTCAAGTCCCTACAGTAGGTGAATTAAACAATGTCATCATCTGCCTATGCTCTGATTCTAGAGTGCATTAGTGCATCGACATAGTAATCGTGGATATCCCTGAGGCCTATGGTCTTCTGTTGAGCAGAGATTGGTATAGCAAGCTGCAGAGATGCTTTGCCACTAATTTGTCCCACCTTTGGCTCTCGTACAAGGGTAGGAATAACCAAATCTGGGTCGAAAGTGAGCCATACATAAAATATACTGTGGCTGACCTAGATGCAACTAACAAACTAGTCAGTTTCACACAATAAGAGCTCGGTATGTGTTTCTTAGAATCCATTTTTGGGTGCTATTAAACTCCCCAATCTCTCGTCACTCAAGACGTCCAATCTGAGCTACTTCTGGTCACTGAAAACTCCTTCGCCTCAACAAAGGACCCATTAGAAACTATTGCCCCGAGTACATCCCCAATGTGCTCGGACAACCTTTTCAAATTAGAAGATGAAAATGGACCTTGTACTATGACAGTTCCAAAACCCACGACAGGGTTGGCGTAGGCTGTATCTTGCTGGACCCTCAGAAGAACAAGTTTCTAATTTCCTGCCGGTTAGAGTTCCAGTGCATGAATAATACATCAGAGTATGAGGCATTGCTGCTCGGACTCAAAAAGACCATAGATCTAAAAGTTTGTTGTTTAAAGGTAATTGGCGATCCTGAGATTATCACTTGTCAGGTACGTAACACCATCCATTGCTTGTATCCACATATGAAAGGCTACGAGCAAGAGGTATGGCATTTAGTTTCTGCTTTTGATGCTTTTGGTATTAAATCTGTACTTAGAATGCATAATGCAGCAGCCGATACACTCGCCAATGCTGTCGCTAGGTTCACGCCACTTAGAGATGGATTTTCTATTGAACTACAAGATCGGAAATAAAATCCCATACCCAAAGGGATCATGTCACTCGAAAATTTGTTCGACCTACATAACTGTTTCCAAGGGCCCCCAAACACAAAGGTGAAAAGTTCCACGTTAGTGCATCAGAAAATTAATCTCGGGACATATAAGGACCCCAAGCTCATCAATCTGGGTAATGAGTGCACCCCTCAGGAGAAGCAAGCATTCACCATATTATTTAAGAAATACCGAGATGTGTTTTCCTGGACATATGATGAGCTACAAACTTATGATACATGGATCATCTAGCACGTGATACCCATGAAGGAAGGAGTGAAGCCTTGCTAACAGAAACTGAGAAAATTATACCCCGCCTTGGAACCGATGATACAAAAGGAACTAAAAAATATCTTGTATGCATAGATAATTTTCAAAGTTAGACATTTGAACTGGGTGTCAAACTTGGTCCCTGTTTGCAAGAAATCCGACGAAATCCGTTTGTGTGTAGACTTCCAGAATTTAAACAGAGCCTCTGACAAGGACAACTATCTGGTCCCCCTACGGAGCAAATCCTTCAAGCTGTATCAGGGTCCGAAATGTTCTCTCTATTGGATGGGTTTTCAGGGTATAATCAAGTACTAGTGGCTGAGCCCAATCAGCTTAAAACCACATTTAGAACTAAATGGGGAACATTCGCATTAAGACGCATGCCCTTTGGCCTAATTAATGTCAGCGCCACCTTCCAAAGAGCCATGGACATCGCCTTCAAAGGCCTCATTGGGAAAATCGTGGTAGTAAACCTTGATGACATCACCGTGTTTTCAAAATGCAGATTTGACCACCTACACCACTTCAAGCAGATTTTTGAAAGGTGTCAGAAATACGGGATCTCACTGAACCCGAAGTAAAGCATTTTGGTCGTCTCTGAAAGAAACTTGTTGGGGCACATAATAACTCGAGACGACATATTAGTGGATCCAGAACGTGTGAAATTCATCACTCAAATACTGCTGCAAGTGGTAAGAAAGCTATGCAGTCTTTCCTCGGCAAAATGAACTTCGTCCGAAAATTTATATCATATTTCGCTAATCGTGAAACCAGTGCAATGCATGATTAAGAAAAATGCTAACTTTAAATGGAATCCTCTTGAGAAAGAAGTGTTCAATAATATCAAACAAGCCATCGTGGAAGCACCCACTCTTCATAGTCCAGATTTCAGCAAAGGCTTTATCTTGTATACCTTTGCCTCATATTCATCTTTGGCCGCCGTCCTCACTCAGAAAGATGAAAACAACGATGAGCGCCCTATATCATTTATGAGTGCTGGGTTACAAGGTGCCGAGCTAAATTATCCAGATATTGACAAACAAGCTTACATAGTATACAAGGTAGTTAAACACTTCAAGCCATATATTTTGAAGAGTCATGTCACAATCTTCGTGCCTCACCCAGCTGTTTGCTCACTGTTCGTAGAACATGAGCTGGGTGAGAGACGAGGCAACTAGATGACGTGCCTTCAAGAATATGACCCAGAATTCAAGCCAACACACACTATAAAGGGCCAAGGATTATTTTGGATGGCTGCAGAGGCAATAGACTCACGGAGCAGTGAAGAAGATAATTGGGAACACGAGATCAACATGTATCAAGCTGATAGCACATCCCAGCAGGATACCTCCTCATGGTACGTAGATCTCCAACAATATATGAAACATGGTACCATGGGCCCCATTTAACCACTCAGCAGAAATGTACATTAAGATTGAAAGCTGTATCCTACCATCTGGTGCAGGGTAATTTGTTTCGCAAGCACCAAAGCGGTGTCCTGCTACGTTGTTTGAAGTATGATGAGGCACAGAAAGTTTTTGACAAAACTCCATGATGGTCTGGCAGGTGGACACTATGTGGGGGATACCACTGCTCACAAGATCATGCGTACCAGTTTCTATTGGCCTACTCTATTCAAATATGCGCACGCCTATGTCTAGAAATGCCAACAATGCCAAAAGTTTGCAAATAGAGAAATACGACCTTCTGCCCTATTATAGTCTATCACAGTGGAAGAACCATTTCAGTAGTGGGGGCTGGATGTGATTGGTGAAATATTTCCACACTCTTCCAAGCAAAATAGATACATCCTCACTGCCACAGACTACTTCATAAGGTGGGTTGAAGCGATACTGTTGCATAAATTCAATGATCAAGAGGTAATAGCATTCATCACCCAATGCATCATGATCAGGTTTGGTGTTCCAACCTCCCTTGTTTTTGATAATGCAACATATTTTTCATCTTTGAAATTATATGATTTTTCTCTAGAAAATGGTATAGTGCTGAAACATTCTGCCAATTATTACCCCTAAGGAAATGGGTTAGCCGAGTCAACTAACAAGAACCTCATCTACATCATCAAAAAGACTTTGTTGTCCCAACAACGAAATTAGCATAACGCTCTCCATAATGCCCTATGGGCTGTTCGTGTCATGCCCAAGCCACCGTTGGGGACCTCCCTGTTTTTTCTTGTGTACAACAAAGAAGCTATTCTTCCTCCCAAATTGTCTCTCCCAGCCCTTCAATTATCGCAAGAGACTCACGGCACCACTTGCCCTGCCTTGCATGCCCAAATAGACACATTATTGAAGCTGGAGGAGGAAAGGATGAAAACCCAGGAAAAATTCGCCATCCACCAAAGTCGAATAAAATGATGGTTTGACAAGAAGTTTGTTGGAAAAAAATATTTCTAAGTAGGTGACATTAGGGGAATTTTGAGGTCTAAAATGGGCCTCCTAAGGAAAATTTACAGTAAAAATTCACTTTATGAGAACCAATCACATTTTAGGGGATGACATCATCCCTAATGGTTGAGGTGGCATTGCTTGAGTTAAAGGTACTTACTTGTCACATTCTCAAAGGTGGATAAAAAATCATGGTTAACCATGGTAGTGCTCTAAGTACTTTTAAAGTCAAAGTAAAGTACTCATAATAAATGTCATTTCACACTTTTTGAATAAAAATATATTATTGTCATTTCATATTTCTTGAAAGAAACAATGCATGTCCCTATACATTTATTATATTATATTATTTTTATATAATATATTAATTACATGTTATTATACAATTTAAATAATACAATTTTAATTAATAGCATATAATATAATTAAGAATTTATAAATTTATATTTATATTTAATTTTAAGTTATTTAAGTACAAAGGACAAATGCATTAGTTGTTCAATGATAATGATTTTTTCTTGAAAAGTTCATTCTTATTTATAGTCACATCAATACAATTTTTTAATCAATTTTATTTTTGTACAACTTTTGAATTGAATTTAACTATGGTTACATGGATTGTGGTGCAAAAAATGAATTGCAAATTCATAAATATTATTTTATTGGTTAAACTATTATTTTATTATTTCCTTAGGAGGCCCATTTTAGAGCTCAAATTCCCCTAATGCCTAGTCCTCAAGTGGGACAAAGCTCACGAAGATAAAAGAAAACACTCCAAATTCCAGGCCCTATGGACAGGTCCCTTCCAGATTAAAGAAAAAATTGGCTCCCACACCTATAGGCTACAGACCCTTGAGGGGAGAATTGAGGTCCTCCCGGTAAACGGGCACGACCTTAAACACTATTTCACCTAACTGCCCTGAGGGGGCCGTAATCATACCCTGTACCATATGTCTTTTGTTGTTTTTGTTTCATTTATTTTTGTTATTTTTTCCTTTATTCTCAGTTTTGTTTTGTTTTCAATAAAATGCTTGCTCCCAGCAGGCTCCCATTGATCCTGTCCCCTGTAGCATCCCAATGTTGAAGGAAGGATGTAAAGGTTACTCAATTGGAAATGTTGTGCTGGGATATGTGCTAGTGAAGAAGCACCACTGAAACTCGAAAGGGACATGAGCCTGCCTGTGATATGCATTCAATGGGGAAAACACAGCTAAGTCCCAGGAACCAAGCACAGGTAGCCTGCCTAACATTCTGGCCCAAGGAATTGCGGTACAAAGGAAAGTCTTGGTGTGATCGGTCACTAGATGGAAAAGGGGCAGAGCTAACTAAAGGAGAAAAAAGGACATTCGGGAAAACCCAAAAGGTCCTCATATAGACAAGGAGCAACCTCTCTTGCAAGCAAAATAATTCGGGATCCCTCATCTGCCCCAGGAAAAAAATTACCACTATTAAATAAGTGCGTTGAGCACAGTCAAATAAGTGCCCTGAGCACATTTTAAATAAGTGCAAACTAGCACATGAATAAGGGTAAAGGATTGAGAAAGGATTCCTGCGTAGAGAGGTGATGCGATGACTCCGCCAGGGTACTGACCAGGCTCGCTGGCAGCGGAGCAACGTTCATGAATCCTAGGCAGTGACTCCGCCGAGAACATTAGGTTCGCTGGTAGCGGAGCAACACAATGAGGACGAAATAATTATAACGGATCCTGGAAATATCTGAGGTGACTCCAAACTTTTCCGTCCAGTCTCCTGGAATGAATTGTGATACGCCCGCACCCTGGGACATGCAGATAGGTGGAGCATACACGCAAGGTCCAAGGACAAAATTAGTGGGATGCACGAAATGGAAGGATCAACAGGTTCAGCCCCAGCCCCCACCCGATGAAGCACCAACAGAGATCCTGGGTCCTACCAGCGAATCGCCATTTGTTGTAGCTGCTACAACACCCTCCAAAATTTTTCTCTCGTTAAATTTTTGAGACCCTAATACTTGTGAAAAGGAGAAATAAGACCTAAATTCACCTTTTCTAAACCTCAGTTCGCTAAGTTGCAAAAATGGTTAAATTTCCTAAGTTGCAACCCCGTGACCTTGCAACCCTTCAGGTAGCCAAGTCGCTGGGTCGCACATCAGTCTGAAATCAAACATCAGTGACCTTCCGACCCTGCGACCCCATGACCCCTTAGGTCGAAAGGTCATAGAGTCTCAAGGTTGCACATTTCATTAACTCATCTCATTTGCGACCTTGCAACCCTCATTAATTACCCACACGTGCGACCCCTTTATATATATAAAGGTCGCATAGGTCCCATTTGACCTGCATGACAAAGAAAAAAAAAAACGCCTCTGACAAGCCAACTAGAGCGCAATTTTCCTGGGTAAGTGCCTGATCCTCCTGCTGTTTCTTTTCTAGGGTAATTGTTACTATTTTTTCCCTTACCCTAGCCTATTTTAACCTTGTTGTGATCTTAACCAAACCCATTGGTAATCCCTCTGCAAACCTCCCCTCTTTCAGTTTCTCTTCAAGTCTTGTGTTAAGCTTGCTTGTCCCTTCCCCCCTCCCTAGGACCTTGCCTAACTCACCTATGAAGTCTCCTACAACCTTGCACGACGATCTTGTGGACACCATGTGTTTTTTCTAAGCCTTTTTTCCATTGCACATCTGCACAGCCCTAGAGCGATCCCTCAACCTTGCGACCTCGCGACCTTGCGACCTCGTCGGTAAGTCACAGAAACACTAGGTTGCATGTCATGAAAAATTTAGAGTGACGGGACCCAACGACTCAGTGACCTTGCGACCCAGTCATGAGTTGCTAAGTCGCTAGGTCGCAATTCCGAAAAGAGTCCACCCATCGTGACCCTGTGATCCTACGACCTTGTGACCTAGTCGCAAGTTCCCAGGTTGCTAGGTCGCCCTTCTGTCAAGTTTTAAGCCGATGCTACCTAGCGACCGAGCGATCAAGTCGCAAGGTCGCAGGTTCACCCATTTCCTTGAAAATAATTAAGCAGGGATAAGAGCAACCCACATATTTATAAGTTATGACATCTATCTTATTGTGGGATTTTTTCATGAAAATGCTAGTGGAAATTGAAGCTGAACTGGATTATGTATCCATCTCATCAGCCTCGAGTGACATGGGGCCTCCGGCAGTTCGCAAGAGGAACAAAAGTCCTGAGATAGAGATCTCGGAGGAGGAAAAACCTATCCCGTTTCCCCCCATCTATGGAGAAACAACTTGCATTTTCGGTAAAGGGGATAGCATGAGCTGGTACCAGATTTACAAAGAGTTTACGCAAACCAAATTTCCAGAGGACCTCCCTAATCGACAGGTATATGTTTAGGTTAAACGATCCAAGTTGCACTATGTAGGAGCTTACCCGCCTATATTCCCGTGCGCAGAACTGATCGAATGGATCTTGCAAAGGGTTGACCCCAAGATCTGGGTTATTCGAGATCACAACGGAAAGACATTTGCCAATCTAAAAGGACAAGATGCGGAAATATATTATGCACTTCCCACCTGAGAGCAGACCTTCACTGATGAATGGGCCACTACTCATGCATTCCTATATCAAAAAATTTAAAAGGATGGTGGAAAGACCTGGAAAATTTCCAGCTCAAGAAAGATCAGGAGTATCAGATGTCACGTCTCAGGAAGGTCTACAAATTCATAGCCGCAATGCTATGTAGGATGTATGTCTGCCTAGATGCCACCTTCTTCAACGGCTCTTGGGTCTCTTTAATGTATGCTATCACTGTGTAAGGTACCCGCTTCAACTGGGCCAACATGATAATAGCCACCATTAGGTCAAACATATCTGCAGCATTGGCACTTGATGAAGGGTATGCGTCAGAATTTTACATGGCATCCTATCTCCTAGATGTAGTGTGTGCCAGGTGTTAGTGTCAGTCTTGTCACATTGTCATCAGTGATCAAACTTACTCTTTTGCATTTGCATATTAGGAGTCCCATACCATAAATTTTCATCATTCCATTGGGTCATGGATTCATTGATGGTAGTGGTCTTTCATTAGTTTTCCCTCATGTAAAACTTGCTGATTCTCCTCTCTATGGTATTTAGTCATGATTCAATTTCACTCCCAATTCATATTATTAGGTCACAGGGCTGGTCTCATTAGGTTCTAGGGTCTCATCATGGTCAAATTAATGAGTCAAGTGTCAATATATATCAGTAAGGTCATGAGGAGGTCAAATAAACTCAAAGGCACAGTATCTGGAAAGATCAAAGAATTGTTCTATTGAGCTTGATGTAATTTTCACCTCAAAACCATTTTTTGAGGTGAAAACATGGTACCTTGATTTTATTATCATATTTTATTTAATTTTATGTCTTCATATGTAATAAATTGAACTTCAGAAGTTGCTATCTCCACAAAGCCACCTCCCTGCCTTTCATAGGTGTTTTCCACAACATTTTCAGTGTAAAATCATGTTCTAAGTATGTCCATCAGAAAGAGCCTAGAAAGAGCTTTCCAACGGTATATTATACTCCCCAAACCGACTTCTGGATTGGAAAATATGCCTAAGTGAACAAGAGTCCCCAAAATCCTAACCTCACCCCTTTTCTCATTTATCCCTTAGACTTTGTAACTTTACCTTTTCATATAATTTCGAAGTGTTTCATTGAAATCCCCTTTTCCTCGATCTGATTGCCCAATCGCATCGCAAAAGTCCCTTTGAACCATAAACCTCCGATGTGATTAAGCCATCTCCGATCCCTCCGATCCGATCTCAATCGCATCGTCACTATCCCTGTCCCTGATTCATCACATCGCATAGTTCCGAAACGACGATGTGATTGAATCACTCCGATCATATCCTGATCGTTGATCTTCTCAATGATCTGACGGCTCGCATGTAATCGCATCGCAAAATTTTCAACACTCCCAACTTTGTCCCCTCTCCCATGATAACTTCCAATGCAATTGACTCCCGTCGATCGCATCTCCACCGTCGATCCACCCTTCTGATCGGACAACTCACAAGCCATCGCACCATCGCAATCGACATTTTTCCTATGACACTTTACTCCCGCTCCGCTCATTCTCCTGATTGGGATTGCGATTGTCCATGGGCCCCACCTTAAATCCCTTCTGCTTTTTCAATGAAAAAGGGTTTTTTCCTTTGTAAAGAGAAAAACTCATTTTTTTTTTTTTTTTAAAGGGATTTATATCATCTGACATCGTTTTCCGTCGTTTATTACCCCTGCTCTATTGTATTACTCCATCGCATTGCAAATTATCATTTCAATGTGCCCACTCCTCTCCTGCTGCCATTCCCGATTGCGATTGCGATTTTCCCATGAGACTTCCACTATACACTATCGCATCACAATTTCAAAATCGCATTGTCCCAATACACCCCCCCCTCCACGATTGCGATTGCGATTTTCCCATGAGACTTCCACTATACACTATCGCATCACAGTTTCAAAATAGCATTGTTCCAATACACCCCCCCCCTTTCCGATTGCGATTCGCGATCACATCTTGGGCCCACCATCCTTTCCTTTGCCCTTTTTCACTCAAAAGGGAATTTTCCTCATTGAAATGGTAAAAGTGGTTTTCATCGGCTTCAAAGGCATTTTCTTCGACAATTGGTTTTTATTCAAAGAGAAAAGATAGAGACAAACAGTCAAAGCTGAGAGCTAAATATAAACACAGAGATCATTATGGCACGAAAGCAACGATAAAAAGGAGAAATGGTTCCAATTTTGTCTTTCTTCTCCTCTGTTTGAGAAACTCCAAAGCATCCAGATGATCAAAATGTATTGTTTCTCCTTCTTTTCAGGGGCATCTGTTTGGTTTATTTTCTATGTTTGGATTTCGGTTTCTGAGCTGGTAAAACAACTCCTTTTTATGTGGATCTACTCCCCTCAAATTATGTATATTTAATGTAATTCTTCATCATTTGTAAAGGGGGGAATGAAGTGTGGAATTATTTGGAAATCATTTTAGGACACTCTGTGCTCTATTTGTAACAGTTTGGCAGGGAATTAATAAATAAATGCAGCACTGATTTATGGGATCCCTGTGGTATGGATTTTATCACTGTTCTTTCCTTTGTGTTCATCTATTAATTGTTATGTTTGCCATCCATTCATTCACAATTCTAGTTGAATGCTTTCAAGATAGATAGGTAGAATCCATTGTATAATGCTCTGCCTTGGGAAATCATTCAATACTCTATGTTTTCTGCTGTTTGAAAAGGATCCATCTCCTATGCCCTTTTCAGCTCCTCACTAGTCTTGAACATTCCATCATTATTAAAACTAAGTTGTTAAAATCCCTGCCTACCTTGGCCCATGAAATACCCTGTATCTCTAATTTAATTCCCCAGTTTGAAACTACCCAACCTCATCTGTTCCATACAACCCTGAAAATTTATAAAAATATTTCAAATTATTATACCTAACCTAAAATCAGTTTGTGGTTATCATTCATTGAATATTTTTCATGGAGAGAGCCCTCTCCTGACCTTGTAGGGCTAGCTACAAGGCTGAGCATGGTTTGAGGTTACCCTGATTTGCCTTCTTTTAGCCTGAGGTTCAAATTAGGTGCTAACATTTCTGGCGACTCCACTAGGGAACTATTTATCATAAAAGACTGATCACCCCAGTGATATCTTCCATATAAATTCTTGGACTTTGGATGATGAGATTCAGAGTTTTCTAGGCTGAAATAGAACATTGTAAAGTAGAAATTTGACCACACTGGCTTCAAGGAGATACACAAGGGAAAAACCTGATCCAAATCCTCCCCCTATGTTTGAAAATCCTAATCTCATTCCAAGGATAATCAGAAGACAAGAAGGGTCACTAAGTCCAAGACCTATTTTCAGAACCTACACCTAGCCCAGTGAGTGGTTGTTTGTAGAAGACCTTTATTTTGATTAGTGTTTTGAGTTTTCTTTGTTCAGAAATAAATCTGAAACTACACTTGATGACACAATTTTAGATCCAGAATTTCTTGTAGATCTTGAAGTTCAAAGGGCAAACACATCAGTTGATGATTATATTTTGAATTCCCCTCAGACATCTATCACTGTAACCAATATCCCTGAGTCTTCAGAGTTATCAGAAACAACATTTCCTCCCCTTAATTCATCAGCATTTCCATCAGTTTTAGAAGTCAATTCTCAGCTTTCGACTCCTCCATCAACACCTCCCTTGAATCCTAGTATCACAAACACGGTTATTAATCCACCTCGAGTCATGGCTGCCCGGTATGCACCCCTGGTTTTACCTTAGAACCTGAATGATATGCCTGTTGATTATCAAAGTAAAATTCCTATCTTTTATGCCACTCAAAGCATCACATCCCAATAGCATGTTGATAAGATGAATTACTTCTTTGACCTTCATGAGGTAGAGGCAGAAAATGTAACCACAAGATTGTTTGTCCAAAGCTTTGGAGGTGAAGTTCGAAAGTGGTTTAGAGCCTTACCAATAGGCTCTATCCACACTTTGCAGGAGTTACATAGACAATTCTTAGATCGGTGGGAGGTAAATAAAAACCCACTTCAAATCTTGTTTGAATATGAAAATATTAAAAGAAATGTGGGTGAAACTGTACATGATTATTGTGTAAGATTTAATGCTGTATATAATGCTATTCCGGCCAATCTAAAACCCCCTATGGGATTAGCTTTGCTCAAGTTTCCAGATGGTTTCAATGTTGATATGGCGTATCAGCTACGAGAAAGAGATCCTACCACACTCGAATACATGCAAAAGATAGCTGTGAGCATTGAAGCAAATTTGCTGGCCAGAAGAGCGCGGACAAAGGCTGAAAAGAGGGTAAATATGAAAGAAGAAGCCTACCCTTTAGACAGTAAGATGGATACTTTAATCTGAACAGTGGAAAATATGGTTGATCGGCTGACTATTTCAGATAGACCTGAAGCACAAATCAGGAATCCAAATTTTAGAGGACATCTGTAGCCACAATTCAGAATTAAGCAGAGAGAACATAGAACGCAGGACCAAGTAATGCCAAAATAGCAAATCAAAACTTCTTTGCAGCAAAATTATGTTTAGGGAATGGAAACAGATGATGATGACAATCCAGTCGTTGAAGCCAACCATTTATTCACAGCCGATGGTGCGCCCATCTTTCTCACAGAAGATGAAGAATACACAGCGATGCCAGAGACTCATAGAGACGAAGATTTCATATTGGCCAATGATGTAGTGTTAGAGGAAGAGTCCGATGATTATCAACGAGGATACATGAATGCTTTGTCAGCGCAATAGAAGCAATATTCTTTGAGGAGCAGAGATGTGCCGATCAATCCCATTCAGAAGAGAAAAGAGCTGCAATCGAAAAACGACTCCTAAAATACTCAAAGGAAAGGGAAAGAGCCTATTGATCCCTCTCCTAGCAAAGCATCCTCAGCGATTAACGCTACAAATGAAAAGAACCAACATAGCACAAAAAAGGAGCAAGTAGAGAAGAAAGACCCTCCCATCAAAGAGGTAGAAAAATTTCCTTCTTTTAATTTGGAAAATGAAATTTCTAAGCTGAAGGTGTCCATGCCCTTGACTGAGTTGGTGAAAATTAGTACTTATAAACATCAGGTATCTATAATTTTTCAAATAGACTCTGTATCAGATATGGTAAATGTTAAAGATGATTATCCTGAACTCATTTTTGGTCTAGCCACAGAAGGTCACTCTGAAGAAAGTGAAGTCCCTCCTTTTTACCTGAGTCTTAGATTACATGAGTTCCTTCTACATAATGCTATGTTGGACTTCAGAGCCTCGCATAACTTAATTCCCAAAGCCATTATGGAGAAGTTGGGTCTCGATATTACCCGCAAATACCATGATTTGTATTCCTTTGAGTCTGGTAGGGTCCATTGTATTGGTCTCATCAAAGATTTGGTGGTGTCTTTAGACCAAATCCCAGCCAAGAATGTTTTGATGGATGTTGTTGCTGCCGATGTTCCACCACGGTTTGGAATGCTTTTTTCTAGGTCATGGGGTGAAAAATTGAAAGAGACCATTTAGCTTGATTTCTCTTATGCCACTATTCCTGTGTTC
Organism: Pinus albicaulis; assembly: GCA_034641835.2. Classification (NCBI taxonomy): domain Eukaryota; kingdom Viridiplantae; phylum Streptophyta; class Pinopsida; order Pinales; family Pinaceae; genus Pinus; species Pinus albicaulis. The sequence continues at coordinate 101,911,051 of MU968411.1, read as the reverse complement.
GGTCAGTTGAGAAAATTATATAGGGAGAAGAAAATGAAGTACATGATCACTAGCAAAGAGAAACCAGTAAATCATCCAATTAATGTAGTCCACCCAGATTTAGAATCATTTGTATTATATTCAGATGGTGGTTTGAATGATGAAAATGTTCAGTTGGTAGAGGTAGATGAAGTACCTGCAATTTCAGAAAATTTTAGAGAAGTCCTTAAACAAGAAAAAGATAAAGCAGCAAGAATTTCTGAGCTTCCTGCCTGCCAGCAGCGAAAAGATAGTGAACATCAGAAAGATGCAGAAATCAGTCAAGATAAAGTGGAGAAAGAAGCAAAATTTCAACATCTAGCAGAAGAAGAAGAAGGCCTTTGGAGCATGGACTTTGACGGAGTTGTTGGTAAGGACGGTGCTTGTATAGGAATATGGATCTGGAGCCCTGTTTTCTAGCCTGAAAAAGTTCCTAGTAATGTTAGAGTATGTGCTTACAAGTTAGCTTTTGACTGCTCTAACAATGAAGCGGAGTATGATTCAAGCTTTGATTGCAGGTTTGAAAATTTTGAAGAAGCTAAAGGCAAAGAAAATTTCTGTCTATGGAGATTCGGAGTTGATAATAAAACAGGTAAAAGGAGAGTACCAAGAAAAGCATCCGAGATTGAGGGCCTATAGAAATGCAGTCCTAGATATCTTGAGGACGTTTTTTGAGTACAATTTGACAGAAATACCCCGAATGCAGAATCTTATTGCAGATTCTCTTGCCACTACTGCAAGCAATTTGAAGATTCTAATGAATTCCAGCAACAAATTTGAAATTTATGGCAAACATTGGCCTATTGTTCCAGATAATTTAAGGTATTGGAAAGTGTTTTGGGATGGCTATTAAATCAATGCCTTTTTGCGGAGTGAAGGAAAATTCAAGGATACTCCCATAGAAGGTGAGCATGAGGTTGATGATCAAGAAATCGAAGAAAATCAGATGGATACATGTGTTGTAGCTGAAAGACAATGTAATTCCTAGAGGTCTCATACCTTTAGAGGAGCTTTTTTATCAAGATGATGTTGCCAAGAAACCGAGCCTGGTGCCTACTGATAAAGGAGTAGAAGAGGTTAATCTTAGAACAGCTGACAAGCCTAAGCTTGTGAAGTTATCAAAAGAATTTTCCCCTGAGGTAAAGGAATGATATGTTAAATTTATTTCTGAATTCTCTGATGTGTTTGCGTGGGATTATTCATATTTGAAGGTGTATGACGAAAATATAATTCAACATACTATTCCCATCAAGCCGGATCAGAAGCCATTTAGACAGAAGATGAGAAGGATCAACCCAAAGCTGCTGCCATCCATTGAAAAAGAGGTAAACAGATTGTATAAGGCTGGTATCATTGTCCCCATTAGATTTTCTTACTGGATTTCAAATTTGGTCCTGGTACGTAAAAAGACAGGAGAGATAAGGTTGTGCATAGATTTTTGGAATATGAATAAAGCATCCTTAAAGGATAACTATCCACTTCCGAAGATGGACCATATTCTGCAGAGAGTAGTTGGAGCATCAAGGATGGCACTACTCGATGGCTACTCAGGCTATAATCAGGTCTTGGTGCATGAAAAAGACCAAGACAAAAATGCCTTCACAACACCCTGGGGAACTTTCTAGTATACCAAAATTCCATTTGGACTGAAGAACGCTGGAGCTACTTTCCAGCGAGCAATGGACATCACTTTTGCTAATGAAAAGGATGTTTTTATTGTTGTTTATTTGGATGATCTGACAGTATTTTCTGGTTCTGATTATGAACATTTGCACCACTTGAAGGTTGTTTTTCAGCGATGCAGAAAGTTTGGGATTTCTCTCAATCCAAAGAAAAGTCTATTTGCTATGGATGAAGGCAAGCTGCTGGGGCATATCATCTCTAAAGACGGTATCCGCATTGATCCTTCAAGAGTGGAAGCAATTCAGCACATAGACCTTCCACGTAACAAAAAGGAGATTCAAGCATTTAATGGTAAGATGAACTTCTTGCGCAGAATTATACCCAATTTGGTCGAACATTTAAGAGAAATGAATAACATGTTGAAGAAGGATAGAGCTATCAAATGGAGTGAGGAGGCTATCAAGTCATTTAATCTGGTAAATTTTGCTCTGTCCAATGCCCCAGTCTTGATTAGTCCTGAATATACTCAAGATTTCATTATATTTTCATTTTCATCGGAGCATACTATGGCTGCGGTTTTGATGCAAAAGAGAGATTAGATAGAACAACCCATTGCATTTTTCAGTAGGACAATTCGAGATGCTGCTTTGCGGTATAATATCATTGAGAAACAAGTATTGGCCCTTATAAAAGCATTGAAGTATTTTAGAGTATACATTCTGCATTCACATACCATATCATATGTTCCTAATGCAGCGGTGAAGGATGTCCTGATGCAAACTGATTCAGAAGGTCGAAGAGGTAAGTGGATAGCAGCAATGTTGGAATATGATTTGGAGATTAAACCCACAAAGTTGATCAAAGGACAAGGCTTGGCCAAATTAATGGAAAAATCAAACCTGCACGCTCTGGATATAAATCTGATAGCAACAATGTCGGAGGATGATGATGAAGGTTTGCTGGTTCTAGTTTCAGAAATTTTTCTACAATCACCATGGTATTCTGACATAGTTTATGTCCTTCATCATCTTTCACCACCTCCTGGGATGTCTAGAAGCAAAGGTAGATCACTGAAACTCAAGTCTGCTAAATTCTATATTCTAAATAACGCTCTGTATTGGAAAGATCCAGGAGGTATTCTGCTTAATTGTTTGGTTGAAGATGAGGCTCAACAGGTGATGCATGACTTCCACAAAGGTGATTGTGGTGGTCACTTGTTTTGGAAAACTACAGCCAACAAAATGTTGAGAGAAGGATATTATTGGCCCACTTTATTTTTAGATTTGTACAAAACAGTGATGAGCTGCCATGAGTGTCAAGTTTTCCAATGAAAAAGGAAATTGCTTCCTCTTCCTTTGAAACCAATTTCAGTAAATGCTCCCTTTCAGCAGTGGCGACTTGATTTCATAGGGGAAATCCATCTTGCATCATAAGCACAACATCGATGGATCTTGACAGGTATAAATTACTTCACCAAATGGATCGAGGCCATTCCAGCATGGCAGGCCACTGATATGGTAATCATTAAATTTCTAGAATCAAATATCTTGTCCCGTTTTGGTTGCCCTCACAAAATCATAACAGATAACACAACATCATTTAGATCTAAGAAGATGGTGGAATTCTGCGACAAATACAATATTGTGTTGTGCCATTCGACAACATACTACCCACAAGGCAACTGCCTGTCAGAATCATCGAATAAATCTCTGATAAAAATAATCAAGAAAATACTGGAAGAAAATAAGAGGAACTGGCATCGAAAGCTCATCAACGCGTTATGGGAAGACAAAGTTAGCAACAAGAAATCCATAGGTATGTCACCGTTTGAATTGGTTTATGGTACTGATGCTGTTTATCCCTCGTCACTTACAGTTCCGGTCATGAGATTATTGCAAGAGGCTGGTAGCGAAGAGGATGATAATCAGCGAAGGATCAATCAAATGATCCACCTTTAGCAGAAAAGATAGGAAGTGTCTCAGAATGCTATTCAGTTGTAGGAGAAGATAAAGAAAATCTATGACCGTAAAACCAAAGCAGAAATATTTCAGTTGGATGATATGGTGTTGAGATGGGATGCACAAAATGAGGACAAAGGGAAGCATGGTAAGTTCGACAACTTGTGGAAAGGACCATGTAAGATTTCAGCATACAGGGGACAGAATGATTTCTTGATTTCAGAGATGGATGGCCAAGATTGCCCTGGAGGACCAGTGAATGGTAGGCTTTTGAAGCACTACCACTGTTGAAGATAATGGATCAAAAAATATGTCACAATCGTTGTATATACCATGTTATTTTTGGTTAGATTTCAAGTACACAATGATTGAAGTTTGGGGCCTGAGGTGAAGGCTATAAAACTTGAATGATATGTGTAAAGTATGATGGTTTTATTTAAGTTTTCAGTCATAGTTTGAGTCAGAATCAGTCTGCATTGTGCTAGTTTTCAATATTTTGACCATATTTTCCCAATGGATAAGGCTACTTGGTCTACGGTGTTCTTGGCACCTCCAAGGAGCTACCATCTCCATTGGAGCCAATGTTAATGTCAGTATTGTCATACTACCATCAGTGATCAAACTTACTCTTTTGCATTTGCATATTAGAAGTCCCATACCATAAATTTTCATCATTCCATTGGGTCATGGATTCATTCATGGTAGTGGTCTTTAATCAGTTTTCCCTCATGTAAAAATTGTTGATTCTCCTCTCTATGGTCTTCAGTCATGATTCACTTTCACTCCCAATTCATATTATTAGGTCATAGGGCTAGTATCATTAGGTTATAGGGTCTCATCATGGTCAAATTAATGAGTCAAGTGTCAATAAATATCAGTAAGGTCATGAGGAGGTCAAATAAACTCAAAGGCATAGTATCTGGAAAGATCAAATAATTGTTCTATTGATCTTGATGTAAATTTCACCTTAAAACCATGTTTTGAGGTGAAAACATGGTACTTTGCTTTTATTATCATCTTTTATGTAATTTTATGTCTTCATATGTAATAAGTTGAACTTCAGAAGCTGCTATCTCCACAAAGCCACCTCCCTGCCTTTCATAGGTGTTTTCCACAACATTTTCAGTGTAAAATCATGTTCTAAGTATGTCCATTAGAAAGAGCCTAGAAAAATATTTCCAACGGTATATTATACTCCCCAAACTGACTTCTGGATTGGAAAATATGCCTAAGTGAACAAAAGTCCCCAAAAGCCTAACCTCACCCCTTTTCTCATTTATCCCTTAGACTTTGTAACTTTACCTTTTCATATAATTTCGAAGTGTTTCATTGAAATCCCCTTTTCCTCGATCTGATTTCCCAATCACATCGGAAAAGTCCCTTTGACCCATAAACCTTCGATGCGATTAAGCCATCTCTGATCCCTTCGATCTGATCGCAATCGCATCGTCGCTATCCCTACCCCCGATTCATCGCATCACATAGTTCCGAAATGCTGATGAAATTGACTCCCTCCGATCATATCCTGACCATTGATCTTCTCAACGATCTGACGACCCCCATGTAATCGCATCGCAAACTTTGCAGTGCTCCCAACTTTGTCCCCGCTCCCATGATAACTTCCGATGCGATTGACTCCCGTCGATCGCATCTCCATCGTCGATCCACCCTTTCGATCGGACAACTCAAAAGCCATCGCACCATCGCAATCGGCATTTTTCCCATGAAACTTTACTCCCGCTCCGCTCATTCTCCCGATTGCGATTGCGATTGTCCATGGGCCCCACCTTAAATCCCTTCTACTTTTTCAATGAAAAAGGGTTTTTTCCTTTGTAAAGAGAAAAACTCATTTTTGTTTGTTTTAAGGGGATTTATATCATCGGACATTGTTTTCCCTCATTTATTACCTCTTCTCTATTGTATTACTCCATCACATCACATATTATCATTTCAATGTTCCCACTCCTCTCCTGCTGCGATTCCCGATTACGATTGCGATTTTCTATGAGACTTCCACTATACACTATCGCATCGCAGTTTCAAAATCACATTGTCCCAATACACCCCCTCCCTTCCCGATTGCGATTGCGATTTTCCCATGAGACTTCCACTATACACTATCACATCACAGTTTCAAAATTGCATTGTCCCAATACACCCCCCGGTTTCCGATTGCGATTCGTGATCGCATCTTGGGCCCACCATCCTTTCCTTTGCCCTTTTAACTCAAAAGGGAATTTTCCTCATTGAAATGGTAAAAGTAGTTTTCATCGGTTTCAAAGGCATTTTCTTCGACAGTTGGTTTTTATTCAAAGAGAAAAGACAGAGACAAACAGTCAAAGTCGAGAGCTAAATATAAACACAGAGATCATTATAGCACGACAACAACCATAAAAAGGAGAAATGGTTCCAATTTTGTCTTTCTTCTCCTCTGTTTGAGCAACTGTAAAGCATCCAGATGATCAAAATGTATTGTTTCTCCTTCTTTTCAGGGGCATCTGGTTGGTTTATTTTTTATGTTCAGATTTTGGTTTCTGAGCTGGTAAAACAACTCCTTTTTCTGCGGATCTACTCCCCTCAAATTTTGTATATTTAATGTAATTCTTCATCATTTGTAAAGGGGGGAATAAAGTGTGGAATAAGTTGGAAATCATTTGAGGACACTCTGTGCTCCATTTGTAACAGTTTGGCAGGGAATTAATAAAGAAATGCAACACTGATTTATGGGATCCCTGTGGTATGGATTTTAGCACTATTCTTTCCTTTGTGTTCATCTGTTAATTGTTATGTTTTCCATCCATTCATTCACAATTCTAGTTGAATGCTTTTAGGATAGATAGGTAGAATCCATTGTATAATGCTCTGCCTTTGGAAATCATTCAATACTCTATGTTTTCTGCTGTTTGAAAAGGCTCCATCTCCTATGCCCTTTTCAGCTCCTCACCAGTCTTGAACATTCCGTCATTATTAAAACTAAGTTTTTAAAATCCCTGCCTACCTTGCCCCATGAAATACCCTATATCTCTGATTTAATTCCCCAGTTTCAAACTTCCCAACCTCATCTGTTCCATACAACCCTGAAAATTTATAAAAAATTTCAAATTATTATACCTAGCCTAAATTCAGTTTGTGGTTATAATTCATTAAATATTTTTCATGGAGAGAGCCCTCTCCTCACCTTGTAGGGCTAGCTACAAGGCTGAGCGTGGTTTGAGGTTACCCTGATTTCCCTTCTTTCAGCCTGAGGTTCAAATTAGGTGCTAAAACCAGGTGCCATTTTAAGGGGTGGTCACAAAACTGGGACCCAGAGCATGGCGGTCCGATTCAAAAAGATCTAATGGTGTTCTGGGATTCCAGGTACAAGCAAGACATAGAGTCAATTGCACGCAACTTCATCCCTACCCTCTACAGGAAACTATTTGGAAGAGACACCCCATGTATGTCCTGGCATGCCATGGAGATGATAACCTAAGTAGCCCACTGGTTCCCTAACGTAGAGGGTGCTTTCATCCGAGTTTCCGGGTCACTTAAGGCTCCTCATGTGCTGCCCCAATTCATCACTGAAAAGCTCCTCCTCCAAGAGGTATTCTACTAAATGTCACAGGGATTTTCAAAAGTTCTAACTAAGGGTAAGAAGAAGCCATGGCCCACCATGCCTCTCAATATCGGTGCATACATGGTGAAGGATTTCAGGGAAGTAGAGGCAGAGGCTGAACAAATCAGAGGATTTTGTTTACCCCATTTAGAACACCGGACATATGATCCCGAGAGAATAATCCCAGCCCACTGTAAGCGGGCAAAATTGAAAAGGAGTTACTAGCATACTGAGTGCCCTGCCGAAGACAGAATCAGGAACTGGTATAATAAGGATAGAGAGGCCACCCCAGAAGAATAAAATATCCAGGATGATCAGATTCTAGAAGAGAGAATTCATATGCTGGGAGGAGCATCATCAAAGAAGGCCAAGAAGCCTAGGACCAGTATAGGCCTTAACCCCTACCCCCAGCAAAAGGGAAAAGAGGTTGAAACTTAGCAAGAAGCTAAGGAAAAGGCCAAGGAAGAAGAAGACAGGTGAAAGAAAAAATTTAAAGAAGAGCAGAAGAAGAAGCAGGCATAAGAAAACTGTAGAAAAAAGGAAGAGGAACAGAAGAGGAAAGAGGAGGAAGAAAATATGGAAGCTGAGCGCCAGTTGAAATTAAAACAGGACAAGGTAGAAGCAGAATGCCGGCTAAAGGAAGAACAAGAAAATGTAGAAGCAGAGTGTTGGCTAAAGGAAGAACATGATAAGGCAGAAGTAGAGTCCTGGCTGAAGGAAGAACAGGACAAAACAAGAGCCGAAGGAAGTAGGACAAGGGAAGAAACAGAGTTGCCACCCATCGAGATACCTCCAAAAATTCCTATCTGTTTCACCCTTTCCGAATTGGGTACCTCCGAAGATCTATATGGGGGAGTGCTCGATCTCACCAGACTCACCTATGATCAATTCACACACAAGATTAGGCAGGAAAAGATGAGATGTTTGGCATGAGAACCTGCGACGCCCCTTGCAGTCACTACAGGAAAGGATATAGTCATGGACACCAGGACTAATCTGGTCATGATTGCCTCAGCCAGTACCACTTTTGCGGTAGTTATAGAGGAGAACGTGAGCAGGATGAGCAAAGAAATTCTGTCATTACATAACAGGCTGCAGACCTCTAAACTCAAGACGGCCAAAGGAGAGCAAGAAAAGAAGGCGCTACAAGAGGAGGTCAGACAATTTCAAACCAAGGATACCCCTGCTAATGAAATATCACTCACTATACAGGGAGAGCTAGTCACTTTGGAGGCCTCCATGAAGCAGGTTTATGAATAAATGTTTACCATAAAACAAACGGTAGCACCTCTATTGAAGGGACAGGCTGAAACTAAAAGGAGGAACACACAGCTAAAGGAATCCTTTACTGCATTGGAAAATATATTTGAGTGGTCTAGCAAGTATCCACAAGCCCCGGGCACATTGATTAGAAGAGATTGGATTGCCACCTGCAAGTAAAAAGTTCAAATCCGGATAAAGGTACAATCCAAGGAAAAACTCACCAAGGATTTGGAGAAACTAATGTCAGCATATGAAAATTTTATTAGTGGCATCGACTCAATGGCCGAGGTACACCACATCCCTTCCCTGGGTACACTTGGAGAAGAGAAAACATGGGAAGAAGTATCCAATGATATCCAAACATTTTTACAGCCCATGAGGCAAGAAGCCGCCTCGTAAGACCTGCTGGTGTCAAGAGAAAACATGGTTCAATTCATTGTGACACCGGTCCGGATATACACTAAACTGGCCTCCTTGTCAAATCATATCACAATCAAGAGGGAAACTTTGATTCCAAATTCCCTCAAATGTCTTCACAGGTTAAGAGAAGATATGCCTCAGGTCTCCCCAGTAGCTGCAGATTATCAAGCTTGGCAGACCTACCTCAAAGAGCAGCAGCAGATAGATGTCCCGAGCCTCGCAATCACCCAACTACTTCCATTATCAAGTTACAGATAACAACAATAAGAGAAGGTCGCAGGTCGTAGCCACAGCCGATGTCCCAAGTCACAATTTCCCTCAAGTCGTAAAGTAAACCAACGGTCGGGAAGGCGAAAAGTCAGGGATACCCAAGGGTCAATTTTGTTTTATAAATACTTCCTTCTAGGAATTGTAAAGGACCTTTTTTCGAGGACTCTAAAGGAGCAGAGAATTGTATAGCATTGAATACACTCTTTATGAATGAATACAAGCACTTGTTTTGATTGCACTCTTGGATCTGATGGGAGTTAATGTGTTAACATTGTGAATATTTTTTTCTTATGTATCTGATATCGTGCTGATTAAATCATCTGCGTTTTCCGCTTATATCATTTATACATTCAACTCACTAAATGTTATTAATGATGTAGAGTTGTTTATATAGGAAATGTTAAGCAACTATGTTACTGACATTTATCTCATCTTTGGAAACCGCTCAAGGAAGTGAAGGGTGCTATAACCATGAAGAACTATTTCCTTTGTGGTTCAAACAACATTTTACAAGCATGAACCTGATGATGTGCTACTAACAGTACTTCCTTGGCTGCATGCTTTCAAAATCATCTTGCTATTCATAGTGTTTATGTTCGTTAAGACTCATCCACCATTTGCATTGTACCATCCGGATAGACGTGTGTTCACAGGTCTGCAGAGCTCGTTCATGTATGAGAAAAGGCATATTCAGTGGTAGCTAGACCCACACCCCGAACGAGATCCCTATGAAAAACGGTTTAGAGTCTAATTGTGACTTTATACTAGGGAGATCCCTTACTATTGGCTGGAAATATTTTCGCGTCAACAGATTTGGCGCTAGAAGGAGGGGTTGAATGGCAGGCTCCCAACACACAAGTAACATCCCACTACAAACTCCCCAAGGGGAGATCATGTATGAAAATACCGGTCCTCCACCCTTCGAAAATTCCTAGGAGGAGGAAGCCCCTTACTATGAGGTCATTTTAGAGTAACTAAGGGCCCTACACCCTATCGCCCGCAACCTTGTCAGGGGTTTACAGCAAGCCCCGGTCACTAGTTCCTTGGCCAATCCCAGAACTCCCACAGCTAACCACACTCGCCAAGGAACCCTTGTTAACTCCCTACCTCAGCTTGTGGGTCTTATGATCAAAGATTATGTGGACGCAGTTGAGCATAATTCTAAAGAACCCCCGGACAGCCCTCCGAGGGAAGAAGAGGGTGGCCTCGAAATCACCGAACCACGACCCAACACCGACCCTCAACTGGACCAAACTTTGAATGATAACACTCAACCAAATGGCCCACCTAGAGGAGGAGCTAGGAGGGGCAGTGGAAATAGAGGCCAAGGGAACAAGGGCCGTGGACAAGGTCAGAATCCCAGCCACCACCATCACCACAGAAACCAGAATAAATTTTCATTTCCTTATAACTGGAGAAATATCAGAGATATAGGGAACCGAGGGAGGAATCAGGACATGCAGTCCCATCATGAAGGCGAAGCATCCAGGTTAGGCATAGGGAGTGAGTTTGAAAGTGAAATAGGGTGTGTTTACATACCACGCCACCAATAGGCTAGGCATGTGAAGCCTCTATCTTAGATGGCATAGTCTCCTTTAGCCCTCCATGGTCCCCTCCATGACATGCCCCAGCATTCGGAGAAGCATCTCCCCAAGTTTGACCCCGAAAAGGGTACGCTGGCCGAAGATCACATAAGAAACTTTTACCTGGCCTTACAAAGGATGAGAGTACAATCTGACGATGTAGCATGCCGTCTTTTCCCCCATAATTTAGATAATAAAGCCGCCACTTGGTACCGATCCCTCCCTGTTGCTTCCATCTCTTCCTGGGAGCAGTTCCGTGGTATTTTCCTTCAAAAATTTTCGAAAGACACAACTCCTTCCATGCTCCTCACAGAACTTAGTGCTTTGAAGTGTCAGGAAAAAAGAGAAAGTCAAATATTTCAATCAATGCTTCATTACGATCTTAAACAAATTCCCGCCGAATATGGCCTTAGACGATTCCAACACCGTCGACTACTACACTCGGGGTCTCTCTTAGGATATTTCCGTATTCGTGAAGCGCGAAGCTAGAGATACTCTAGCGGAAAATTACACCACCATCCTAGCTGTCGAAAGAGATATGCTATCCATAGGAGCCATCGACCATGAAGGACGAGATGATCAAAAGCCAACCACGAAGAGAGCCCAATCCTCAAATCATAAATCCAGAGACAAATATAAGGACCCCTTTGATTTCGAAAGTATCACAAAATCCCTCAAGTTACTGACCAATGAAGTCTCCGATCTGAAGAGGAAGAACAATGATTCTGTCCCAGCTCCTAAAACACAGAAACCTGTCTTCAGAAATAATAACCCTGCTGTGACCCGACCCCCGTCAAACTCAAGTGCTGGCCTCAACGTTGAAGAAATCGGCAAGGACAATTTTTATTCTTTCCATCAAGCCTCCCACTTAGAGAAAACTTTCCCCCAGTGGATTAATAGCATGACCGCCGTGGTGAATCAACTTTTGGAAGACCAAACCCCCAGGGATCTAGAAGAGGAGACCATCTCAGACAACGAGGAGGCCTCCCCCCTGGATGAAGATGTAGGTTCCACTGTCCTTGCTTTTGAGGTTATCCGTGGGGAGTCCCCACTTTCCACAACTGGGATAAACTTGGCTTACAACCCTAAATATAAACCCCCTCAAAACTATGTCTTGAGGAGCAAAGGCCCGGTCCCTGATCATTCCTTTGAAGAAAAAAGAAAAGCTTTCTTATGGAAAATCCTGCCACCAAACACAGAAAACCAAAACAAGACCCCTAAGAAATTTAGTCCAACTAATCCTTGAGAAGGCCCCCAAGGCTAAAGCTTCATCGGTTTCCCCTAAAAACACCACCGAACTTGCCTCACACACAGATTCTGGGTATAACATTATCGAGGATATGAAGAAGACCTGGGCCAATATTTCTCTCTACAAGCTCGCTTGGATTGCTAACCAACGAGATCTTATCCTTAAGGCCTTTTCCAATCTACCAGCGACCAAACCCGTGAGCATCACATCCACCCAAACAGATGTTGGTCCCCAATCCATTGTAAATGCCGTAAATGCCAAATCTAGGGGATCCACACCACCTTTCCTCCTCTCCTTCGAGATCTTTAACTTCAATGTCCATAATTTCCTCGTCGATTCTGGTGCATCCACGAATGTGATGCCCTTATCCGTATGCAAGAAGTTAAATATCTTCCCTGAGAAAACTGATGCCAGGATCATCCAACTCGATAGATCTCAAGTCCCTGCAATAGGAAAATTAAATAATGTCATCATCTGCCTATCCTCCGATTCTAGAGTGCATTAGTGCATCGACATAGTAATCGTGGATATCCCCGAGGCCTATGGCCTTCTGTTGAGCAGAGATTGGTCTAGGAAGCTATGGGGATACTTTTCCATTGATTGGTCCCACCTTTGGCTGTCATACAAGGGTAGGAATAACCAAATTCGGGTCGAAAGTGAGCTTTACATGAAATATACTGTGACTAACCTGGGTGCAACTAACAAACTAGTCAGTTTTTCACAAGAAGAGCTTGGTATGTGTTTCTTAGAATCCATTTTTGGGTGCTATCAAACTCCCCAATCTCCGGTCACTCAAGACATCTAGTCTGAGCTAATTTTGGTCACTGAAAACTCCTCCGCCTCAATGAAGGACCCATTAGAAACTACTGCCTCGAGTACATCCCCAATGTGCTCTAACAACCTTTTCAAATTAGAAGATGAAATATGGACCTTGTACTATGACAATTCCAAAACCAACGACGGGGCTGGCGCAGGCTGTATCTTGTTGGACCCTCAGAAGAACAAGTTTCTAATTTCTTGCTAGTTAGAGTTCCACTGCACGAATAATACAGCCGAGTATGAGGCATTGCTGCTCAGACTCAAAAAGGCTATAAATCTAAAAGTTCATTGTTTAAAGGTAATTGGCAATTCTGAGATTATCAATCGTTAGGTATGTAACACCATATATTGCTTGTCTTCACATCTGAAAGGTTACCAACAAGAGGTATGGTTTTTAATTTCTTCTTTTGATGCTTTCGGTATTAAATATGTACTTAGAATGCATAATGCAATAGCCGATACACTCGCCAACGCTGCCGCTAGGTTCACCCCACTTAGAGATGGATTTTCTATTGAAGTTATTTACAGGCCATCAGTACCAAATAATGTTACTAATTTGCGCGTTTTCAATGAGGACCAACAGGTACTGGATTTCATGCTCAATACAGACGTATTCAAAGATGCAATTATAGAAGAAGAGGATCATGATCGAGTTTTGCAAGCGGAACTACGAGATCGGAAAGAAAATCCTATACCCAAAGGGATCGTGTCACTCGAAAATTTGTTCAACCCATAGAACCGTTTCTTAGGGCCCCCAAACACAAAAGTGCAAAGTTCCACATTAGCGCATTGAAAAATTAATCTTGGGACATATAAGGACCCCAAGCTTGTCAATCTGCGTAATGAGTGCACCCCTCAGTTGAAGCAAGCATTTGCCGGATTATTTAAGAAATACCGAGATGTGTTTTCCTGGACATATGATGAGCTACGAACTTATGATACATGGATCATCTAGCATGTGATACCCATGATGGAAGGAGTGAAGCCTTTCCAACAAAAACTGATAAAAGTACACCCCGCCTTGGAACCGATGATCTAAAAGGAACTAAAGAAGCTCTTGGATGCGTGGATAATTTTCAAAGTTAGACATTTGACTTGGGTGTCAAACTTGGTCCCTGTTCGCAAGAAATCTGACGAAATCCATTTGTGCGTAGACATCCTGAATTTAAAAAGAGCCTCCGATAAGGACAACTATCCGGTCCCCCCCTATGGAGCAAATCCTTCAAGCTGTATCAGGGTCCGAAATGTTCTATCTATTGGATGGGTTTTCAGGGTATAATCAAGTACTAGTGGCTGAGCCCAATCAGCTCAAAACCAAATTCAGAACTAAATGGGGAACATTCGCATTCAGACGCATGCCCTTTGGCCTAATTAATGCCGGCGCCACCTTCCAAAGAGCCATGGACATCGCCTTTAGAGGCCTCATTAGGAAAAGCGTGGTAGTATACCTTGATGACATCACCGTGTTTTCAAAACGCAGATCTAACCACCTGCACCAACTCAAGCAGATTTTTGAAAGGTGTCGGAAATATGGGATCTCACCGAACCCGAAGAAAATCATTTTTGTCGTCTCCGAAGGAAACCTGTTGGGGCACATAATAACTCGAGACAACATAGTAGTGGATCTAGAACATGCGAAAGTCATCGCTCAAATACATCCTCCAAGTGGTAAGAAAGCTATGCAGTCTTTCCTTGGAAAAATCAACTTCATCCGAAAATTTATATCAGATTTTGCCCAAATCGTGAAACCATTTCAAGGCATGATTAAGAAAAATGATAACTTTAAATGAAATCCTCCTAAGAAAGAAGCATTCGATAACATCAAACGAACCATCGTGGAAGCACCCGCTCTTCATAGTCCAGATTTCAACAAAGGCTTTATCTTGTATACCTTTGCCTCAGATTCATCTTTGGCCGCCATCCTCACTCAGAAAGATGACAACAACGATGAGAGGCCTATATCATTTATGAGCGCTGGGTTACAAGGCACCGAGATGAATTATCCAGATATTAAAAAACAAGCTTACGCAATATACAAGGCAGTTAAACACTTCAGGCCGTATATTTTGAAGATTTATGTCACAGTCTTCATGCCTCACCAAGTTGTTCGCTCACTATTCGTACAACAGGAGCTGGGTGAGAGATGAGGCAACTAGATGACGTGACTTCAAGAATATGACCTAGAATTAAAGCTAGCACACACTATAAAGGGACAAGGATTATGTTGGATGGCCGCAGTGGCAGCAGATTCACGGAGCAGTGAAGAAGATAATTGGGAACACGAGATCGACATGTATCAATCTGATAGCACATCCCGGCACATCCCGGCATGATACCTCCTCATGGTACATAGATCTCCAACAATATTTGAAACACGGTACCATGGGCCCCACTTTAACCACTCAGAAAAAATGTGCATTAAGATTGAAAGTTGTATCCTACCAGCTGGTGTAGGGTAAGTTGTTTCGCAAGCACCACAACGATGTCCTGCTATGCAGTTTGGAGTATGAGGAGGCATAGAAAGTTTTGGCGGAACTCCATGATGGTCCGACAGGTGGACACTATGCGGGGGATACCACTACTCACAAGATCATGTAAGCCGGTTTCTATTGGCCTACTCTGTTCAAAGATGCGCACGCCTATGTTCAGAAATTCCAACAATGCCAAAAGTTCTCAAATAGAGAAATACGACCTTCTGCCCTGTTACAGTCTGTCACAGTGGAAGAACCATTTTAGCAGTGGGGGCTGGATGTGATTGGGGAAATCTTTCCACACTTTTCCAAGCAACATAGATACATCCTCACTGCCACAGACTACTTCATAAGGTGGGTTGAAGCGATACCGTTGCGTCAAGTCAATGATCAAGAGGTAATAGCCTTCATCAACGAATGCATCATGATAAGGTTTGGCCTTCCAACCTCCCTTGTTTTTTATAATGAAACATATTTTTCATCTTTGAAATTATATGATTTGGCTCTAGAAAATGGTATAGTGTTGAAACATTATGCCAATTATTACCCCCAAGGAAATGGGTTAGCCGAGTCAACTAACAAGAACCTTATCCGCATCATCAAAAATACTTTGCTGTCCCAACAACGAAATTGGCATAACGCTCTCCATAATGCCCTATGGTCTGATCAGGTCACGCCCAAGCCATCCTTGGGGACCTCCCCGTTTTTTCTTGTGTACGGAAAAGAAGCTATTCTTCCTCCCAACTTGTCTCTCCCAGCCCTTCAATTATTGCAACAGACTCACGACACCCCTTTCCCTACCTTTTAAGCCCGAATAGACACATTATTGAAGTTGGAGGAGGAAAGGCTGAAAACCCAGGAAAAATTCGCCATCCACCAAAGTCGAATAAAACAATGGTTTGACAAGAAGTCTGCCGGAAAAAATCTTTTGAAGTAGGTGACCTGGTCCTCAAGTGGAACAAAGCTCACGAAGATAAAGGAAAACACTCCAAATTCCAGGCCCTATGGACAAGTCCCTTCCAGATTAAAGAAAAAATTGGCTCCCACACCTACAAGCTACAAACCCTTGAGGGGAGAATTGAGGTCCTCCTGGTAAACGGGCACGACCCTAAACACTATTTCACCTGACAGCCCTGAGGGGGCCGTCGTCATACCTTGTACCATATGTCCTTTGTTGTTTTTGTTTCGTTTCTTTTGTGTTATTTTTTCCTTTATTCTCAGTTTTTTTTTTGTTTTCAATAAACCGCTTGTTCCCAATAGGCTCCCATTGACCCTGTCCCCTGTAGCATCCCAATGTTGAAGGAAGGATGTAAAGGTTACTCAATTGGAAATGTTGTGTCGGGATCTGTGCTGGTGAAGAAGCGCCCCTAAAACTCAAAAGGGACACGAGCCTGCCTGTGATATGCATTCAATGGAGAAAACACAGCTAAGCATTAGGGGAATTTTGAGGTCTATAATGGGCCTCCTAAGGAAATTATAAAATAATAGTGGAAAGAATCAAATAAGATTTGATGACATCATCAAATTTTAGAGGGAAAAATGAAAAAACTACTTTTTCAACTCATATTTTCAACTTATCTCCGAAAGTTTTTACTCAAATTTCGAGCGGGAGCACTCGTTGGATGTGAAATTTAATTCCTCATCCAAGGAGTACCCATTTTGCATACTTTCGATGGGTTCTACTACACGAAAAATAAGAAATACTTGAAAAACATGATTGTAATCACGTTTTTTTATGTATTTCTCATTTTTCATGTAGCAAGGTTCATCGAAAGTATACAACATGGGTACTCCTTGGATGAGGAATTAAATTTCACATCCAACGAGTACTCCCACTCGAAATTTGAATAAAAATTTTGGGAGATAAGTTGAAAATACGAGTTGAAAAAGTAGTTTTATTATTTTATTATTTTTTAATATTTTTACCCTTTTATTTAAAAAATGCTAAATCATCCCCCATGGTTGACATCATCATCTTGAATCCTATTGGTTGTTATAAAGTTTAATTTTGTTGTACATTTTTCTTAGGAGGCCCATTTTAGACCTCAAAATTCCCCTAATGTCCCAGGAACCAAGCACAGGTAGCATGCCTAACATGCTGGCCTGGGGAATTGCGGTACAAAGGAAAGTATTGGTCTGATCGGTCACTAGATGGAAAAGGGACAGAGCTAATCGAAAGAGACAAAAGGACATCCAGGAAAACCCAAAAGGTCCTCATATAGACTAGGAGCAACCTCTCTTGCAAGCAAAATAAGTCGGGATCCCTCATCCGCCCTAGGGAAAAAATTGCCACTATTAAATATGTGCCTTGAGAACAGTCAAATAAGTGCCCCGGGCACATTTTAAATAAGTGCAAACTAGCACATGAATAAGGGTAAAGGATTGAGAAAGGATTCCTGCGTAGAGAGGCGATGCGACGACTCTGCCGGGGTACTGAACAGGCTCGCTAGCAGTGGAGCAATGTTCATGACTCTACCGGGACCATTAGGTTCGCTGGTAGTAGAGCAACACAATGAGGATGAAATAATTATAACAAATCCTGGAAATCTCTGAGGTGACTCCAAAATTTTCCGTCCAGTCTCCTGGAATGAATTGTGATATGCCCACACCCTGGGACATGCATATAGGTGGAGCGTACACCCAAGGTCCAAGGAAAAAAGTAGTAGGACCCACGAAATGGAAGGATCAGCAGGCTCAGCCCCACCCCCTATTTGATGAAGCACCAGCAGAGATCCTGGGTCCTACCAGTGAATTGCCATTTGTTGTAGCTGCTACAACACCCTCCAAAATTTTTCTCTCCTTAAATTTTTGAGCCCCTAATACTTGTGAAAAAGAGAAATCAGACCTAAATTCACCTTTTCTAAACCTCAAGAATCTAAGTCACAAATATGGTTAACTTTCCTAAGTTGCGACCCCGCAACCTTACGACCCTTCAGGTCGCTAAGTCGCTGGGTCACACATCAGTCCGAAATCAAACATCAGTGACCTCACAACCCTGCAACCCCGCGACCCTTGAGGTCGCAAGGTCATAGAGTCGCAAGGTCACACATCTCATTAACTCAACTCATTTTTGACCTTGCGACTCTCATTAATTTCCCACACGTGCGACCCCTTTATATATAGAAGGGTCGCATAGGTCGCATTTGACCTTCGCAATAGAGAAAAAGAAAATGCCTCTGACAAGCCAGCTGGAGCGCGATTTTCCTGGGTAAGTGCCTGATCCTCCTGCTATTTCTTTTCTAAGGTAATTGTTACTATTTTTTCCCTTACCCTGGCCTATTTTAACCCTGTTATGATCTTGACCAAACCCATTGGAAATCCATCTGCAAACCTCCCCTCTTTCATTTTCTCTTTAGATCTTGTGTTAAGCTTGCCTGTCCCTTCCCCCCTCCCTAGGACCCTGCCTAACTCACCTATGAAGACTCCTACAACCTTGTACGGCGATCTTGTGGACAACATGTGCGTTTTCTAAGCCTTTTCTCTGCTACACGTCTGCACAACACTAGAGCAACCCCGCGACCTTGCGACCTTGTCGCTAAGTCGCAGAAACGCTAGGTCACATATCATGGAAAATTTAGAGTGATGCGACCCAGCTACTTAGTGACCTTGCGACCCAGTCGCAAGTCGCTAGGTCACACTTCCGAAAAGAGTCTGCCCATCGTGACCCTATAACCCTACAACCTCATGACCTAGTCGCAAGTCGCTAGGTTGCTAGGTCACCCTTCTGTCGAGTTTTAAGACAACGCGACCTAGCAACCGAGCGATCAAGTGGCAAGGATGCCAGGTCATAGGTTCACCCATTTCCTTGAAAATAATTAAGCAGGGATAAGAGTAGCCCACATATTTATAAATTATGACATATATCTTATTGTGGGATTGTTTCATGAACATGCCAGGGGACATTGAAGCCGAACTAGATTGTGTATCCATCTCGTTAGCCTCGAGTGACATGGGGCCTCCGACAGTTTGCAAGAGGAACAAAAGTCCAGAGATAGAGATCTTGGAGAAGGAAAGACCTATCCCGTTTCCCCCCATCTATGGATACACAGCCTACATTGTCGGTAAAGGGGACAGCATGAGATGGTACCATATTTACAAAGAGTTTACGCAGACCAAATTTCTGGAGGACCTCCCTAACTGACAGGCATATGTTCAGGTTAAATGATCCAAGTTTCACTACGCAGGATCTCACCCGCCTATATTCCCATGCACAGAACTGATCAAATGGATCTTGCAAAGGGTTGACCCCAAGACCTAGGTTATTCAGGATCACAATGGAAAGACATTTTCCAATATAAAAGGACAAGATGCGGAAATATATTATGTGCTTCCCTACCGAGAGCAAACCTTCACCGATGAATGGGCCACTACTCATGTAGTTCCTATATCAGAAACTTTAAAAGGATGGTGGGAAGACCTGGAAAATTTCAGTCTCAAGAAGGATTAGGAGTATTAGACGTCACGTCTCAGGAAGGTATACAAATTCTTAGCCGCAATGCTATGTAGGATGTATGTCCACCCAGCTGCCACCTTCTTCAATGGCTCTTCGGTCTCTTTAATGTAAGCTGTCACTGTGTACGGTTCTCGCTTCAACTAGGCGAACATGATAATAGTCGCCCTCAGGTCAAACATATTTGTAGCACTGGCACCTAATGAAGGGTATGCGTGAGAATTTTATATGGCATCCTATCTCCTATATGTAGTGTGCTCCAGGTGCCATTTTGAGGGGTGTTCACACAACTGGGACCCAGAGCATGGCAGTCTGATTCACAAAGATCTAATGGTGTTCTGGGATTCTAGGTACAAGCAATACATAGAGTCAATTTCACACAACTTCATCCCCGCCCTCTACAGGAAAATATTTGGAATAGATGCCCCATGTATGTCTTGGCGTGCCATAGAGACGATAACCCAAGTAGCCAATTGGTTCCCTAACGCGGAGGGTACTTTCATCTGAGTTTTCGGGTCGCTCAAGGCTCCTCATGCGCTGCCCCAATTCATCACCGACAAGCTCCTCCTCCAAGAGGTATGCTACCAAATTTCACAGGGATTTTCAAAGGTTCTAACTAAGGGTAAGAAGAAGCCATGGCCCACTCTGCCTCTCAATATCGGTGCATAAATGGTGAAGGATTTCAGGGAAGTAAAGGCAGAGGCTGAACAAATCAAAGGATTTTGTTTACCCCCTTTGGTGCACCAGACATATGATCCTGAGAGAATCATCCCAACCCATTGTAAGCAGGCTAAATTCAAATGGAGTTACCAGCATACCGAGTGCCCTGCCGAAGACGGAATCAGGAACTGGTATAACAAGGACAGAGAGGCCGCCCTAGAAGAATAAAATAGCCAGGATGATCAGACTCTAGAAGAGAGAATTCATACACTAGGAGGAGCATCATCATCAAAGGCCAAGAAGCCTAGGACCGACACTGGTCTTAACCCCTCCTCCCAAAAAAAGGGAAAAGTGGTTGAAACTCAACAAGAAGCTGAGGAAAAGGCCAAGGAAGAAGAAGACAGGAAAAAGAAACAATTGAAAGAAGAGCAGAAGAAGAAGCGGGCAAAAGTAAACCGCAGAAAAAAGGAAGAGGAACAGAAGAGGAAAGAGGAGGAAGAAAATATGGAAGCTGAGCACTAGTTGAAGTTAAAATATGACAAGGTAGAAGAAAAACACTGGCTAAAGGAAGAAAAAGACAAGGCAGAAGCAGAGTGCCGGCTAAAGGAAGAACATGATAAGGCAGAAGCAGAGCACCAGCTGAAGGAAGAATCGGACAAAGCAGGAGTCGAAGGAAGTAGGAATCTGTTCTCATAAATAAGGGACGAAACAGAGTTGCCGCCCATCGAGATACCTTCGACAACTCCTATCCGTTTCACCCTTTCCTAATTGGGTACCTCCAAATATCTAGATGAGGGAGTGCTCGATCTCACCAGACTCACCTATGATCAATTCACACACAAGATTAGGCAGGAAAAGAGGAGATGTTTGGCACGAGACCTTGCGGTGCCCCTTGCAGTCACTACAAGAAATGATATAGTCTTGGATACCAAGACTAATCCGGTCATGATTGCCTCAGCCAGTACCGCTTTTGTGGCAGCTACAGAGGAGAACATGAGCAAGATGAGCAGAGAAATTCTGCCCTTATAGAACAGGCTGCAGACCTCTAAACTCAAGATGACCAAAGCAGAGTAAGAAAAGAAGGCGCTACAAGAGGAGGTCAGACAATTTCAAACCACGGATACCCCTGCTAATGAAATATCACTCACTATACAGGGAGAGCTAGTCACTTTGGAGGCCTCCATGAAGCAGGTTTATGAAGAAATGTTTACCATAAAACAAATGGTAGCGCCTCTACTGAAGGCATAGGCCGAAACTAAAAGGAGGAACATGTGGCTAAAGGAAGCCTCTACTACATTGGATAAGATATTGGAGTGGTTTAGCAGGTATCCACAAGCCTCGGCCACGTTGCCTAGAAGAGATTGGATTTCCACCCAGAATGACAAAGTTAAAATCAGGATAAAGGTACAATCCAAGGAAAATCTCATCAAGGATCTGGAGAAAGTAATGTCATCATATGAACATTTTATTAGTGGAAATGACTCAATGGCCGAGGTACACCACATCCCTTCCTTGGGTACACTTGGAGAAGAGAAAACATGGGAAAAAGTATCTAATGTTATCCAAACATTTTTACAGCCCATGAGGCAAGCAGCCGCCTCGCAAGACCTGCTGGCGTTGAGAGAAAACATGGTTCAATTCATTGTGACACCGGTCCGAATATACACTAAACTGGCCTCCTTGTCGAATCAGATCACAATCAAGAGGGAAACTTTGATTCCAAATGCCCTCGAATGTCTTCACAGGTTAAGAGAATATATGCCTCAGGTCTACCTAGTAGCTACAGATTATCAAGCTTGGCAGACCTACCTCAAAGAGAAGCAGTAGATAGATGTCTCGAGCCTCGCAATCACCCAAATACTTCCATGATCAAGTTACAGATAGCAGTAAGAAGAGAAGGTCGCAGGTCGCAACAACTGAAGGGTCGCAGGTCGCAGCCACAGCCGAGGTCGCAAGTCACAATTTCCCTCAAGTTGCAAATTAAACCAACGGTTGGGAAGGCGAAAAGTCAGAGATACCCAAGGGTCGTTTTTTTTTTTAAATACTCCCTTCAGGGAATTGTAAAGGACCTTTTTTCGAGGACTCCAAAGGAGCATAGAATTGGATAGCATTGAATACACTCTTTATGAATGAATACAAGCACTTGTTTTAATTCCACCCTTGGATCTGATGGGAGTTAATGTGTTAACATTGTGAATATTTTTGTCTTATGTATCTGATATCGTGCTGATTAAATCATCTACATTTTCTGCTTATATGAAATCTCTATCACAAACGGTTTAGAGTCTAATTGGGACTTTATACCGGCAAGATCCCTTACTGTTGGCTGGAAATATTTCCGCGTCAACACTCAGCCAAAATATTAACATAAATCATATAAGTAGTATTTATAAACAATGGCTAACATCTACTACATTATTTCCATTCAAAACTGAAAACTAGAATTAGCCAACTTTCTCTTGACCATAGCCCTGTAGCACATTGCATTCAAGTTTCTCTCAAGAAATTTTTGCTGTACATCAAAA
Organism: Pinus albicaulis; assembly: GCA_034641835.2. NCBI lineage: Eukaryota > Viridiplantae > Streptophyta > Pinopsida > Pinales > Pinaceae > Pinus > Pinus albicaulis. Next base: position 101,888,147 of record MU968411.1, on the reverse strand, counting down.
TTTCCAGGGAAAAGGCCATTACAAACCCTTTTACCCTTCCTTATAATTAACTAAAGATAAACAAAGATAAGCTACTCTGCCAAGGCCATAGTAAACATCATATCACTCAAATCTTCCTATAATTTAAAACATATATATAAACAATGGAATTTGCCACAGTAAACAGTAAACAATTGCTTCATTATAAAAAACCTGTAACTAAATTACCCACAATAAATACATCAGTACAACAAGGAAACCGAAACCAAAATCACAGTAAAAAAAATGGAAATCACAGTGAATCCGCTTCAGTAAATCTTCTGTGTCACAATCCAGAAAACAACTGGTATCAGTGTTGCATTTGGTACCAGTTTTTCATTTCTCTCATGCATCCACATCAATTCTATTTTACGCAACTTGAGCAAGTTTACATAGAATTTTTAAAAGGGTCACATTTATTTCACCTAGGCATGAATACATTTTTAAGCACAATTTTAAAATTGACATATATCACAATCTATTTCTAAGGTTTTTTGGTTTATTGATATCCATTACATAATTCCTAACAAAGCACAAGAGATCATATACATTCTTTATATCTAATTAACAACTCTTCAGTAATCATAATTTTAAAAATATGGTGCAGTGTAATAAAAGAATACATAATAAAAACTAATTCAAAAACATGAAATTTTACCAAAAATAAATTGAAACATAAATCTTTTCTTACCTATGGTTTTTTGGACAAATTTAATCTTCAATCTTTGGATTGAAACAATCAGAAACAGTCAGTGCTTCTTGGAACCTTTATCAGAGTGATTGCGATTGACAATGATTTCCGCTCTAAAAAAAAAGATTGACAATGTTTCAAGAGAGCTCCATTAAACTTATAGCTGATGAGAAAAACTAATATAAAAAAATTCATTTATAAAAATAAATATTTTCATTTAATAATAGTAACGTAAAAATAATTTTAATGATAATGAAATTTTATGATATACATGTGACTATTAACTTAAATTTAACACTAATGGTAGTGATATTTTATTATATAAAAATGATAATTTTTTATTTTTTTTTTACCACCATAATACATGGAAAAATGGTTTTTTTGTTTTGTTTTTACCACCATAATACATGGAAAAATGGTTTTTTTTTTTTTTTTTTACCACCATAATACATGGAAAAATGGTTTTTTTTCACTATGACAAAAATAGTAGATTATCAAAATTTTGTTTCATTTTTTTAGATAAAATAATTTTTTATTGAGGACTTTAATTTTTATTAGTATGTTCACGGGAATATATATAAATTATTACCATAGTGTAATTATTGCATTAGTCCAGGGCATGCATAATTATTGGGGTAGTGGAAGAGATGTACATGAGATTTTAAAAAATAATAATGGTAAAAAATATTAGTAGATGGGGCAATTTTAAAAATAATAATAGTAAAAAATACTAATAGATGGGGGCAATTTTAAAGACTAAATTTCACAAATAGGTTAATTTTCTATATTTTTCCAAAAAAAATCACTAATTTTCATATTTTTCAAAAATAATTTGACCAAAATTTATAGCATAAAACTAATCTATCTTAAAAATGACCAAAGCATTATAGACATTATATAAAATCACAAAATATTTAAATACTTTATAAAAATATCACTATTTCATAATTTGTATATTGAAACCTAGTAAGATTCACCTAATCTTTATTCCCAAGTTCACAGGAATATTTATAAATTATTACCATAATTTAATTATTACATTAGTGCATGATATGCTTAATTATTAGAGATGGAAAAGATATACGTGAAAAATTATATATATATATATATATATATATATATATATATATATATATATATATATATATATATATATGGGTTAGCCATGGGATGTATAATTACTTTTGTGTATGTTAAAATAAATGGTATTTTAAAAATGTGTAGTATGTATTTTATGTTAATATAGACGAAATAACATTATTCATCGGAATCCGCCTATACAGTTTCAATCAAGATTTTTTGTTGTTTAAAATACATTTTTAATGCATAAATGGATTCACCACCCTGAAAACCTTTTTGGGCACTTAAATTCTATAGATTAAACAACATAAAGTCATATATATATATATATATGGGTTAGCCAGGGGATGTATAATTACTTTTGTGTATGTTAAAATATATGGTTTTTAAAAATGTGTAGTGTGTGTTTATGTTAATATAGACGAAATAGCATTATTCATCAGAATCTGGCTATATAGTTTCAATCAAGATTGTTTGTTGTTTAAAATACATTTTTAATGCATAAATGGATTCAACACCCTGAAAACCCTTTTGGGCACTAAAATTCTATAGATTAAACAACTTAAAGTCAAAATTTTAAAAATATCTCCCAAAATTTGGTTAAAATTAACCATAAAAATGCCCTGAAAATCTTATTTCATCTATAAATTCCACTACACCTTTTGAATTTGGTATTAGAGTTTTTAACTTGTAATATGACATTTTTAGTTATTATTTTTTTAAAAGAAGACTAAAACGATTATTGTTTTCTAGAAAAGTTTATTTGTTTTATTGTTATGAAAATAAAATTGGTAATGGAAAATTAGTTCCATAAAAAGGTAAAAGGACTGATTGTAAAATTATTCCAAGAACCTGAGAATTGGTTGGATAGTTTGAACAGATACCTACCCCTCTGAGGATAAAAGGCACATCCCAGTGAGAAAAAGAGGTTGTGTTCATAAACTAAGGGAAGGGAGTGAGGAATTTCCTGAGCTAGTAGAGACCAGTGGAAACTACTCGTGATTATTTGAAGCCTCAAAAATTGTGCAACAACATGGGGGATAAATACACCGTGCGGACCTTAAAGCGACTCCTTTTGTTTGGGAATGGTGGTTCCGGCGGATTCCAACTGGGTCCGGTTACCTTCTTCAATCTCCAATGGCTTTAAAATATGGATTTCAGCCCACCGTGGCAAAGGAACATGAGATGTTCTTCTTGAGACCAGGAAAAGAAAGTGATCTATACGACGATTTAGGGCTCGACGATCCACTGCAAAGTTTGCCTCTTTGTAGATCCGAAGGATTAAAGAATGTAGAAGTATTCCTAAATGCAAACTTATTCTAAGATGCAAGCAAAAGAAACTATCTTAATCCTATCTTAATTAGGCAGATATAGATCTAATCCAACCAAGAGAAGGTATTTAAAATATTGAGATTGAAATATGTCTTGTTTATAATGAATATCAAGTTAATGAAATAGTTCAATTAACTGACATTATGGATAGAAAAACACGTCCTATTGAGACCTTTTAACTAAAATAATCAATCAACAACACTCAGGAAATAGTTCACAAAATGGTATTGATAATTTAATCAATAACTTGAATTATTAAACAATAATATGCGGAAGAAGTTCACAACATATCATTATTTATTGATCCAACATTAAAAGACGGATTTATGAGTAAATAGTTACCCAAAAATCAGAATTCAGCCCATAAGAGCAGAGATAAATAACAACATAAAATAGAAGCAAATTACCCATACCGACAAAAGTGCACAAATATGTAACTAAATTGACACCATTCTTGTTATCATAAAATAAAACCAGCATTTAAAATAATAGTATTCGAAATACCGATTTATTGAATCCATTTCTCCAGCTCCGGTCTCTAATAGTCCTTTACAATGCCTAAGCTTCTGCTTTCAAAGCGAGCTACAATAGTACGGAAACTCACAATTCATTATACATAGCTTTCGAATGTAAGAAAAACCTCAATAATCTCCGGATCTGAGATTCCACTCCTCCCACCTACGACTCTAAATCCCTATTACAAAAGTGCTTTTAGAATTCAAAAATTACGGAAAGAGAGCGGCCCTAATTCTTGCAATGTTATTTATAATATTTGCAAAGGAATTCTTGAGAGGAAAGTTTGTTGAAAAGAAATCTGCCCAATCCAATTTAATTTGCTCAGAATTCCAATCTTTAATTTCTGGAGCATTCTTATTGATTGAGATCTTTTCTCCTTATATCTTCTACTGTTTTCCTGCAAAAAGAAATCAAAATAAATTAAGATGTAACGAATAAAATCAAAATACAATTTCTGGCATTTAAAGAAACTCAATCAAATTTAATTTAAATAAATAATTGAAAATAAAATATAAACTCTCTATTGATGTCTCGGATGGTTTAATTGGCCAAGGATATTATTGACGAATGAATCTGCAATTAGAAGAGGCTTGGACAAATGAAAATGCAGAAAATAAATCAGAAAATTGATTTTGTTTTATAAATTCGGAGCTTGATCTTATGCATGATTTTTGACCCAATTAATGACCAAATCTATTAGTGGAACCTCCTCAGAAATGTTCTCCATGATTTTATCTTTCCAATGAGCCATCCTGGGCCTCATTTGGCCAAGTAAAACTCATTCTATGAGCTTCCAAAGTTGATGAGTCAAATCTGGCATAAATCCGGAAATTCTATTACTGGGTTAAAAATCAGAATTTTAATTAAAAATCTAATCCTAAATTAGAATTCTAATTATCTAATAGTTAATTCTAAATTAATTATTAACTAACTAATATATACAATTAATTCTAATTAATTTTCATCTAATTAGAAATTGATTAAGTTACAAAATTAAATTAATATACAAATGATTTGAAAAAATTAACTTAAATATGATTAATATTATAATTCAAATTATATTAAAATTATAATAAATAATATAATTATTATAATATAAAAAATATAAAAATTAATTTACAAACCATTGGAATTAATCCAAACCTAAAACCCATAGAACAAACCATTGAAATCAATCCAAACCCATTAATTCATCCACGTGAGATTATGGAGGGATATGGTGAGTGGAGTGTGAGGTGAGGGTAAAGCGAGGGTGAGTGAGGTGGAGGTGCGAGAGGCATAAGGGGTGAAAAACTGTGTATTAAAATTTTTTAACACATCGCATTTGGCCTTATCGCATATCGCATTTTGGGTTGTCAAATGTTAAGGCTTTTTAAGAATTTGCGAGAAGGAAATTTGCGAGAAATGTTTTTTTTTGTATAAGTGTTTTCGTGTTCTGAGTCTCGGGGGCTATAAAATCAGAATTTTCTATTAAAAATTTAATCATAAATTAGAATTCTAATTAACTAATAATTAATCCTAATTTAATTGTTAATTATAAACTAAACTAATTATTTAATAACTATTATTAATTAATGTTAATCTAACTAATTAACATAATTAACTCTTTATAAACTATTTAATATTAATCTAAATAATATTTAAGTTTTAATTTAATTTAATTAATTAAATTTTATATTTAAATTAATTAATATAAAATTAATTATTTAAATTAATTAATATTAAAACTAATAATAAAAAAAACTAACCTACCTTCCTACTTTCACTCATACGTATGAGTGAGTTTTTGAAACTCAAAACAAAAACAAAAGCTTTATAAAAGCCCTTCGTTCATGCCTTAAGCCTTTTAACTATCGCATATCGCAAGAACCTTGGATCGGGGTTTTTCAAATGTACATGTTATAAAAATTGTGATGGATCCGATATTACGATATGTGATGTAAACTTTTTATTTTATATATATATATATATATAAAGTTTTAATTTTAATTAAATTAATTAAATTTTATTATAATAATTAATTTAATTAATCTTAAAATTTAATGTTAAATATCAGTTTTTTATTTTGGCTTTATTTTAATGATATTTAGTTTAGTTATGAAATTTTCTAAACTACAGCCACTCCGAAAATAAATAAAATAAATAAAAATAACATTTTTAACCCAGACTAGATAAATGATGGGACTTCAAAGGAGTACAATTTTCAAACCAGTTGACCAAATGAGGTAAAACAAGCATCAATGGGAAGCTTATTAAAAATCGATTTTAACAAAGCAATCAAAACAAGAATACAAAGAGAATGAAAAACTAACAATCGCGTAGGATAATCAAATAAATAAAAATCCTAAAAGACGTTTAGCCAAAAATTTATAGAAAGGGTCCCCATTATTTGAAGTGAATAAGTAAAAAATGGGGGGGTTGTGTTTTACCACAACAATGGCGACACACGGAAGAAGAACCAGTTATCTCTGTTTGATATGAATAAGATTTTCCTAAAATCAAAGTAAAACTAATTAAAGAAGAGAGAATTATGCTTGAAATACTTGATTAGGTTCATTAGTCTGAATAAAAGCAAGAATCATCTAACTGTATTTTTTTTTTTTTTTTAAATCCCTCATAAATTAAAATATTTCAAAACTCTATATCAGTCTTTAATTAGTTGTAGAGGTAAAGTAGGGGTCACTATACAGCTTAGCTTTTTAAATATACTCATTTGTCATAAGTAGAGCCACTGCTTCCAGCAAACATCTATAGTCTCGACAGGGCTACCTTTTAATCATCAATGATTCAGAATCCCATCTCTTTAAGAATTATTGACCTAGAGATAAATCCATTTATATTATTTTATTTTTTATTTTTATTTTTATTCTTATTATAAATCTTAAAAGCCATTGTCCTGGTTTGGTCGCCAGATAGTTGACAATGCCATTCACTGGTTATAATTGGACTGAACATGCTGGCCCGTGATGAGACCCCTTGTCTTATAATTGTTTGCAATCATAAGCCATTACCCTGGTTTGTTTAGAAGTGTTGGTAATGTCAGCCTATTTTTCCCTTATGATCATGGTAAGCAGGTTCATAATGAGACCTCTTATCTTTTAAGTTTAAATATATCTCTGGATTATATTCTAGAAAAATAAGAATTTTTGGGACAGGGAGAATCATTGACTCCTTAAGAGTTAAGAATGAAAATTTCAGAGTTAAAAGGTGCTTTGCTGTAAAGTGTCTTTATTTGGTTAAAAATAACTTTTCTTGACTAATAATAGAACTTTGAAAGATCTTAATAAAATATTGAAATCTCAAAATGATTACAATTTTGATGAAAAAGAAATTTCTCCATATTTTATGATACTTTGTCAACTTCTCTAAATTGGTAATCTCTTCCTTAAGTATGTTTACTTTTATAATAAGAAAATCAAACTTTACTAAGAGATTTAAGAAAAAGCTAATAGGTGACTATTAACAATTTTTCTCGATGTATGCTGACCATTGTTAGGTAATAAGTAGGCTTTCCATATAAATCATGGCAAGGTCACCAAAATCAAAACTGAAAACCAAAGGAAAATAATTCTTATGCTAAAGTGAGAAAAGAAATCAACAAACAAAAATTAAGAAATTGAAAAGTGAAAGGAAAATCCAAGTTTTTGAAATACAAACTCTAACAAAAATGGTTATACCATTGTCTCAACAATATGAAAAAAGAAAATAATCGTGTAATCAGTCCTTCTTATGTCGAGATTTAGAAAAATCATACCTTGTAGGGTTGTAAGTGTTTTTAGGCTTTTTGGATAGTAGTGATGATCATTTCAGTCGCAACGAAAATTTTCTATCTGATATCAATATTCTTGTTTCAAAGCATCATCTTAATCATTTTCTAATAAAAACATGCTTAAAGAAACAAACTAAAAGTTCAGAAACTTCCTGGTGTAGCTGTTTCGATAAAGATTATTGCTGCTTATTGAAATAAACCCAGGAGAACAATATAGGACTTCGAAAGTATGATCCCGCAGAGGATTGAAAACTTCAAATGGAGAACTGCAAAACAGATTTATATATCAAAAAAACAAAACTGAAATTTAAAGTAACGAAATATAAATTAATGAAAGTGGGTACATGAATCTTACCATTGGATAATTGCTTTTGATCTTACCTGAAAGGTATCATTTTTTCCAAACTAGCTGACTTCTTATTTTAATTAATATTAAAAACTTGAAGAAGTCAAACTAACCAAAATCCTATAACCCAAAATCATTATTTATTTTATCTAAACTAAAGCAAGCAGTAAAATGAAAAAATGGAATGCTTAATGTTCAAGGGAAAACAAATGCATCAGAAATGAGAATGAAAATTTGCAGTAATGACTATTTCTCAAAATATTATAAGTTTCATATAAACTCTATGATTTTATAAATTTTCCAGAATCAAGACCACATCCAAGATAATAAAATTTAAATGTGAAGATAGAGAGGTCTTGAATTTATTTTTTAATTATGGAATTATATATTTAAAACTGAAATATATGAGAAATCAAAATGATTTGAATATGCTACAAATTTGTCATTAACAACTTTCTTACCATAGTGGTTACCCACGCTCGCTTTTTAAAATAACACATCGCCGTATCAGATAATTCACATCACATGTTTCTTCATCATGCTTCAAGTTTAATTTTCAAGACTTCACCTTTGTTGCTATGCCATATATCGATTAAATGTTAATGGCTCAAAGGCATGCATTGGAAGCTATCACACTGGAGATTGCGATGGCAAATTACCGATATGAAAACATGTAATGAGAACATGTGCAATGAAATGAAGCGATCACATCATTAAAGATATATTATATTGGGGATCGGGGAATATGACATTATGCTTCCCACATTGCACATCGCTCATCGTAGATTCGGAGATGTGATGTGAGCATAAATAAAAATGCGATGAAGCGATTGCGACATCGGCGATTTCTAATTGGCGATGCTAATTGAAGATTGACGAATGTTTGGTACCCAATGTAATACAATATGATTCTTGCGATATCGATATGCGATGAATGACGTGGTTAACCGACGATCGTGATCGGCAATCTTAAGCACATGATGTAACAATTCTCGATACGCTGATATGTGTTGAAGAGTGGACCCGATAATTTTATGATGAAAATTTAATAACATACCGGATCCGAGACATCGGCCTTTTAAAATTATGCTCCTATCACTATTGCGATTGAGCGAACGCGATGTTTTTTATGACTTTGATTCGAATTTCATATCGGGTCCGAAATTATGTGGTTGTCGCAATATTGGTAAAGGAAATTCATGATAATGGAAGTATACTTCAACTGCAAACCTCCGATATGCGAAATGCGATATGACATATGAGCAAGGTAACACATCGGAGATCTTTTATTAAACAATTTGTTATCAAAAATGCTAAAAGCTACTTCTGCTGAAACATTTCGCTACAAGTGGTTGTGAAGTGGATGATGTGATATCGGAATGAAATGATTCACGAAGATGAGCAGGCTAAGAATATTGCAAACATTTTCACTGAAGTATCAGCAATATGAAAATCAAGTTGAATCCTATGATATTGCTTGAAATTTCAATTGAGTTTTCTGATGGTTGAAAGAAAAGTTAAAGATGTTCAAATTTTAATGAATCACAAAATAAAATTTCCCTGAACCTGTTGCAAATTTGAAATGGGTTTGTTGCTTACTTCAATTTTTTGAAAACAAATGAAAACCTGCAAATAAAACAAAACAAAAATAAAAAATAAACTAAGAAAAAGACAAACTAATAATAGATGAGAATGAACTTATGAATGCGTATCTGGAAGGAAATTCTCTGTAGTTTTTACCTCATGAATCTTCAAATTTTTCCTTTGTCCAAAATAATCTCATCATTTATTCTAAATCGGAGTGAGTAATCAGCCTAAATAAAATCTGCTTATTCATGTTCAGGAAATACAAAATTTACCAGAAATAAATATGAAAATAGTCTTCCCTTTTGAATTGAAACAACAATTTGTTACCTTTGCTCATTCCGAATTAACTTGAGAAAAATCTGTATTGTTATAGTGATTGTTTAATAATGTTTTTAGTAAATAAATATGATGCATATTGCATCATCAAATAATAAACTAAAGATCAGAATGGGATAAAACCACTAATTGTGGAAAAATGTAAAAACAGATTTGAATGTGTGCACACAGCAAAATGGACATCCTAAAGGCTAGCTTAGCAAATTTCAAGGAAGATAATATGAACTTCATATGATTACCACGAAAGGTTAGACTGACTAATAATGATTGAATCAGAATTAAGCTTATCATATACAGTCATACATTTCATGGGATAGATGCCAAGTGCAACCTCAATTGAATTTAATTAAGACATTATTCAAAATAGACAAAGTAGAGATATTGCTGCAATAGATTTCGATTTTAAAAGTTCCTGATGAGAAGATAATGTTTTACTAAAAATGTAAATGATATGAGAAGGGCTGATTGCTTCCTTTATTTTAATCTGCATAACTATTAAAAATAAATTAACTACATAAAACAAACAAACAAAATTAATTCTACTCCTATTCTAACCATATACACGAAGTTGACTAGGTATAGTCATATTTCCAGTGTAACTATTTTCTCATTTTAATCCCTGCATGTATGTACAATTCAAATGTTAGTAATAAAAATAGAAATCTTATTGAACTAAGAAAATTAAATTTGTAAGTAAAATGCACAATTATTGTTAGCAACTTAATGAAAATCTCTTTCTCTTGAAATTTCCTTTCCAATTGAATACCAATTGGATCATATAAATCTGGATGGATTTCTATTAAGGATTGGGAAATATTCAAAGAAAGAGATAACAGGCTAGATTGTAGATATGAAATTTTAGATTCAAAAGCCTGGAAGAAACTGTTAGTGTTATGTGTAAATGTTAAACTATTGACAATCTTCCATGAAGGAAAATTTTCCAAATATTTTTCAAATGAATTAATGAAAAATGGATGGAAATCTTTCAAATGAAATAAAAAATTATTAATTAAATTGGATTGCTGGCAGATTTCTAAAAATACATTCTCTTGTTGATATTGCCTTTGAGAAGATAGAAGTTTTTGATAAAACATTAGCATTGATTGAAATTGAAATTGAAATAACTTTTGATGCTCTTGATTATAATATAAAATTTCAATTTTCCAACAGGGCAATGCATCAATTGAATGTTTGATAGTAAAGTGCTGAATATGCTAGCGTAATGTATCAAAAATATGTAAAATAAAATCTAAAAATAAATCTGATTTTATACAAAATAAGTAAGGAAACAAAAATAAAATGAAATCACTATTGTTACAACTACTGTTACAGCACAATTTGAATTGTTTTGAAATAATTTCTTTTTCACAAGGATTGGCCAGAATTATGGAATTTGAGTAATTTCGAATTCCAACTTGTGAATTAAAAAGTGAATTATGATTATGAACATGAATGAAAGCTTGATCATGATATAAATCATAATTTGGAATATTTTATCGAATAGTGAAATCATGAAAATAATTTGCTGCTTTAGAATGAGGATTAGTTGAAATAATTTCTAAATTGAAATGTTCCTCATTCTCAGATGTTATTTGAATTTTATCATGAGAATTCTCTTGAGAAAAATAGAAATCAACATCTTCTATGTCAGAGTAATTATCATAAATGACTTCACAAGATTCTTTAGAATTCCCTTCAATCTCATCCAATATATCCAAACAAGGAGGAACAAGAATTTTATGTTCATTAATGGCAAAAGAATGATCAATTTTTGTTTCTTTATCTTGATAAAAATTTATTGGTAATTTATTTAAATCATCCTCTTTAACTTCTAAAATATCATTAATACCAAGAGGGGAAAATTTACCATCATAAAAAATATCAGGATAAAGGGAAAAATGTGAATATGAAATAATGCAATTAAAAATGCCTCGGTTTGAGAACTCTTGTGCATTATGATAATTGTAAATTTCAGATTCCAGATCATTCCTTTGCGTGCGCATGCTTTCTTGAAGAAGGCTGCTTTGCTGCTCTGATTTCGGCATTTGTTCACTATGGAAAAATTCAGAAATTTGTACAACATTGTGCATTTTATTATTTACTTTGAATGCTGTTTGCACTTGCTAATTTGCAATCTGATTTTTTGAATTTAATAGAGAGTAACTTTCTGATTCCAATGCAATTCTTTCTCCAAAATTGCTGTTGTTTTCTTGCATTTAATTAGAAATATTTTCCAAGCTTTTTGAAACCACTTCATCACAATTTATTTGGACATCCATATTGGAATTATCATTTATGTTAGAAGGGGATGGAACAAACCTTGAACTAATTTCATATGGATAGGGAATAGGAGGAAGAGAATAATTATTTTCAAACCAATCTAGTGATTCTTCTTTCATAGGTTCATCTTTGACATTAAATTTTAAACAATTCAAATGAAATCGAATATTAAAATCTCTAACAGATTCATTTTCTTTTCGTAGATATTCAATTTCATCATATACCTGATCATAATTATAGCTATCAAATCTACAAATGAAAATTGTAACAAATTGATCCCAGCTGTGAATTGAGGCAACCAGAAGAGTTATACACCAGTTTCTGGCTTCTGCCCCAAATGTGAGAGTAAAAATTCTACATAAGATGCCTTCATCAATTCCTTGAAAATCATAATTTGAAACATTTTGAATAAATTGAAGGACATGATTAAAAGCAGAAGAATTTCTCTTACCATTGAATTTTACCTGAGACAAGAGTCTTACCACTTCAAGTGGAGTATTGGAAGATGCACGTCCATGGATACAACTCCAAATTGGAAGTTTAAGAGTGGCCATCGTGAGTAAATAAAATGTTAAAATTGAAAAGACTCCAACAGACAACAAGTTTCAGGCCCTCCTTCTAGCGCCAAAATGTTGAAGTCTCGAAAATCGCTGCAGCAACATGGGGGATGACCACCCGGTCCGGACCTTAAAGCAGCTCCTTTTCCGTTTGGAATGGTGGTTCCGACTGGTTCAACTAGGTCCAGTTACCTTCTCTCAATCTCCAATGGCTTCAAAATACGACTTTCATTTACCAATGGAAAAGAGACATCAGATCATTCTTCTTGATGATCAGGCAAGAAAGTGATCCTTAAGCTGATTTAGGGCTTAGCCAATCCACTACTAAAGTTTTCCTCTTTGGGAAGAGGACTTAAGATAATGTAGAAATTATTCTAAATTCAAAATTATTCTAAGATACAAGAAAAATGAACTATCTTAATCCTATCTCAATTAGGCAGATATAGATCTAACCCAACCAAGAGCAGGTATTTAAAATATTGGGATTGAAATATGTCTTGTTTATAATGAATATCAAGTTAATGAAATCGTTCAATTAATTGACATTATGGATAGAAAAACACATCCTATTGAGACTTTTTAACTGAAATAATCAATCAACAACACTCAAGAAGTAGTTCACAAAATGGTATTGATCATTTAATCAGTAACTTGAATTATTAAACAATAATATGTAGAAGAAGTTCACAACATATCACTATTTATTCATCCAATATTAAAAGATAGATTTATGAGTAAATAGTTACTCAGAAATCAGAATTCAGCCCATAAGAGCAGAGATAAATAACAACATAAAATAGAAGCAAATTACCCATACCGACAAAAGTGCACAAATATGTAAGTAAATTGACACCATTCTTGTTATCATAAAATAAAACCAACATTTAAAATAATAGTATTCGAAATACCAATTTATTGAATCCATTTCTCCAGCTCCGGTCTTTAATAGTCCTTTACAATGCCTAAGCTTCTGCTTTCAAAAGCAGAGCTACAATAGTGCAAACTCTGTTCATTATACATAACTCAATGTAAAAGAAAAACCTCAATAATCTCCAGATCTGAGATTCCACTCCTCCCACCTACAACTCTAAATCCCTATTACAAAAGTGCTTTTAGAATTCAAGAATTGCAGAAGAGAGTAGTCCCTATTACATTCTGCAATCTGCTATTTATAATATTGCAAAGGAATTCTTGAGAGGAAAGTTTGTTGAAAAGAAATATGCCCAATCCAATTTAATTTGCTCAGAATTCCAATTTTTAATTGCTGGAGCATTCTTATTGATTGAGATATTTTATCCTTATCTCTTCTACTGTTTTCCTGCAAAAAGAAATCAAAATAAATTAAGATGCAACGAATAAAATCAAAATACAATTTTTGGCATTAAAACAAACTCAATCAAATTTAATTTAAATAAATAATTTAAAATAAAATATAATCTCTCTATTGATGCATGGGATGGTTTAATTGGCCAAGGATATTATTGATGAATGAATCTGCAATTAGAAGAGGCTTGGACAAATGAAAATGCAGAAAATAAATCAGAAAATTGATTTTGTTTTAGAAATTTGGAGCTTGATCTTCTGCATGATTTTTGACCCAATTAATGACCAAATCTATTAGTGGAACCTCCTCAGAAATGTTCTCCTTTTTATCCTTCCAATGAGCCATCCTGGGCCTCATTTGGCCAAGTAAAACTCATTCTATGAGCTTCCAAAGTTGATGAGTCAAATCTGGCATAAATCTGGAAATTCTATTACTGGGTTAAAAATAAGAATTTTAATTAAAAATCTAATCCTAAAATAGAATTATAATTATCTAATAATTAATTCTAAATTAATTATTAACTAACTAATATATACAATTAATTCTAATTAATTTTCATCTAATTAGAAATTGATTAAGTTACAAAATTAAATTAATATACAAATGATTTGAAAAAATTAATTTAAATATGATTAATATTATAATTCAAATTATATTGAAATTATAATAAATATTATAATTATAATATTAAAATTATAAAATTAATTTACAAACCATTGGAATCAATCCAAACCTAAAACCCATAAAACAAACCATTGAAATCAATCCAAACCCATTAATTCATCCACATGAGATTATGGAGGGATATGGTGAGTGGAGTGTGAGGTGAGGGTGACGTGAGGGTGAGTGAGGTGGAGGTGCGGGAGGCATAAGGGGTGAAAAGCTTTGTCTTAAATTTTTTTAACACATCGCATTTGGCCTTATCGCATATTACATTTTGGGTTGTCAAATGTTAAGGCTTTTTAAGAATTTGCGATAAGACTTTGCGAGAAGGAAATTTGCGAGAAATGGTTTTTTTTTTTTTATAAGTGTTTTCGTGTTCTGGGTCTCGGGGGCTATAAAATAGAATTTTTTATTAAAAATATAATTCTAAATTAGAATTCTAATTAACTAATAATTAGTCCTAATTTAATTGTTAATTATAAACTAATCTAATTATTTAATAACTATTATTAATTAATGTTAATCTAACTAATTAACATAATTAACTATTTACAAACTATTTAATATTAATCTAAATAATATTTAAATTTAAATTTAATTTAATTAATTAAATTTTATATTTAAATTAATTAATATAAAATTAATTTTTTTTTTATTTTTTATTTTTTTTTAACTATAACGGTTATGTTTTTTATTTATGAGAAAGAGAAAGAGTGGGACTTTGCCGTAGCGTCCCCATTTACATCATAGTTGTCCAGCAAGAGCTGTTTTTGAGACTTGACATTATCAAGGAATATCAAAGGTTCTTTCCTCGTTTATGAATAGCAGCCCTTTTGTCGTTGCGCTCCCTTTGTTGGCCATCAAATCAGCTTCACTATTTGAGCTTCTGAGGATGTGATAAAACTTATAGGAAGCAAAGGCTAATAAGACTCTTTTCAGTCTTTCCAATATTTTGTTGAGACCTACATTTCTGAAATGCTCTTTAGTGTTTAGCTTTTTAATGAGAATCTCCGAGTCGCCAAATACCTGGATGTCTTTGATCCCTTTCTCTCTTGCAATTTGACAGGCTTTAAGGAGGCCAAGAATCTCCGCTTGGTTATTGGACTTCAGACCAAGGCCCCAGTAGAAAGAGTCCCGGGAAACTCCATTTGGGGTGTAGATGATCCCTCCAGCGCCGGAGGCACTGGGGTTCCCTTTGGACGCCCCGTCGAAAAAAATTGTGTGTATCTTTTGAGCACGCCACCAATGCTGGAATATGGCATCAGGTTCTCTCTTTCTCCAATCCGGGTGCGCTATTTGGGGAGAGAGGAGATACTTTCGATGTTGAGGTTCAAGAGGGCTGAGCCACCTCTTCTCTACCGGCAAGAGCGTTGGATCCTCTTTAAAGTACTGCTGTTGGGCCGCTTCCAGGAGGAGTGATTTGGCTTTTGCTGCAACTTGCATCGGTGTGTGATTCAAATCATTAAAAATCATCTGATTACGAGCCAACCAGATCTACTAGCAAACGAACATGGGGAGGGCATTCCAAACTTTACGCCAAAATGACTTGTGAGAAGTTCGATACGGGTATAGGTGACTCCATTCAGCAAAAAGATCCGAAACAGAGATCTGAGAGGGAGAATTCATTTGGAAATCCTGTAGAATGAGGTCCCAGACTTCCTTGGCATAATGGCAGTCAACGAATAAGTGTTGAGCTGTTTCAGCGTTGCGCCTGCATAAAATGCACCTGTGCGGACCTGCGAATTTCCTTTTTACTAGATTGTCACCTGTTAATAGCTTGTTGTGAACCAACGTCCAGAAAAAGAAATTGACTTTTGGGAGAGCTAATGGCTCCCAGACATTTTTCCAGAACGCCGAATTATGCTTGCTGATCCTTGATGCCTGAAGCGCATTGTACCCTTCAGCTGTTGAATACTCCCCTGCTTGACCCCATCCCTAATGATCCTTCATGGAGCAGTGGATCGGAGCGACCTCCTCCAGCAGGTCAATTAGAATGTTTTGTTGAGGTAGGAGCCTAACAGGGGCGCCGTGGAAAACCCAGCCAGTCCATTCGCCGCGATGATCCCAAGTCGAGAGGTAAAATATGCTGTGTATGCCGGCTGTTTCAAGCCAGGTTCTCAGATCAGATATCTCCTCTTTGTCAATTAATGGATCGCGCCCCATGATGCAATCGTGCCAGAGTCGAGTGTGTTTACCATTCCCTAGAATCCTGTACACATATTGTTTGAAAAAATTGCAACTTTTGCAACAGAGTTTCCACAACAGCGTGCTGTTGGCAGTGTTGCCCAAATGGAGGTTTCTAAATGCAGCATTGTTAGTGTATTTTGATCTCAAGATTGCACTTACAGGGTGCGTTGGCTCTTGAACCATCTTCCACAGGATTTTGCCTCCGAGAGCTATATTGACCAGGGAGGGGTCTCGAATTTGCAGACCTCCCTCAGCTATGGGTTTTTTGACCAGCTCCCAGTTTACCAAATGCATTTTCTTTTCGTTGCCCTTCCCTCCTTGCCAAAGGAAGTCTCTGAGGAGAGAGGAGATCTGATCCATAATGTTTCTTGGGGCGAGCAGGAATGCTGCTTGATAAATAGGTAAGACTGACAGCTGAGACTTTATCAATATGACTTTACCACCTTTGGTTAACCAGTGTCCTCCCCATGCAACTATTTTAGTTTTAATTTTGTTGGTAATGTCACTCCAAAGCGACCTCTTGTTCACTCCAGAAATGATGGGGAACCCGAGGTATTTAATCCTGTCCCATTGGGAGTGCCCTTTGAATTCAAGAAGATTAGCTATATTGTTGAGCTCTTGTTGGTCAATATTCCAACTAAAAACTTCGCTTTTTCTTTCATTTACTAAGGCTCCTGAAACTCTGCAATAGTTTCTGAGGACAGTATCAAAGGCCTTCTCTATTCTGGTTGATGCTCCTCCCAATAGAAGGGAGTCATCAGCAAAGAGGGCATGATTCAGGGGATTGACACTGCTGGAGGGTTTGAGGCCTGGGAGGGAGCCTGTCATTCTTTCTGCTTCCAGTTTTCAACTTAGAGTTTCAGCCATTAAGATATAAAGAAAGGGGGAGAGAGGGCATACCTGCCTGATGCCTCTCCTAGCTTGAAATAAATTAGTTGGCCTGCCATTAATGAGAGGGGCTATCCATGGATTATCTGTGCAGGCTTTTGTAAGATTGACAAAGTGGGAAGAAAAACCAAAGGAGAACAAAACTTTGCTAAGAAAAGATCGATTGACTCTGTCAAAAGCATTCGCCATATCTAATTTTATCAGCATACCTTTCTCTTTTCGCTGCTTGCTTGAATGTATAGTCTCCTGCACTTGAATGACGTTGTCCAGAATGTGCCTGCCTTCCACGAACCCTCCTTGAGGACTAGAGATCAGTCTTGAGAGCATAGGCTTTAATCTGTTAGCTAAAAGTTTAGCCAGGATCTTGTAAGAGGCATTACATAGCGATGTGGGCCTAAATCTTGCGAAAGTTTCCGGATTGGTGTCTTTGGGGATCAGAGCTAAATAGGTGGAGTTGGTACTACCCCCTATTTTAGCTTTTTTCAAGAATCCCCGTATCATTTTTTGAAGATCATATTTGATGATGTCCCAGAAAGCCTTGAAGAAATGGATTGTAAATTCGTCAGGCCCATGAGCCTTGTCTGCTTCCATGGACCAAATAACTTTGATAATTTCTTCCTCAGTTACCGGTTTGCAAAGATCAACATTGTCCTCTGGGGAGATGAGGGAAGGGATGTGAGTGAGAAATTCAGCGTCTTCCTCTTCTTCACCTTGGGTTTCCACACTGAAAAGGTTTTTGAAGTGTGTTTCAGCAGCTTCTTTGACTTGTTTAAATCCTTTGCAGATTTGAAGTGTGTTTCAGCAGCTTCTTTAACCTGCCTTCCTACCTTCACTCATACGTATGAGTGAGTTTTTGAAACTCAAAACAAAAATAAAAGCTTTATAAAAATCCCTTCGTTCATGCCTTAAGCCTTTTAACTATCGCATATCGCAAGAACCTTGGATTGGGGTTTTTCAAATGTGCATGTTATAAAAATTGCGATGGATCCGATATTGCGATATGCAATGTAAAATTTTTATTTTTATTTTAATTTATTATATATATATATATTTTAATATTAAGTTTTAATTTTAATTAAATTAATTATATTTTATTATAATAATTAATTTAATTAATCTTAAAATTTAATGTTAAATATCTGTTTTTTATTTTGGTTTTATTTTAATGATGTTTATTTTAGTTATGAAATTTTCTAAACTACAGCCACTGCGAAAATAAAATAAAAAAATAAAAATAGCATTTTTAACCTAGACTAGATAAATGATGGGACTTCAAAGGAGTACCATTTTCAAACCATTTGACCAAATGAGGTAAAACAAGCATCAATGGGAAGCTTATTAAAAATCGATTTTAACAAAGCAATCACAACAAGAATACAAATAAAATGAAAAATTAACAATTTATAGAAAGGGTCCCCATTATTTGAAGTGAACAAGTCAAAAATGGGGGGGTTGTGTTTTACCACTACACGTTCTTGAAAATTCCTGAAAATTTCTGGTATTGACTAGACTTGGGTCCCTGAGGTCACAGCAGAAAACACTGTCAACCTGTACCTCTCAGGTGTGGAGCACGGGGGAAAGAGAAGGACGTAATTGCCTCTCTTGAAGGTTGGTTGGAAATCAACAACGAATTGCACATTTAGATAAGTAACTGTGCATTCCAGTAAATTAAATAGGAACGATTTCATTAAGTGTAACTGTGCTTAGTTATATTCAAGGACAACAATTTTATGAAAGTCCACTATTTGAAAACGACCGGGATTCTGTATACATTTATGATTAAGCAAGTTATTTATAGGTTCTGTAAATTATATGTGAATCTTATAATGTGTTTCTGAGTTGAGTAGCTGTGAAAATAAAAAGGAAATGCTGTTAAGGGAAAAATAATATATAGCCATCCTTAGAGTAAAACAATATGTAACAGTGTTATATATATTAAAGTAAACATAGTGGTAACTGTGTTAAATAAAATATAGAAGTTACTGTGATATATGAATACAATGGTATTATCTTGCTTTATAAAATAGTAAAGACTGCATGGAGAACTAAATTGAATGGATCAAAATATATCAAGACATGAAAATAGGGATAGCAAGTAAAGGAATAATAAGTTATTGAGCAAACAATATAATAGTAAAAATCGTGACAGATAGTTGAACCACTGAACTCTGTGAATAAGCTATTTGGAGAGAACTGTCGGTTCTGGACACGAGGTAGAACCTCAATTCTAGAACACATTGTTTCTCTTGCTAAAAACTATACACAGACAAGTACTAGAGGTGGTCCGGACACCAAAACCAAGGATCGAGCAAAAACCCTATGATGGTAAATTTTAAGAGAATAGCAATGCAGAGATAAAGAACTCTCATTTCTGGAACTTTACAGTATGCCAATAAAACATATAATGTATAAGTAAATTCTAATAAAACATACTCTTTTAAATATATTGCAAAAGAAATGCTAATTACCCGAACCGACCACAGGCTCGATGAAATACCATAATAAACATATATCACAATATATCTATAAGGAAAAGATAACCATGAGAATGCAGTTGTTAAACACAACAAGATTTGCTTCGAATAAATATATATTACATTAAAAAAAACTAGAATATGTTGCAGAGTATAATCCGAACGAGAATATAGATGCTCATAGATATTCAAACCTTCACATTCGTAAAAATCCATAAAAGGAGTTGGGGAAATCCAATTGAGACCAAAAGAGAATGGTTCGGAGGAAACCCACTTGAAAAAAATACTAAAATTGAATTAAGCATAATTGTGTATAATTATAGAAATCATAAGAAAACACCAACTCCAGATCTTATGAGCTAACCAAGAACCATTTTGTATATGGAATGGGTCTAGAAATTATGAAGTCTATTAACCTAACTGTAATTATACTAAACAAGATGGTGAGCTTGCAAATAAGCAAATTCGACAGAAGAATACCTAGAAGAGCAGGGTGGTGTTGTTAGATGAAACTCCGCAATCAAGTTAATAGACATTCCCTATTTACAGTAAGAGAGAGTACCTACAATACCAAGAGACATGAATCGTAAGTGAAGGAAAATGAAGTTAAAACAAGAATAAAACTTAAATGTAACCGAGAACGAGTATTCGTATCCATATTTACCTAAAATTAATGAAATTTCAATGGATGTTGTCGAGCGCCAAGCTGGTTGAGTGAGAACCCGACAATAGAAGTTGAGGGTTAAAACTTCGTAAACCAATTGCAAAATATGAGAACTGATACGAAAGGATAAATGTTGCAAAACTGATTTAACTGCAGTAATAATCCTCTATAAGACAAGCTGAGTGCTGAAATGGAGAAAGGAAACCAGAGGAAGTGAGGGGACTAAAAACTCGATGCATTAAAACTATGAATTGAGGGTCGAAAACACAGTGACCGGAATGAAAAACCATAATGTGACCAAACCGAAAAAATTACCTGTGCTTTGGGACTAGATTTGGCCTGGTACATCTGCGTGAGCATAATGGCCGGAAGAACTTCCTCAAACTTCCAAAGTGGGGCAAAAAAAATACACTCCATTCCCACTCATGGAACAACGCAAAGATTTTTCCCAAATCTCAACTTATGAACATGCACAGAGATAATATCCATTGACGGGTCATCATAGAAAATGTAATACACCTGGTTAATCAACCCCATTAATGGGATTACCATGATTGCAGAAAGAGGTGACGAAGTCCAGCGCTTAGCCTTGAGGGTTGCAGACCAAGTTCATCGCGCGGCCAGAGCAGAACTATGGAAAAAATGGTTAGGGTTATTGGGTTATACTTAGTCCCTTCCGACCGAATTCACCACCGTCAATCACAAAGTAATTAGACGGAGACAAAAAGAGCAGGTGGCCTATTGGAAATGTAAACACGGTTCCCATCAAATCTAACTACTGACACGAGTAATGAATTTTCCAGTACTTGACAAGATTAGATGGTATAAAGAATTAATTCGAGACATGTATCAGATATACATGTGATGACCGCAGTGGGTTAGAACCATAGTTTAATTAACTTGAATATGTGTGGAAAAGACTCAAGATAAATGTCAAGATACCTTCATCATTAAAATCATGTATGTCAAAATGTATTAACTAAATGCGAACCCAAAACTTATGTGCAGTTAGGGTATTCGACTGTTAACATAAGTTTTGTATTTTTAAACAAAATGTATATATAAATGTTTATAATTATTCCAAGCATATGGTAAGAAGTAAATATTTTTTTTTTATGTGGTAAATTTTAAGTGATAAGTGTTACAAGTGGTATCAGAGAAACATTCGCACGCTGGGACCCTAGGGGTCACCTAACAGTTTAAAATGTGTATAAAAGAAGTAGTACTGCAAAGGATGATATGAGAAGGGGATCGACACAAAAAACACCTCAGGTTACCAAGGAACCTACACCTCAAACACAACCAGAGATGAATCCTGAAATGTGGATTCAGTTGAGTGTAGATCAACACTAGTAGACTAGTAGAATGCTGGAGGAACAACACCACCAGACCAACATATTGTTAAGTATTGTGCAGAAGTTGTAGGAGGAGATGGTCCGTGTAAGAAGTGACAATGAATGTCTGATGCAGGAGCAGGAAAAGATACTTAAGAGCCTCTCCGATAAGCAGAATCAAGGGGTGTTACAACCCAGTCCTGATAGGGATATGCAAGAAGAAAACAAACGAAAAACCAAGGACCAAACCACAGATAGAATGGGCAGGAGCCCTTCATAGCGAAGCAACAAGAACATGAACTATAATGAAGTAGAGTCTCGAAATGTGTTCGATCTGTAGGAAATTAAGAAGCAAAAAGTGGAGCTTCAAGGTGAGTTTCAGAAAATAAACCACCTACATTCGATGGAGAAGTTGAAGAGGTGGCAGAGGCTTGGTTGATAAACATGAATAAGTAATTTCAAGTGTATGAGTACATCAGCAACCTTAAAGCCAGATAGGCCATTTACCAGCTGCGAGAAAAAGCCACGCTATGGTGGGAGGAGGTAAAGAATGTTCGCAGCATTGAAGATCAAGATGTTACATGGGATTCATTCCAGCAATACTTTAAAGATAAGTATTTGACATAATTTTTTTATGACAAAAATTCCAAATAATTCCATGACTTGAAGCTGGGTCAGATGACTATGGACGAGTATATTACCAAATTCACTTCCCTATTAAGATATGTCCCTTACCTCAGAGATGAAAAGGCTAAGGTTCAAAGATTCCCGAGTAGTCTGCAACCCACATGAAGGAACAAATTGAGTTTGTAAATCCTAGGACCATGGACGAAGCAATTCGTAACGCACTAATGTGCTACCAACAGTCCAAGGCAAAAAGGGAAATGGGAAAAAGTTGGTAGCCAAGAAAAGGACAAAAAAATGATTCAAACTTCAAGGGTGATAGAAGTAACAATTTTAATAATTCTACGCGAAGTTCAGTAAGAAAGAAGTTTGGAAGAAATCATCAAGGAACCCGATGGCCTACTGAAGAGAGGCCCACCAAGGCTTCTAGCAAACTTGAGCAAGGACAAGTATCCAAACCACCCCTGCAGTGTTGGGGGTGTGGTGAGGCGCATGATTATAAAAATTTCCCACAGCGAGGGAGAAGTGAAACATTTGCTAATTTGAAGGAAGCTTCTACAGTGGGAGATGTAGCTTGAAACATACCTCAAATCAACGCAGTGTTGGAAGATCGTCAAGCAAATTATCAGTCAACGATGATAGAGTTGGAAGGTAAGTTACTGTCTCAGTCTGTTTCTGTTTTGGTTGACCTAGGTGAAAGTTTAAGTTATGTAAACCCGAAAATAGTAGAAGTATGTAAATTAAAAGTTCAGAAATTCAAAAATCCTTGGTTGGTACAACTAGATACAGGAGCAAAAAGAAAAGGAAGTGCCAAAATTCCAAACTGCACATTGGAGATTGTAGACCAACAATTAAACGTGGACCTGAATATACTTCCATTAGGGTCTTATGATGTTTGACTGGGTATGGATTGGCTAGAGAAACATTGGACTTTGGTGGACTTTAAATAAAAGATTATATACTACAGAATGCCAGATGGAACACACAAAGTGATTCAGGGAATCAAGAAACCATTGCGGCTGCGTCCGATTACAACATCTCAAATGAATAAATGCATGAGGAAGGGATGTTAGATTTATGCTATCCAGGTAGGATATGCCAATTACAAAAAGAAGTCCCCTATGGTGGAGAACATACCTATGGTACAAGACTTCAAGGATGTGTTTCTAGATGATGTACCCAGATTACCCCCAAGAAGAGATATTGATTTCACCATTGAGCTAATTCCAGGAGCATCACCGGTTTCAAGGGCTCCTTACAGAATGAGTGTGCCAGAACTAACTGAATTAAAAATGTAGTTGCAAGAGTTGTTGGACAAAGGATACATTCGTCCGAGTGTGTCCCCTTGGGGAGCACCTGTGTTGTTCGTAAAGAAGAAAGACAGAACCATGAGGATGTGTTTGGATTATAGACAAATTAATAAATTGACAGTCACTAATAAGTATCCTTTACCATGGATTGAAGTCATGTTTGATCAGATGAAGGGGGCCACAATATTCTAAAAAATAGACTTAAGGTCTGGATACCACTAGATCCGGATCAAGGATGAAGATATTCATAAGACTGCTTTCTGTACTAGGTACGGGCATTATGAATTTGTGGTGCTACCCTTTGGGTTAACGAATGCGCCAACGAAATTTATGACGTTAATGCATGGTATATTTCACCCCTTCTTGGACAACTTTGTGCTAATATTTATTGATGATATTTTAATCTATTCTAAGAATCAGGAAGAACATAAGGATCACCTAAGAATAGTGTTGGAAATGTTAAAAAAACACCAGCTATATGCTAAGTTCAACAAATGTGATTTCTTCAAAACGGAAATCTAGTACTTAGGCCATGTTATTTCAGCAGAAGGGATAGTTGTTGATCCAGAGAAAATTAAGACAATTATGGAATGGCGAGTTCCCAAAAATGTGGCAGATATCCATTCCTTTATGGGATTGGTTGGGTACTACTGAATATTCATTGAAGGGTTCTCCAGAATTTCCTTTCCAATCACCTCCTTGCAGAGAAAAGGAAAAGTCTTTAAGTGGAATAATGAGTGCCAGAATAGCTTCGAAAAATTAAAGCATCTATTGACCACTGCACCAGTGTTGAGGGTAGCTGACCCCAACAAGGAATTTTAGGTTTGTAAAAATTCTTGTAAGGAGGGAGTTGGGGTAGTTTTATCACAGGAAGGGAAGGTAGTGGCCTATGAGCCAAGAAAGTTAAAAGAGCATGAGTAAATATATTCAGCCTATGATCTGGAGTTAACAACAGTGGTACATGCACTCCGGGTATGGAGACACTACCTGCTGGGAAATAAGTTTGTACTAAAGACTGACCATAGTAGCCTAACCAGTTACTTCACGCAAGCTGATTTAAACTCTCGACAGGTAAGATGGAATGCCTTCCTAAGCGAGTTTGATATGGATATTCAGCATGTGAAGGGTAAGGAAAACTGAGTGGTGGATGCCTTAAGTAGGAAGTTGCATTGTGTTTATGAGCTTTGCTATAACCAGCTTGAATGAAAATTTTTTGATCAAGTAAAAGAGGAAGCACGGAGGGATCTAGAATACCAATTCTTATGGTAGCAATTAGAAGAGGTTAAAAAGCAAGGAAACACCTCTGAGTATGGAGTTAGTAAAGATCAAATGATAACCTTTAGAGGAAAGATATATATACCAAACCATGTGGATCTAAAGGATATAATCATGAATGAATATCATCGAAGTAATTATGCAGGACACCTAGGAAACCATAAGATGTTAACTGCAATTAGAAAAATATATTTCTGGCCTGGTATGAAAAGAAACATTGTTGAATACTTGAACAAATTTTTGGAGTGTCAACAGGTCAAGGTCAAGTATTGACATCCAGCTGGATTTTTGCAGCCCATACCAGTACCTGAATGGAAATGGGAGGTCATATCCCTAGACTTCATTACATGTTTTCCATGATCAAAGAGGCACAATGAATTTATTATGGTGGTGATTGACAGGCTGAGCAAGTTTGCACATTTTATACCTGTACAATATACTTACAAGACTGTACAGATAGTAGATATTTTTATGAGAGAAATTTTCAACTTGCGCGGTATCCCAAAGACTATTATTTCAGACGAAGATGTAAAGTTTACTTCAACACTCTGAAAAAATAAAAATTGCAGGTCTGGGGACCAAAAATAATTTCAACACTACTTATCACCCCCAGGCGGATGGAAAAACTGAACAGGTAAATCAGGTTTTGTAAGACATGCTGCATATGTATGTGATGCAGCAACCAACAAAATGGGAAGAGTATTAAAACCTAGTTGAATTTGCTTAAACCAATTATTATCAAGAGTCCCTTAAGATGAGTCCTTTCGAAGCTCTATATGGGCTGCAAAGTCGCACTGCCATAAATTGGAGAAGCCTTGAAACGAAACTAATGCTTGGACCAAAAATGTTGGTTAAGATGGAATCAGAGGTAAAGAAGATCAGGAAAAACCTAAAAGCTGCACAACATGGGCAGAAGATATATGTTTAAAATGCAGCAAG
Source organism: Pinus albicaulis (assembly GCA_034641835.2). NCBI lineage: Eukaryota > Viridiplantae > Streptophyta > Pinopsida > Pinales > Pinaceae > Pinus > Pinus albicaulis. Next base: position 101,861,953 of record MU968411.1, on the reverse strand, counting down.
ATGATGGAGCTTAGTGAAATGAAGTCGCCTTCACTAAGTGGGCTCGCAGGCAAATTCTGGCGCAAAGTCTATTTTTAGACATATGGAGCATGGTCCAGGGGTTGCAGTATGTTATTCTTGGAGTATTGGTCATGTTGGTAAAAATAGATGGACCTCTATTTTTGTGACCTATAGGTCGATAGTTCGATGTCTATTTTTAGACTGCCTATCCTAAAAATAGGGAAGTCAAATATTATTTACCCTTAATAATATTTGGACTCTAAATAGTAGTTTACTCTCTTGGAGCACTTCAGTTTGAGCTACGAATGTGGCACATGCAACTGCCAGAAGGAAATACGCTTTTCTTATGGGTTTGATGGCATCATGCATGATTGACTTCAGTTAGGACTTCAGTGACAGAAGTTTGGTGGAGTTAATGAGATTGCTAGTGGAGTTGTGTTCGGTTTAATTTAGTTCAACTAGTTGAGATTAGTTTAACTAGCTAATCAACTAGTTATGAGTGGAGTGAATTAAATATTATTTAATTCATTAATTAGTAACTCATTATTCAACTCAAGAACACATCGGTTCACTACGGTGCATGATCGGTTCAGTTGGAGACCGATGAAAGAGGTAGATGAAAGGGTTGAGTTAGCTATCGGTGGCGACATCGGTTGTGCATGAGATTTGCACCACACTTGGAGGAATTTCCCATGATGATTGCCTTTTGTCAAGCCAAGGAGATTCGAACCTTGGGTCTCTATTTAGACAGGCCATGATTTCGCAATAGAGGCAAGGCAATTAGTGGTGAGTTTTGAACCAGTAACCTGTTCAAAACCAAGCTAGTTTGTGTGTAACTTTATGAGAAAGTACTGAGTACTTGTGAGGAGTATGGTACTGAGTTTGTTACATGATTTCTCCATTATAATATACACAATAGCTGCGGGGTTTTCAGCTATAAGCTTTCCACATACATGCGCATGTGTTAATGTGTATGATGAATTGATGTGTTATCGCTTGTTTTATTTCCGCATGTGTGATGATCTAGGTGGAAGAGATTATGTGTTGCATATAAATTCGAATTGTATGTGATCGGGATAGTCTCGATGGATAATTAATCATTATTCAGCAAATTTCTACATGGTATCGGAGCTATTGAAGCAGAGATTTATCATCACAGTGATTACAAACTTATTTCGGTAGACAGAGTCTGCATGCGGGCCAGGTAGCCTCTGGATCCATCCTTTCCTTTGAAAGGTGATATATCCAGTAAATGCCCCTGTAGTCGATCTATGTGCTAGAAATAATTTTTTCTCACACAGCGATTGAGCTTTGAGTTGGAATTCGAATTTTGCAGCAGTTTTGTTTTCTTGGTACCGGAGTTGAAAATGTCTTTCAACGGTTTGCGACTCGAATATGCTCTTGAAGGTAGTTCGAATTATGTTGCATGGAAGGATCGCATGGAGGCAGTATTAGAAGATAATGGAATGAAGGAGTTCATGGATATAGATGTCCAAAGGCCCACTGATCCTGCTGAAGTCGAAGCATGGCAAAATAAGATGGCGAAATGTCGAAGGATCCTGTTGGAGGGCGTCAAGGATCATATTGTATCCAGCCTGCATGGAAAGGCTTATCCATATTTAATGTGGAAAGCTTTGATGGATCTATTCCGGTAAGAGCGACCAAAGGAGACGGCTCAAAGATATTTCCGGGAACATCAAGATGGAGAAGGGCGACAGTGTCGCCAAATACCTCACGAAGTTCACTCAATGCAGAGATGAACTGGGAAGTGTGGGAGTTACTGTCGATGAAGAGGATATGGTCGACCTGGCTCTCCTTGGTCTGCCGAAGGCTTGGCACTCATATCAAGATAGTGTCAATGGTCGGGAGAAAATTTGCGGGATGGGAGCGCCTTTGGTCGGATCTCATGCGAGGAGGAGATAAGGAGGACTACTCGAGATGGATCTTCATCGAAAGGGAAGTTGATGAAAGAAAAGCTATGCAACCTTTGGTTGCCAAAGCAAAGAAGAGGAAGAGGTAAGAAAACCTCTCATTACGGTGCAAAGGGAAAGAAGCGAGAATATGAGTGAAAGTGAAGTGTTTTCACTGTCATGATCACGGACATTATGATACCAATTGTCCGAAGAAGAAGAAAAACAAGCAAGCGGGAAGATCTGTAGATGGAGAGGCTTTGGCTTCGCAGTTCGAGTTTGACTTTTCACTGATCACATGCTTGGTTTCAAGTGTGATGGGATCGATGTGGTTCTTGGACAGCGGTGCATCATTTCATATGACGGGAGATCGAGATTTGTTCTCAGATCTGGAGGACAAAGATCTGGGTGTGCACATTGAGATGGGCGATGATGGTAGATACAATGCGACTGGTGTCGGTACCATATCCTTTCAGAGGGAGTCTGGTAAACCCTTTGTGTTGAAGGATGTCATGCATGTACCTAGATTGAAGAAGAACTTGATCTCTGTGGCGATGTTGGAAGATAAGGGATATGATGTGGTCTTCAGCGAAGGAAAAGCCTTCCTGCGCAGTAAGACTACTGGAGAGACTCGGAAGATAGGGGTTCGAACCAAGAACCTTTATCAGTTTCAAGTAGATGGCTGCGCAGCAATGGCATGCAAGGCGGGAGAAGTGGTGAGCCGGGATGATGAGGGCGAACTGTGGTACAGGAGATTGGGCCACCTTCACCATGGAGCTTTGAAGATCCTGCATTTCTCTTGGGCTTCCTAAGGGCACCCTTGCGCAGTCAGATCAGTGCAAGGGGTGTAATTTAGGGAAGTATGTGAAAGCCACCTTTCACGAGAAGGGTATTCATGCCACGATGATCCTTGAGAGATTTCACACAGACGTGTGTGGTCCTTTCTCAGATTCTTCGACAGCAAAGCACAGGTAATATGTGATCTTTGTTGATGATTTCTCTTGAAAGTGTTCGATCTTCTTCATGCAGAAGAAGAGCGATACATTCACGAAGTTCTGTGAGTTTAAAGCCTTTGGTCGAGAACGAGTCGGGGAAGAAGGTGATTCCTCTAAGGAGTGATAACGGCGGTGAATTCATCTCGGCTCAATTCAAGGAGTTCTGCAGCGCAGAAGGGATTCGGAGAGAGCTCATCGCACCCCATAACCCACAGCAGAACGGGGTGGCTGAGCGGAAGAACAGAACGATCGTGGGTGTTGCACGGGCGATGTTGCATGATCAGGGCCTACCCCTTCACTTGTGGGTTGAGGCATGCAATACAGCAGTGTATGTGTAGAACCATTTTCCTCACAAGGTTCTTGGCATGAGTACACCGGAGAAGGCTTATTCTGGAAAGAGGCATGATATTTCCCATTTGCAGATTTTTGGTTCTCCTGTCTACATGCATGTGACAAAGGATGCGAGAAAAAAGGTGGATTCGACCGCAGAGGTTGGAATATTTGTGGGGTATACTGATACACCTCACAACTACCGGGTGTATTTGTCAGACATTCGAAAGACTGTTGTGTGACGGGATATAAAATTTCAGCAGGAGAAAGCCATGCAGTGTTCGCTTGAGAGGGAACTACACTTGCATGCAGATGAGGAGCTGTTAGTTCCTAAGGAGGAGCTTCCGGATGTGGATCAGCCACAAGATGAAGTTCAGGAGGTGGAAGAAACCACCCATGCAGCGCCAACCATCAAAGGGCACATGCGCACTACAGAAGCTGAGCGACTGGCTCGAGATGTAGAGAAGGTTGTAGGACCACCTACAGCACAGCGCAGACAGAGACAGTCACCGGATCGGTACACTTGATACATGGCTCTTGTGAGTCAATGTGTTGTGACGAAGCCATCCTCTTTTGAGGAAGCTGTGGAGGAACCCACATGGGTTGATGCCATGATCGAAGAATATGATTTGATCTTCAGGAACAGTGCATGGGAGATTGTCCCGAGACCGGTGGGGAAATCAGTGGTGGGTTCGCAATGGATCTACAAAGTGAAGCAGGAGGCTGACGGGAGTGTGGAGAAGTACAAGGCGAGATTTATCGCCCGTGGCTTTTCACAGAGGCTTTTCACGGATCGAGGGGATCGATTATGAGGAGACCTTTGCACCTGTCGCAAGGTACTCTTCCATACGGACGATCCTAGCTCTCTTAGCGCAGATGGGGTGGCACATCCATCAGATGGATGTGAAGACTGCGTTCCTCAACGGAGTCATTGAGGAGGAGGTGTATATAGAGCAGCCTAAAGGTTTCAAGATCTTCAGCAGTGAGTCGCATGTGTGCTGACTCAAGAGAGCACTATACGGGTTGAAGCAAGCACCTCGTGCTTGGTACACACGGATAGACAGTTATTTCACCGGGCTTGGATTCTCCAAGAGTGAGGCGGATCCTAACCTGTACCAGATTGTGGTGGAGGGGAAGCTGCTGATCATTGTACTATATGTAGATGATCTGATTTCGACGGGTGATGAGCTGTTGATACTTTCATGCAAGGAGGACCTTGCTAGAGAGTTCGAGATGAAGGACTTGGGCCTCCTTCATTATTTCCTGGGATTGGAGATTTGGCAGCGCAGTGGAGGACTGTTTGTTTCTCGGGGCAAGTAGGCCCGGGATTACGGGAGGGTTCAACATGCGAGGCTGCAAGCTGTTGACACTCCTCTTCCTGGTGGTTGGAGGAAGGAGGATGCTACTTCAGCGGAGGTAGTGGATGCCACTGTCTATCGACAGTTGGTGGGGTTGCTTATGTATCTGGTCAATACACGACCAGATATATGCTATGCAGTTAACCAACTTTCGCAAGCTATGGTTAAGCCTACCAAGCTCTTTTGGAAGGAAGGCAAGCATGTATTGCACTATATCAGAGGCACATCGGGATATGTTCTATGGTACAGACAGGAGGATGGAGCGAAGATTTCTGGCTTCACCGATGCAGATTGGGCAGGGAGCCCAACAGACTGGAAGAGCACATCTGGAGGAGTTTTCAGCATTGGGTCGACAATAGTTTCCTGGTACAGCAGGAAGCAGAGATCCGTGGCACTCAGTTCAGCAGAGGCCGAGTACATGGCAGCTAGCTTGGCTGCATGCGAGGCTATTTGGATGAGGAACTCGTTTTTGGATGAATTGGTGCCTTTGGGCCCTACGATGAATCTCTTGCAATAAACGGTGGCATTAACTCTCAGCCTGTGTCAGTGTTTCATGATAGGTCCAAACACATTGACATCGGGTACCATCATATCGAGAGATTGTGTGCAGCGGAAGGTCATGTTACTTTCATACATTCCTACGGAGGATCAGGATGCTGATATCTTGACGAAGGCGCTCACCGGGAGCAAATTCGAATACCACAGGGGCAGGATAGGGGTTGCAGATAATCCATATCTTGTTGAGAGGGAGTGTTGAGATTGCAACAAGATGATGAGCTTAGTGGAAAGGAGTCGCCTTCACTAAGTGGGCCCCCAGGCTATTTTTGGCGCAAAGTCTATTTTTAGACTATGTCTATTTTTAGACATATGGAGCATGGTCCAGGGGTTGCAGTATGTTATTCTTGGATTATTGGTCATGTTGGTAAAAATAGATGGACCTATATTTTTAGCATTTAGGTCAAAGTCTATTTTTAGACTGACGGGCTAAAAATAGAACAGTCAAATATTATTTACCCTTAATAATATTTGGACTCTAAACTTCAGTTTACTCTCTTGGAGCACTTCAGTTCGAGCCTTGGAAGTGGCTCATGCATACGACAGAGGAATTACGCTATTCCCCAAGGGTTTGATGGCATCATGCATAGTTGACTTCAGTTGGACTTCAGTGGCAGAAGTTTGGAGGAGTTAATGAGACAGATAGTGGAGTTGTGTTCTGTTTATTTTAGTTGAACTGATTGAGATTAGTTTAACTAGCTAATCAATTAGTTATGAGTGGAGTGAATTAAATATTATTTAATTCATTAATTAAGTAACTCATTATTCAACTCAAGAACACATCAGTTCACTACAGTGCATGATCGATTCAGTGGAGGAGACCGAGTGAAAGAGGTAGATGAAAGGGGTTGAGTTAGCTATCGGTGGCGACATCGGTTGTGCATGAGATTTGCACCACACTTGGAGGAATTTCACATGATGATTGCCTTCCACAAGCCAAGGAGATTCGAACCTTGGATCTCTATATAGACAGGCCTGGATTGCGCAATAGAGGCAAGGCAATTGGCGGTGAGTTTTGAACGTGTAACGTTCAAAGCGGGAGAAACGAATTTAGTAATGTAACGCAGAAATCTTGAGTACTTGTGAGGAGTATTGTATTGAGTTTGTTACATGATTTCTCCATTATAATATACACAATAGCTACAGGGTTTTCAGCTATAAGCTTTCCCCATACATACTGTGTTAATGTGTATGATGAATTGATGTGTTATCACTTGTTTTATTTCCACATGTGTGATGATCTGAGTGGAAGAGATTATGTGTTGCATATAAATTCGAATTTTATGTGATCAGGATAGTCTCGGTGGATAATTAATCATTATTCAACAAATTTCTACAATATACGCAGATAAGAAAAGGACTTATCGATAATTCGAGGTGGGTGATCATGTGTATGTGAGGATCAAACCAAAGAAGAGCACCTTGAGATGGGCCTCTTGTGCCAAGTTATCCCCCAAGTTCTATAGACCCTTCCATTGGCAGAATATTCAGGTAGGGTAGAATTAGAACAATCCTAGCTTGAAACATGAATTTTTATGTGAAATTGACAGAAAACTTTGTTGTTTGCAGGTAGAACCGGATGGCAAGTTTTTGGTCAAGCCTCAACATATACTTGACACGAGAGAAATCATGCTCCAGAAGCGAGTAATCACCCAGGTTAAATTGCAGTGGAAGCACTTTAGCCCAGATGAGGCTAATTGAGAAGATGAGGGATTTGTACGTGAGGCTTATCCACATCTATTTCTTGAGTTGGAGTGAAACACCGAGGACGGTGTTACTTCCAGTGGGGGAAGTTGTGACTATAGAAATTATATACAATATGCATGTATATATCTGGACTCTCCTGATCTCACAATATTTATCTTCTTGCAAAATACAGAATCCTTCCACTATAATTCTTGAGGAAATTTAATCAACAATTGCAAAACACATGAAGCAATAAAAACACACATAACACAATTGTTTAACGGGAAATCCTGAAGCTAAAAACCCCAAATATATATTATGTATCATGGAGATCATATGAAAATCTCATACAAAGCATACAAAGCTTATCACAAGCTCTCAGTACAGTACAATTGTCATACACTAATCAGGAACAATCTTGCAAATCCATGCACCGATCTTGCCCTCCTGCTAGCCTACCTCCACTGCGCAATCCAAGCTGATTACAAAGACCAATTCAATGTAATCCCACTCTCATTGACTGCGTTCTTATCATTGGCAACTCCAATGTATATATAGATGCAATTCATGCATCACTAGTAGTCACAACAGATAGTCCATCTTGCCCTTTCACCTATCTCTCCACTGGTCTCCACTGAAACTGTCCATGCACTGAAGTTAACTGATGTATTCTTTAGTTGATTAATGAGTTTATAATTATTGAATTAATTAATAATTAATTCACACCACTCTCACTAATTGTATCAATCAGTTAAACTAGATACAAATAGCTCAACTATGTTTATATTAGTTAAACTGAACACAACTCCATTAACTCCTCAATCAACTCCACCAAACTTTGTCACATGAGTTCTAACTGAAGTATCCATGCAATAGCTCCACTTAACCCTCAGGAATAGTGTAATTCCTTCTGTCAGCTCCTGTGCCACATCTGTGCACTTAACTGAAGTGCTCAAAGAGAATAAGATAATGTTTAGAGTCCAAATATTATTAAGAGCTAATAATATTCGACATATCTATTTTTAGACTGGCAATCTAAAAATAGATTCCGCCCAATATGTCTAAAAATATAAATCCATCTATTTTTCCAACTTGACCAACCATCCACAAATAACATCCCGCAACTTATAGAACATGATCCATATGTCTAAAAATAGACATAGTCTAAAAATAGACTTTGCGACAAAAATCACCTGTGTGGCCCCCACCTAGTTTAGGTGATCACTTTCCAACTAGGATCAGAAATGATGTTTCAGGATGCCTCCTTCACTGTTTCTTGTTGCAATCTTCAACAGTGACAACTGAATTTGGTATTAACTAGTAATATGACATTTTAGTTATTATTTTTTTAAACGAATACTAAAACAATTATTGTTTTCTGGAAAAGTTTATTTGTTTTATCGTTACGAAAATAAAATTGGTTATGGAAAAGTAGTGCCATAAAAAGGTAAAAATTCTGATGCTAAAATTATTCCAAGAACTGAGAATTTGTTGGATAGTTTGAACAGTTACCTACTCCTCTGAGGATAAAAGGCATATCCCAGTGAGGAAAAGGGGTTGTGTTCATAAAATAAGGAACAAAGTGAGGAAATTACTAAGCTAGTAGAGAAGAGTGGAAACCACTCAGCGTTCCTGAAAATTTCTAGTACTGATTGGACTTGGGGTCCTAAGGTCACAGCATAAAACATTGTCAACCTATACCTCTCAGGTGTGGAGCACAGGGGAAAGAGAAGGACGTAATCGCCTCTCTTGAAGGTTGGGTGGACATATGCAGTGAATTGCACATTTAGATAAGTAACTGTGCGTTCCAGTAAATTAAAGAGGAACGATTTCATTAAGTGTATTTACAGGTATGTGCTTAGTTAGATTCAAGGACAACAATTTTATGAAAGACCATTGTTTGAAAAGGACCAGGATTCTGTATACCTTTATGATTAAGCAAGTTATTTACAGGTTCTGTAAATTATATGTGAATATTATAATGTGTTTATGAGTTTGCTAGCTGTGAAAATAAAAAGGAAATGCTATTAAGGGAAAAATAGTATATACCCATCCTTAGAGTAAAAACAACAGGTAAATGTGTTATATATATCAAAGTAAACATAGTGGTAACTGTGTTAAATAAAATACAAAAGTTACTGTGATATATGAATATAGTGGTATTATCTTGCTTTAGAAAATAGTAAAGATTGCATGGAGAACTAAATTGCATGGATCAAAATCTATCAAGACGTGAAAACAGGGATAGCAAGTAAAGGAATAATAAGTTATTGAGGAAAGAATATAATAGTAAAACTCGTGACAAATAGTTGAACCACTGAACTTTGTCAATAAACTATTTGGAGAGAATTTTTGGTTTTGGACACGAGGTAGAACCTCAATTCCAGGACACATCGTTTCTCTTGCTAAAAACTATACACGGACAAGTATTGGAGATGGTCCAGACACCAAAACCAAGAATCAAGAAAAAGCCCTGTGATGGTAAATTTTAAGAGAATAACAATGCAGAGATAAAGAACTGTCGTTTCCAGAACTTTACATTATGGCAATAAAACATCTACTGTATAAGTAAATTCTAATAAAAAAAGAATCTTTTAAAGATATACCAAAAGAAATGCTAATTACCCGAACCGGCTAAAGGTTCGGCGAAATACCATAATAAACATATATCACAATATATCTATACAGAAAAGATAACCATGAGAATGTAGTTGCTAAAAAAAACAATATTTGCTTCGAATAAATATATATTACATTAAACAAAACTATAAAATCTTGCATAGTATAGTCAAACAAGAATATAGATGTTCATAGACATTCAAAACTTCACATTCGTAAAAATCCATAAAAGGATTTGGGGAAATACAACCGAGACCAAAAGAGAATGGTTTGGAGGAAACCCACTTGAAAACAATATTGAAATTGAATTATGCATAGCTGTGTATAATTACAGAAATCATAAGAAAACACCGACTTTGGATCTTATGAGCTAACCAAGAACCACTGTGTATGGAATGGTTCTAGAAATTTTGAATTCTATTAACCTAACTGTAATTATACTAAACAAGCTGGCGAGCTTGCGGACAAGCGAATTCGATGGAAGAATACCTAGAAGAGAAGGGTGGGGCTGTTAGCCAAGAGGGTGGAGTCCCTATTTACGGTAAGAGAGGGTATCTGCAATACCAAGAGATGTGAACTGTAAGTGAATGCAAATGAAGTTAAACCAGGAATAAAACTTAAATGCAACCGAGAACGAGTATTTTACTTGAAATTAATGAACTTTCAATGGATGTTTCCGAGCACCAAGCTGGTTGAGTGAGAACCCGACAATAGAAGTTGAGGGTTAAAACGTCGTAAACCAATTGAAAAATCTGAAAACTGATACGAAAGGATAAATATTGTGAAATTGATTTACCTACGGTAATAATCCTCCATAAGACAAGTCGAGCACTGAATTGGAGAAAAGGGAGACTAGAAGAAGTGAGGGGACTAAAAACTCGATGCAATAAAACTATGAAATGAGGGTCAAAAACACATTGATCGGAATGAAAAACCATAATGTTATCAAACCGAAAAAATTACATGTTCTTTGGGACTGGATTTGGTCTAGTACATTTGCGTGACCATAATGGCCGGAAGAACTTCCCCAAACTTCCGAAGTGGCATAAACAAAATACACTCCATTTCCGCAAATGGAACAACGCAAATATTTTTCCCAAATCTCAGCTTATTAAAAGGCGCAGAGATAATATCCTTTCACGGGTTATCATAGAAAATTGAATACAATTGGTTAGGCAACCCCATTAACAGGATTACCGTGATTGTAGAAAGAGGCGACGAAGTTTGGCGCTTAGCTTCGAGGGTTGCAGACCCAATTCATCATGCGGCCAGAGCAGAACTATGGAAAAAATGGTTAGGGTTACTGGGTTATACCTAGTCTCTTCTCGCTGAATTCACCACCGTCGAACAGAAAGGAATCAAATGGAGAGAAAAAGGGCATGTGGCCCATTGGAAACGTTAACACGGATCCCATCAAATCTAACTACTGACACAAGTAATGAATTTTCCAGTACTTGACAAGATTAGATGGTATAAAGAATTAATTCGAGACAGGTATCAAATATACATGCGATGACCGCGGTGGGTTAGAACCATAGTTTAATTAACTTGGATATATGCGAAAAAGAATCAATATAAATGTCAAGATACCTTCATCATTAGAATCATGTACGTCAAAATGTATTAACTAAATGCAAACCCAAAACTTATGTGCAGTTAGGGTATTCTGCTATTAACGTAAGTTTTGTATTATTAAACAAAATTTATATATAAATGTTTATAATTATTCCAATCATATGGTAAGAAGTAAATTTTTTTTTTAAGTGGTAAAGTTTACGTGATAAGTGTTACACACACATATGTCAAATTTTTAAGGATGAAAATTTATTTGGAAGTGTAGAAATTTTGACAAATCTAACTAGTTCCTAACATAAAAATTATGAATTATGACATGTTTGGTGATATTTTTATAATGTATTTAAATTTCTAATGATTTTATATAATATATATTAAATTTTGTTGATTTTTAAGGTAAAACAATTTTATGTTATAAAATTTGGGTGAATCATTTTTTAAAAAATATGGGAACAAAAAATATAGAAAATTGGCTTAGTCTAACTTATAGAAGAAATGACACTTTTCACCAAAATCAGGCTATATAATTTCAAGTAAGAATGTGATTTTTTGTTATTTAAAATCAATTTTTGAATACATAAATGGATTCAACACCTAGAAAAACCCCTGGGGCACTAGAATTATACAAATTAAACAATTTAAACTCAAGTTTTTAAAAATATCCTTCATATTTTGATTAAAAGTAACCTTAAAAAATGTAGTGAAAAAGGTCATTTTGTCTATAGGTTAGACTAAACACAATCTAACTTATAGACGAAATGACCATTTTCACAACATTTTTTCTAGTTAATTTTAATCAAAATCCTACAAAGATTTTTAAAAACTTTAATTTAAATGGTTGAATCTCCATAATTTGAGTGCCCAGGGGTTTTTCATGGCGTTGAATCTATTTATGCATTCAAAAATGTACTTTAATCAACAAAAAAATCTTGAAATTGTATTGTCGAATTTTGATGGAAAGGGCTATTTCCTCTATAAGTTAGACTACCCCTAAAATTATTTTATGTAAAAAAAATAAAAATACCTCGATAAAATAAAGTTTAAATAAAAATTACCCATTAGATAAATATTTCTTCTTATAATTTTCTAGTTAAAAAATTGAAAGAAAACTTTAATAATATACTATTTTTGTCATAGTGAAAAAAATCATTTTTTCTATATATCATAGTGGTAAAAAAACGAAATGTTATCATTTTTATATAATAAAATATCATTATTATTAAAGTTAAATTTAGGTTACAATTCCTATTTATATACTAAAATATAATTATCATTAAAATTAAGTTAGTTAAAAAAAGAATTTAAATTTAAATAATATATTGTTAGTTAAAAAAGGAAATGAAATTTAAATAATATGTTATTATTGTCACAGTGAAAAAAAATCATTTTTTATTTTATTTTATTTTTTTATTTTTAAATTTATTTTTAAAATTTATTTTTTCTGTATATCATGGTAGTCAAAAGAAGGAATGTTATTGTTTTTATATAATAAAATGTCATATGGTTAAAGTTAAATTACTATTCATATTTATATAACTAGAACAATCACATTTACCAATGTGATTGATATACGCTGATAGGCTTATATGAAATAGATTTACAACCACATTCACCAATGTGGTTGATATACGCCAATAGGCCTATATCCACTACCCAGCACATATATTTCACCAAAATAGATATTATATATTTATGATTAAAATCACCAAAATATTTTATATATTTACTTATAATATATTAATAATATTAACTATATACATACTATATATTAACTTGAAATATATATATATATATATATATATATATATATTAGAATATATAATATTATATTATTCAATAGTAAAATATATACTAAAAATATATTATTAAATTATTTCAATACATTAATAGTTTTAACTCAAACTATAATATAATTCTATTATAACATAATAATAATATTTTATTAATATTATAATAAGTTTATATCTCTTATCAATATCTCAAGGGATTATTAATATTTTACCCTAAAGAACTAATAAACCCAAGGGTTTAATATTATAAACCGAAGTAATTGGTGAAGCAAATGATAAATATTAATATTATAAACCAAGAAATAAAAAACCCTAAGAATAAATAATTTAATCTAATCGATTAAAAAACCCTTAGAAATAATAATAATTTAAACCCAAAAACATAAGAAAGTAGTAAACTCTAAGAATTAATATATTAAACTAAAGAGATTAATAAAGCATATGAAATAATATTTAAAAACAAAAAACCTAAGAACTAATAAACCCAAGGGTTTAATATTATAAACCGAAATAATTGGTGAAGCAAAGGATAAATATTAATATTATAAACCAAGAAATAAAAAAAACCATAAGAATAAATAATTTAATCTCAAGAGATTAAAAAACCTTTAGAAATAATACTTTAAACCCAAAAACATAAGAAAGTAATAAACTCTAAGAATTAATATATTAAACTAAAGAGATTAATAAAACATATGAAATAATATTTAAAAACAAAAAACCTAAGAACTAATAAACCCAAGGGTTTAATATTATAAACCGAAGTAATTCGTGAAGCAAAGGATAAATATTAATATTATAAACCAAGGAATAAAAAAACTCTAAAAATAAATAATTTAATCTCAAGAGATTAAAAAACCCCGAGAAATAATACTTTAAACCCAAAAACATAAGAAAGTAATAAACTCTAAGAATTAATATATTAAACTCAAGAGATTAATAAAGCATATGAAATAATATTTAAAAACAAAAAACCTAAGAAATTAATAAACCCTAACAATTAATATTTTAAACTAAAGATATTAATAAACCCAAGAGATTATTAATAATACAAACCAAAAGAACTCATAAACCAAAGGTTTAAATATTATAAACCAAAGGAATTGGTGAACCCAAGGGATAAATATTATAAACATAAGGGATCAATCTTAAAAACACAAGAGATTAATAAACCCTAAGAATTGATATTTTAAACTAAAAAACCTAATAAATTAATAAATCATAAGAATCAGTATTTATAACATAAGATATTAATAAACCAATGGGATTATTAACATTATAAACCAAAAGAACTAATAAACTGAAGGGTTTTGTTAGCCCCCCTATGAAATTCTTGACAAGCAAGCTGGGGGCTAGTCTGCTTTGGAGCCTTCAAGGAATGCCTTTTCCTGAAAACCCATCATCCTTGAACTCTCTTAGTGTTGTGTCTAAAACAGTTTCCCCCTGCTAATCCATTTCTCAAAGGGCCTGTCTTCCTCCTTATACCCATGTAAATTATCCCATCTTAATCTATGTGTTCCCCTTGTCGAATTCCCCTCTAATCCCCTGAAACCTCCCAAAGCCCCCTTCAAATTCCACCCACGTCCCTAGTTTAGCTTGATCCTCTATTTATCTTCCTACCGTTACCCTTATAAGGCTTCAAAATGCATTGAAAAGGCTTAAAAACCCACTCTGGACCTTATATCAGGCCTAGCCCCTCTTCCGATAGCCCCGCGCTCCTCACCGTCCACAGGACCCAGTGCCAGAACCGCCCGCCAGAGCAAAGGGCACTTATTCCCCATTTCCTGTTGGGCACGGCTTCATCCGTTGATCGTGGTTGATCAGATGGTGAGCGTTAAAACCCGATGCCCCCTGTTTCTCCATTCACGTTCCTCATCAAACCATCGCTATACATTTCCACGATGATCTGACGGTCTGCAGTGCTCTCGATGCCGGTGGTCCCCATATGACTATTCCAAACCCGCCGGTTTCCTTCACACCGCTTATGCACAATAGGCGGTTTCTCTCCAATGCCTAGCGATTCCATTCACCATCCGACGCGTGTCTTTGTGTACGATTTCCAAACCGCCGTCCTCGCCCGTCAACTCCATCCATCGTGCGTTATTGTCCAGACACGGATGCCCGGCGAAATTGCGTAGACCGTCCGATCTCGAGCAGGCCATCCGATGACTATCGCTCATCCAAGATGCACGAAGTTTAATGTAATTGCGCACACGATAGCTCATGCCATGGCCTGCCGTCCGTTGTCCTCCGCCGTTGATCCTGCCACGATCGACTGTCCCGATTTGTTCGCCCGCCGCTGACTTTTCCACCATCGCCCGGTTCTGCCACATCATCTCCACGTGCACCCTGCATACAGTCTCCCATTCCATTGCATATATTAGTTCTTTTTCGCGTTTCTTAACGATTTCCACGTATACTTGCTCTGCAGACCGCCACCATCCACCAGAGCACGTTTCTCCATTCTTTCTGCAATTTTCTCCTCCGTATCGTTGTCTACACGACCTTTCTCTGCCTCCACATCATCCACCGCCCCATTCATCATTTCCTTAACTTGTTTTTGTATTTCACAGGGTTTCAAAGAGGCAGAAAACTGCCATGATGCATAAGTACCTCTTCAATGGCGTGTTGCATAGAAAGAGAGCCGAGATGGGAGCTGGTACTCCAGCGAAATGTCAAAAAGGGTGGCGGAGATATAAATTTCATCAAAGGATAGGTTTTTGAAAATCCGCAACCCCATCCGGTGCCATTAAAGCCCAAATCTTGCAGAATCGAAACATTTATGGAAGCAGCAGAAAGGCCAGCTTATGATTATAGTCTTCAGTACTCAGGACTGAAGATTTGGATCCACAAGGCAGCAGTTTGAGAAGAAAAGCATCAGATCCGAAACCACAAAAGTCAACCAGAAGTGCAATACACGGGAAAACGTACCTCCAGGGTTTTCTACAGCAGCAGTATGTTCTTTCTTCAATCAGAGGACCAAGTGCCCATACAGTCTTCATTATACATCGTGTCCGAGAGAATTTTCCGCCCAGACAGCAGTCCGACATGGTCAGGCACATTGGTGACTCAAGTAGGGCAGACCTCACTGTTTCTTATTGTATTTTGTTATCCTACCAATAAGTACCACACAGTACTGCAGTGAGGACACCTAAGCCATACCATAGATAAATGTAGAGATTTAAAACAGGATGGGTTTCGGCCCTCCAATAATTTCTGTGTTTAATGTTACATTGAGTGTCCACCTACCTCCTCAGTCGATCTTTTGTTCATCCTCTGCTATAAAACACAGAAGGAAATTATTGTAAGTGTTGTTGATGAGATATCAGATAAATGAAAGTATTTTCCTCTTGAGACAAGTTCTCTGTGTAATATTGTAATATAGGTTGAGATTTGATGTATTCAGACTGAATGTTCAAGTTGTGGGTAATGATGTACCTGATTGGTGTTGTTTTTAATATGACAAGCACATTTCTTTGGATCTTGATCTAAAGCAGCGGGTGATGTTTTCCTATCTCTATGTCTGATTTCATTTCATTCTATTTCTACCGGCTCGCATTAGAAGTTTGGCATAAGATTTACCCTTGATAGGTACCTTATGTTGCTGCTCTCCCAGCCTTTTATGTTTTCTGCTTATATGTGTATCTGAATATTGATTTCAATTGATTTAACCAGTGTAGTGGATGTCATTGCCTGCTCTCTGATGTATGAATTGAAGAAATCTATGTTTATATGTTCTTGTGAGGATCTAGTTGGATGAGTTGAGAACACTGGGAGGTCTAGACCGTGTCTTTGCCTCGCTAGGATCTTTCCATCTCAATTAAGCCTTTCTAAGATCCCTTGTATTGCCTCTGATTTTTTCCAAGCAGGTCTGGAGTTAAATGACCTCTAACCTGATCTATAGACAGGATTGGATGGTTCTCCTTCATTCATTTTTAGTCCTTAATGTTCCATTTCGCTAATCATCCTTTAAGATCCAAATGCTCTAGATAACTAGCCCAACTGAAAGCTTGCACATTGATTTCAAGTAAATCCTTTCTTGACTCCATTTCCCAATGGCCTTGATGTTCTCTGAGTTAACCACCTTTGCCTAAATTCTTGTTTTTTCATTCTTGTCTTATATGGGACCCTTCTTTCCTGATTCCCAACAACCAAACACAAACAAACAAACAAACAAACCCTGTGCTTCATACCTAGCCTAATACTTTATTGTGAGCTTCAAAGACATATATACTTTGACTCATATAGAGAGATTCCTCTCTGGACCTAGGTGGGCTAGATCCTAAGGTCTAAAAGTGGTTCTATGTTGTCTCATCTTTTGGTCTTGTCAACCTGGCCAAAACATGGGAAACCACCATAATGGCGACTCCACTGGGGAAACTCTGAGTACATTTCACATTTAACATCTTTAAAAAATCAGAGACTTAGAACTCTGGTTAGGTTGACAGTAAGTCACTCCTTTCTTGAATCGACCTCCATTGTTGAGCGTCCGTCATACTCCTAGACAGAGCCTGGAAAGGGCCAGGTAGCCTCTGGATCTCACACTCTTCGGAGGTGACATATCTGGTAAATGCCCTCCCAGTCAATCTCTGGTTGGAGTTAGCTGTTTTTGAGGATATTTCTGAAAAGTGATAGTGCCTGAGCACTGTGGTGGATAGTGTAACCCCTTAGATATACTCTCCACCTAGCGACTCCATTGTTCCTAAACGAAAGACTCCACTGGTGATCAGTAGGCCTGCTGATTAACTTGGTTTTACAAGTAGACTCCACTTGGAGACCAACCTCTGAGACAACAATCAAACACAGTAGAAGTAACAAGTAGGGTTAAGCTGCTTGGCTAAGAAACATCATTCTGGCTTTCAGAACCATTCCCACAAGAGCTTATCCCAACCTTGACGCACCTAAAATATTTGACAATCCGAAGAGTATCCTCAAGGGAGCTCCTACACCTGAAGGACCAACTGTTTCCAGTCACATTCATAGAGATAATTCTGCACCAGAAGAACTAACAGCTCTATCACATTTTATCCCTGACCTAGACCTACCTAATAGACTACAAAGAACTAGGTCATCCAGCGATCTAGACCAGCCAGACCTTGAGTTTCACAGTTCACCATCTCATAGTGGTCAACGCACTAGGGACAGAGGAACCCCTCCATCTACACCACCTGATATCCACTTCATTCAAAACTTGGGGCTCTCCCATCCTATAACTGCTCAACAGACTTCTACTAGTCCTAATATCCCTGTCATCCATATACCAGCTGCTCAAGCCAACCCTGTACCTTATCAGAACATTTTCATGGCAGCTTGGTATGCACCTTTGGTTTTACCTCAGCCCTTGTTACCCTTACCAATGATTATTAGTCAAAAATCCCACACTTCACTGCTAAAGAATCCATCACAGCCTAGCAACATGTAGATAAGATGGAGGATTCTTTTGACTATATGGAAATTGATGATGAAACAATCAAAATGAGAATATTTGCCCAAAGCTTAGGGGTTGATGTGAAGAAATGGTTTAAAAGCTTACCCCCTGGCAGTATCCAAGATCTCCCTGCATTATATCAGACCTTCATAAACAAATGGGAAACTAGGGCAAACCCTCACCAACTCCTAGCAGAATACATGAGCCTTAAAAGGAATGTGGGAGAGAGTGTCCATGATTACACCACTAGATTCAACAACATTTACAATGCTCTTCCTCCACACATGAAACCTCCACAAGGTATGGCCCTGGCCAAATATCCTGATGGATTTGATGCTGACATGGCCTATGAGCTTAGGGATAAAGAGTACACCACATTGGAGGACATGCAGAAAGGAGCCATAACTATAGAAGAAAACTTGATGGAAAAGAGGGCAAGATTGAGAGCTGAGAAGAGGGTAACATATAGGGATGACACTGTAGCTTCCACTTCAAACCCAAATTATGATAGATTATCCAAAAACGTGGAAAGACTACAACAAATGATGGAGAAAATGGTTTTCACAGTTAGCAGTCAGAACAGAAACCAGAACCAGAACTTTAGAAGGAACAACAATTCCCCCAACAGACAAAAAGAATATGATCAACAAGTTATTCCCCCATTCCAAAAATTTCTTGATGAAGATGAGGGGATCATAGAAGAGTCTGAAGGGAATACAATAAACATGTTCGAAACAGAGAACTCAATCCATAACTGTGACTCAGAAGAAGACCGGCCCTCACCTTCTCATTGGGAGGAGGAGTGGCTCGAATCCGAGGATTACAGGTTGGGATTTGAGAATGCCATGATGCAGGTCAGAGAACAATACGAACTTAGGAGAAAAAAGAACCCAGACACTCCCAAACCAAAGGCTCCTGAGGTTATGATCAAGAAAAGACCTGAGAAAACTTCTAAAGAAATTGCTGAAAGTAATAAAACAACAGCTGAAAGTTCTAGAAAAAACAAAGAAAAAGACAACCAAAACGCTGAAAAACAAAGCCAACCCACTAGCAGTACTAGCACTTCAGTTAGTACTCCTGATACAACTATTCCTAACCCTATACATAGTGAGAAATCACAAACTGATTCAGCTACTAAGGGAGTAGCAAATAAAACAGAGTTGAGCACTCCAAAGACCCAATCCACTTTCAATTTAGAGAGTGAGATTGCAAAAATCAAAATCTCTATACCATTATCTGAGCTAGCCGCTCAGGATGTATATAAAGGCCAAATTTTGAAAGCGTTGAATCTGGGGGAAAACAACGACACTGTGAATTTGAGTGATGATCAACCTGCCCTCCTGTTTGGTCCAAATATTGAGGGAAAGTTCCAGGAAGGGGTAGTTCCACCTTTTTATATCAGTCTCAACATTCATGACAAAATACTCCACAATGCCATGCATGATTCTGGAGCATCACACAATTTAATGCCTAAGGTAGTGATGGAAAAGCTAGGCCTAGAGATAACATGACCTTACAAAGATCTATATTCATTTGACTCTAGTAGAGTAAAATGCCTAGGCCTAATAAAAGACTTATGTGTGAGCTTGACCCAGATCTTGGCTAAATGTATGGTCATGGATGTTGTGGTGGTAGATGTACCACCCAAGTATGGCATGCTGCTATCTAGATCATGGGGAGCCAAACTGCAAGGAACGATGTAGATGGATGGCTCATACGCCACTATCCTTATATTTGGCCAACTTAGAAGACTGTATAGAGAGTCCCAGATGAAATTCCTAGTTAGTAGCCCCAAGAAACCTGAAAATTCACCATTATACTTTGTACACACAAACCTAGATTCTTTCATTCTTTATAACAACCCATCCTTAGGAGAGCCAGCGTCAGGAAACAGAAAAACAAACAATAACATAGAGCCCATGGACTTTAACATAATGGCTACCCTAGAAGAATACGATGAAGAAGACCATGGGCAGGGTACTGAAAACGAAACTCTGAGTGAACCAGAACCAAAAACAGAACGTAAACAACAAGATAGCCAACTCTCTGAACTCCACACATGTTATGAAGAACAAAACAACCCGCAGCCTAGTACAGACCCTGTAATGCAACACAATGGTGAACCCAGCTGTAGGGAAAGAAAGAATGATGAAAAGGAAAATGAACCCCTGTGGGAAATGAATTTTGATGGATCTTGTACTAGGAAAACTGCTGGGGCGGGGGTGTGGGTACGTAACGTAGAGAGTGATTATGCAGAGAGCCGCGCTGTCAATCTGCACTTCAAATGCACAAATAATATTGCAGAATATGAGGCTCTCATCCTGGGTCTAAACCTGTTGAAGAAATTAGGAGCCCATAGGATAACTGTGAGGGGAGACTCAGAGTTAGTTATAAAACAGGTGAATGGTGAATATACAGCAAAACATCCCTGACTAAGGGCATATAGGAACAATGCCATGGATATATTGAAAACTTTCATGGAATATGAATTGGTGTTTTTTCCCAGGAGTCAAAACATTATTGCTAACGGATTAGCTTGCCTGGCTAGTTCATATCCTAAGACTCCCCCTGACCAACAAATCATCATTCAGACCAAGTTCAGACCTGCCGTGCCAGACAACGAAAAATACTGGCAGGTCTTTGAAGGTGATAAACAGATTGGGGACTTCCTAACAGGCATAAATGAGTTTGAATTTTCTAGTTAAGACTCTAAAGACGAAGACAACTGCCTTAGTGAGGATCCCCCAGATGAACAAGCAACACCCTATAACATATAGATAAACACCCTGAATGAAGAAACTGGAAATCCAACTGAAAAATGTGGAAACACAGATAGCGAAGAGATGGAGGTGCTGCAGGCCAAAGATAAGAATATACCCAGAGGCCTGACACCCTTAGAGGACCTATTTGATTTTGCTGACGTAGAAAAAAAGCCCACTATAGAACATGTAGACTCAGATATAGAAGAATGCAACATTGGCAATGAAGATAAGCCCAAAATGATTAAACTGGCTAAGTCTGTGCCTGCAGACATGAAGAAGAAATACATTGAACTGTTTAAGTAATTCATTGATGTGTTTGCATGGAGCTATGAAGACTTAAAGGTCTATGACACCAACATCATACAACACAAGATACCCTTGAAGGAAAATCAGAAGCCTTTCAGACAAAAACTCCATAGGATCAATCCAAAACAATTGCCTGCAGTAGAGAAAGAGATTAAAAATATGTATGAAGCAGGCATAATAGTCCCTGTAAGGTTTTCTGATTGGGTGTCAAACTTAGTGGCTGTGAGGAAGAAAACAGGAGAGATCAGACTATGCATAGACTTTAGAAACCTCAACAGAGCCTCCCTGAAAGACAGCTACCCTTTGCCTAGAATGGAACATATCCTACAGAAGGTAGTGGGCTCTAAGAGAATCTCCCTGCTTGATGGTTTTTCAGGATAAAATCAAGTTCTTGTACTCCCAGAAGATCAACTCAAAACAGCTTTTACCACTCCATGGGGCACCTTCATGTATGTGAAGATGCCTTTCGGACTGATGAATGTTGGGGCTAACTTCCAGAGAGAGATGGATATAGCTTTCTCAGATGAGATAGGACACTTCATAGTTATCTACTTGGATGAATTGACTGTCTGTTCTAAAACTGAAGAAGAACACTTGAAACATCCGAGGAAAGTCTTTGAAAAATGTAGAAGGTACAGTCTGTCCTTAAATCCTAAGAAAGATTTGTTTGGGCTGCAAGAAGGCAAACTTCTTGGCCACATTATATCCGAGAAAGGAATTAGGATAGACCCACAGCAAGTTGAGGGAATACTTCAAATATCACACCCAAGAAACATCAAAGAATTGCAGTCCTTCATAGGGAAGATCATTTTCCTTAGGAGATTCATTCCCAATCTTGCTGAGCACCTTAGGAAAATGACTGACATGTTGAAGAAAGGTGCGGGAATTAAGTGGACTGTTGAAGCCAAGAAATATTTTGAGTCAGTAAAGCTTGCACTCACTCAAGCCCCTATTCTTATCAGCCCAGACTTCTCAAAATATTTCTTGATTTTTTCATTCGCCTCCCAGCATACAGTGCTGTGGTTTTACTGCAGAAAAATTCAGAAGGTAATGAACAGCCAATTGCTTTTTTCAGCAAAGCTTTAAGAGACGCACCCTTAAAATACAACATCATGGAAAAACAGGCCTATGCCCTGGTCAAGGCCTTAAAAAACTTTAGGGTGTACATTCTGCATTCTCACACCATAGCCTATGTTCCAAATATAGTGGTTAAAGACATCTTGTCCCAAGACCCTGATGGGAAAAGGGGCAAGTGGATGGCTACAATTTTAGAATATGACCTCAAAATAAGACCCACCAAGCTAATCAAAGGTCAAGGCTTGGCACGATTAATGGCCGAGTCAAACTGGCAGGCCCTTGACATTAACATGGTAAGTGCCTTAGATGAGCAGGAAGGATTGCCCCACCCAACTGTTGAGGAGAAGTTTCAGAACTCTCCTTGGTATTCCGATATCCTTTATGTGCTCACCAATCTCAATGCCCCTCCAGAACTGTCCAAAACCAAGGCCAGATTCATAAAACTAAAAGCCAGAAATTATTGCATCCTGAATGAAAAACTATATTGGAAAAATCCAAATGGCCTATTGCTAAAATGTTTTTCTGAAACTGAAGCTGAAAGAATCAAACAAGAATTTCATGCTGGGGAGTGTGGAAGCCACCTGAGTTGGAAAGCCATTGCAAATAAAATACTCAGGGCTGGTTACTATTGGCATACACTCTTTAATAATGTTCATAAAATGATTCTTACCTGCCACAAATGTTAGATCTTCGAAGGCAGAAGAAAGCTCCTCCCCCTCCCTTTACAACCAATCACTGTCGAAGGTCCCTTCATGCAATGGGGCCTAGATTTTATTGGAGAAATTCACCCCTCTTCTTCTGGGCAGCACAAATGGATCCTAACTGCTACAGACTACTTCACCAAATGGATAGAGGCCATAACCACTAGGAATGCCACCGATTCTGTCATCATTAGGTTCCTAGAAGATTACATCCTCTCTCGGTTTGGCTATCCAAGAAAAATTATCACTAACAATGCTGTTGCTTTCGGATCCAAGAGAATGGTTGATTTCTATCATAGGTATGGAATAGCCCTTGGTCATTCAACTGCCTACTACCCTCAGGGTAATGGATTAGCTGAATCATCCAACAAAAGCCTAGTGAACATCATTAAGAAGCTGCTGGAAGAGAACACAAAGTCATGGCACAAAAATTTGGTGCATGCTTTGTGGGCGGACAGGCTCACAACAAAGAAATCCATTGGCATGTCACCATTCCAGCTTGTCTATGGAACCGAAGCATTTTTTCCTACCAGCCTGGGAGTGCCAGTGATTAATCTTGTCCAAGAGATTTAGACAGAGGAAAACAATATGGTGAGAAGAATTAATGAAACTATCCATCTTCAGCAAACAAGGGAGCAGGTTTATAGCAGAGCTGTTAGAGTTCAGGAAAACATAAAGAGGCAGTTTGACAAAAGAGCCAAAGCTTCAGATTTCAAAGTTGGGGACAAGGTTTTGAAATGGGATTCAAGGAGAGAGGACAAAGGTAAACATGGTAAGTTTGATAGTTTGTGGCAAGGTCCATATATTATCCAAGCCACTGTGGGTCCTAATGCATTTTTCTTACAAGAACTTAATGGTACAGAGCTGTTTGGGGGTCCTGTCAATGGCAGGATGCTCAAGCATTAATTCTACTAAATTTCAGTTTCCAGTTTCCATTTCATTTTACATACCATTGCAGTGTTTTCGTTCTCTAAAAAAAAAAAAAAAAAAGAGAGAGAGGTTCAGACATGCTCAAAACATGAACCTCCGAAAGGCAAAAAGAGTGGCTCAAAGGGAGCAGAATAGCTGGTCCTAATATGCTCAAAATCTGGACCAGCAGTGAAAAGAAGAATCAGCTCTAACATGCCCAAAACTAGAGCTGAAAGGAAGAAAAATAAGTGACTATACCAAGCTCAAACTTGAGTCACGAAAAGAAGAAGGATGTTGCAAGTTTCATATTTTAAGCCTTCACAGTTTTGTTTTCTGCAAAATTCTATCCATGTGCTACTGTCTTTATGCCTTGGATCCACAGCAAGTTAGACAGTTTAATCCTGGCTTGGCTGTTTTGAATTTCCTGCCTTAGAATGTAGGAGAAGAAACCTGTTGGACAATTTAATCCCAACAGGTAGTGGATTAGGTAGAGAAGCATATGAGGCCAACAGTTTAATCTAGCCTCATGGAGAAATAAGGGTAGATTTAGAATAGGTTTGTTTTCTGTTTAGAAATAAAATGTAAAGGGTCTCCTATTTCTAATGCACCCTAAAGGGAAAAATGGTTAGGACTCTAGTTTGGGTAGGTAGACTGGTTGGGAAGAATGTGTCTGCTGATGTAACATATTCATATTGTGGCAGCTGAAAATCAAAGAAGAACGATGGCTTATAGCAATAGGCATCTGGCCTACTCCAAAGATTATTTTTGGTTCTTGACTCCTTCAAGAAGAAGCCATCCCCATGTGGAGCCACTGTTAGCCCCCCTATGAAATTCCTGACAAGCAAGCTGGGGGCTAGTCTACTTTGGAGCCTTCAAGGAATGCCTTTTCCTGAAAACCCATCATCCTTGAAGTCTCTTAGTGTTGTGTCTAAAACATTTTCCCCCTACTAGTCCATTTCTCAAAGGGCCTGTCTTCCCCCTTATACCCCTGCAAATTATCCCATCTTAATCTATGTGTTCGCCTTGTCGAACTCCCCTCTAATCCCCCGAAACCTCCCAAAGCCCCTTTCAAATTCTGCCCATGTCCCTGCTTTAGCCTGATCCGCTATTTATCTTCCGACCGTTACCCTTATAAGGCTTCAAAATGCATTGAAAAGGCTTAAAAACCCACTCTGGACCTTATATCAGGCTTAGCCCCTCTTCCGATAGCCCCGCGCTCCTCATCGTCCACAGGACCCAGCGCCAGAACCGCCCGCCAGAGCAAAGGGCCCTTATTCCCCATTTCCTGTTGGGCACGTCTTCATCCATTGATCGTGGTTGATCGGACGGTGAGCGTTAAAACCCGATGCCCCCTGTTTCTCCGTTCACGTTCCTCATCAAACCATCGCCGTCCATTTCCACGATGATCTGACGGTCTGCAGTGTGCCCGATGCCGGTGGTCCCCATACGACTATTCCAAACCCGCCGGTTTCCTTCGCACCGCTTATGCACGGTAGGCGATTTCTCTCCAATGCCCAGCGATTCCATTCACCGTTCGACGCGTGTCTTTGTGTATGATTTCCAAATCGCCGTCCCTGCCCATCAACTCCATCCATCGCGCGTTATTGTCCGGACACGGATGCCCGGCGAAATTGCCGTAGACCGTCCGATCTCGAGCAGGCCATCCGACGACTATCGCTTGTCCAAGATGCATGAAGTTTAATGTAATTGCACACGCGATAGCTCATGCCATGGCCCGCTGTCCGTTGTCCTCCGCCATTGATCCCGCCACGATCGACAGTCCCGATTTTTTCGCCCGCCGCTGACTTTTCCACCATCGCCCAGTTCCGCCACGTCATCTCCACGTGCACCCTACGTACAGTCCCCCATTCCATTGCATATATTGGTTCTTTTTCGCGTTTCTTAACGATTTCCACGTATACTTGCTCTATAGACCGCCACCATCCACCAGAGCACGTTTCTCCATTCTTTCTACAATTTTCTCCTTCGTATCATCGTCTACACGACCTTTCTCCACCTCCACATCATCCACCACCCCATTCATGATTTCCTTAACTTGTTTGTGTATTTCGCAGGGTTTCAAAGAGGCAGAAAACTTCCATGATGCATACGTACCTCTTCAATGGTGTGTTGCGCAGACAAAGAGTCGAGATGGGAGCTGGTACTCCAGCGAAATGTCAAAAAGGGTGGCAGAGATATAAATTTCATCAAAGGACAGGTTTTTGAAAATCCGCAACCCCATCCGGTGCCATTAAAGCCCAGATCTTGCAGAATCGAAACATTTATGGAAGCAACAGAAAGGCCAGCTTATGATTATAGTCTTCAGTACTTAGGACTGAAGATTTGGATCCACAAGGCAGTAGTTTGAGAAGCAAAGCATCAGATCCAAAACCTCGAAATTCAACCAGAAGTGTAATACATGGGAAAACGTACCTCTAGGGTTTTCTACAGCAGCAGTATGTTCTTTCTTCAATCAGAGGACTAAGTGCCCATACAGTCTTCATTATACATCGTGTCCGAGAGAATTTTTTGCCCAGACAGCAGTCTGACATGGTCAGGCGCATTGGTGACTCAAGTAGGGCATACCTCACTATTTCTTATTGTATTTTGTTATTCTACCAATAAGTACCACACAATACTGCAGTCAGGACACATAAGCCATACCAGAGATAAATGCAGAGATTTAAAACAGGATGGGTTTCGGCCCTCCATTCATTTATGTGTTTAACGTTACATTTAGTGTCCACCTACCTCCTCAGTCGATCTTTTGTTCATCCTCTGCTATAAAACACAGAAGGAAATTATTGTAAGGGTTGTTGATGAGATATCAGAGAAATGAAAGTATTTTCCTCTTGAGACAAGTTCTCTGTGTAATATTGTAAGATAGGCTGAGATTTGATGTATTCAGACTGAATGTTCAAGATGTGGGTAATGATGTACCTGATTGGTGTTGTTTTTAATATGACAAGCACATTTCTTTGGATCCTGATCTAAAGTAGCGGGTGATTTTTTCCTATCTCTGTGTCTAATTTCATTTCATTCTATTTCTACCGGCTCACATCAAAAGTTTGGCATAAGATTTACCATTGATAGGTACCTTATGTTGCTGCTCTCCCAGCCTTTTATGTTTTCTTCTTATATGTGTATCTGAATATTGATTTCAATTGATTTAACTAGTGTAGTGGATGTCATTGCCTGCTCTCTGATGTATGAATTGAAGAAATCTATGTTTAGATGTTCTTGTGAGGATCTAGTTGGATGAGTTGAGAACCTTTGGGAGTCTGAATACATGCTGCCTAGGATCTTTGCATCTCAATTAAGCCTTTCCAGTCCCTTGTATTGCCTGCGATTTTGTCCAAGAATATGCAGGAGTTAAATGACCTAGAACGCATTCTATAGACGAGTTGGATGGTTCTCCTTCATTCATTTTTAGTCCTTAATGTTCATTTCGCCAATCATCCTTTAAGACCGAAATGCCAGATAACCAATGGCCCAAAAAGAAAACTTGCACATTGATTACAAGTAAATCCTTTCTTGACTCCAACCTTACTAGCCTTGTTCTGCGAGTTAACCACCAACACACTAAATTCCTCTTTGCTCATCTTTGTCTTATGTGGGACCCATGCACGATTCCCAACAACCAAACACAAGCAATCAAACAAACAAACCCTGTGCTTCATACCTAGCCTAATACCTTATTGTGAGCTTCAAAGACACATATACTTTGACAATCATAGAGAAATCCCTCTCTGGACCTAGGAGGGCTAGATCCTAAGGTATGAAAGTGGTTCTATGTTGTCTTATCTTTTGGTCTTTTCTTTGTGCAAAAACATGGGAACCACAACAGAGTTAATATTATAAACCAAAGGAATCGGCAAACCCAAGGGATAAATATTATAAAACCTATGAAAAAATATTTTAAACTCAATAGATTAATAATGAGGGATTATTCATATTACAAACCAAAATAACGATGGCTTAAAAGGGTTTAATATTATAATCCAAAGGTGGTGAACCCAAAGAGAATTAGGTTAAACATTGAGACAATTATTGTCTGATGCGACGTTAGACCAACTATGACCATGGTTGGCCATGAGTGATTTTTCATATTGAGACAATATTTTTGAGAATGTGACATTTGATCATGGATGACATTTAATAAATTATTCATATTATAAACCAAAGGAATGAGAACCCAAGGGATAAATATTATAAACTATGAAATAATATTTTAAATAAATAGATTAATAAAGGATTATTCATGTTATGACAAAATAACTGTGTTAAAGGTTTAATATTGTAAAGCAAAGGAATTGGTGAACCCAAGGGAATTGATTTAAACATTGAGACAATTGTTGTCACAATGCGACGTTGGACCAACTATGACCATGGTTGGCCATGGGTGATTTTCATATTGAGACAATATTTGTTAGAATGTGACATTTGATCATCGATGACATTGATCGACTATGGCTAAAGAAATTAATAAACACTAATAATTAACCCAACGTACTATTCATATTATAAGCCAAAAGAAGTAATAACCCAAGGGTTTAATATTAGAAACCAAAGGAATTGGTGATCCCAAGGGAAAAATATTAATAACCTAAGGGACCAATAAGGTGAAGGATCAATAAAATTAATAAAAAAATACTTAAGTTGAAGAAATTAATAAACACTAATAATTAACCCAAGGGATTATTCATATTATAAACCAAAAGAACTAATAAACCCAAGGGTTTAATATTATAAACCAAAGGAATTGGTGAACCCAAGGGAATTGATTTAAACATTGAAACAATTGTTGTCACAATGTGACGTTGGACC
>MU968411.1:101671475-101833025 GCA_034641835.2 Pinus albicaulis | reverse complement strand
TATCATCCCCTAATTCAATTGCTATATGCCCTAAGAGAATTCATTCCATTGATGGATTTGATTCTGAGATTTACAATGTTTGAAGTATATATTATATGACCCATTGACTCATTAACGCTCCTATGAATGTGTCTAAGTGCATTTCAAAGCACTTATCTCCATGAAAGGGTGCACTACAATGCACTTCCTAGTATTTAAGGGTGCATTGGTCTCCTGGGAGAGAAATCATCATTGTTCTGAGAATCTCTACATGTCTAGTGTCTTCTAGAAGAGTTCATAGGTGTCATACTTTGAATACAAGTGTTCATCCATCACCAATGAACTTGGAAACATGTCTCACCTATTATTAGACAGCCATTCAATTCCATTTATTGAGAAACTACCTTCAATTTCCCTATAAATTGAGAACTCATATAAGTACTAGATAGGGATAAATTTGTGTAATGTTATGTTGTTGGATTCTCAATTGATGAGAACTAGAAGTATTTTTATGCTACTGAGATGATGCTTGGTGTGATGAGGACAGAATGAAGTTGGAGCAGGTTGAAAATGAATCGATCTATTAGTTGTAATATTCTTCTCCTACTTTATTAATAAATAAATCTTTTCATTTTCTCATATGTATGCTTATATCTTGTGAATTTCATTCTCAATTGTGTATGTATTCTCAGATCTAATCGGTTCGACTTGGTTAAGATAAGCACATACTTGTATATTTGTATGTTTTTTTTTATTCTCTGTATTTGATTGTAGGTATCGATCTAGCAGTTTTATTTGGATTTAGAGTGATGACAACAACGAAAGAAGGAGAAAGAGAGTTAAGGGATCACAACTAGGTTTCTTTCCTTTCAGTCTATCTATTTGTCTTAGAGAAAAGAATATTTGTCTTTCTTCTATTGTTCTGAGTGAAGGAACACCACACTCGGGGAATCTAGTTTATCCATAGATTATAATTTTGTATAACACGCTCAATGGCATATTTGAGTCTCAATCCCAAGAAATACATCATGATCTGTTGTTGGTCGTGAAGAATAATTCTGCAAATTCGATTCACCTGATCAAAACAAAATCTAGCTCTTCTCTTCTATAGTGATTCCTACTCTGATAACATGTAGAAATATCTAAATAGATCCAATTTATCTTTTAATATGATAAAACAAAATACTGAAACAATTCTACAAATTTTGGAAACCAAATATGATTTCATAATCACATGAACAAGAAAGAGAAATTATATTAATCACATAACACACAGATTTATCTAGGGAAATCCTCAGCTAAAAACCCTTCTATATGTATATTTCATAAATTAAATAACATGAAACAATACAATGTTATTTCCCTTCCTAAGAAACCTCTGCACTCTATTGATTTTATCACTCTAATCTAAGCAAGTTTTGTCCAATATTTAACCATTTCCTTGCCTCTACCTTACCAGCCTTTCTCACGCATTCCAGGGATAATTGAGCCCCTATTAATTAGGAAATTCCCATCAATATATTGTGCAATACATCAAAGGCATCCTAATGACCTCATGCGTGACTTGTACAACTTTATCAATATACAACTGATAGTTCTCTTCCCTTTAACTCCAATCTCAACTGGGTCTTTCCTTATAACTTACATGCAACAACTATTTATAGCGAATTATTAGTTCTTTAATTGATCACTGCATGTCAATTAAATTAGATTTAATTCATTGTACCTCTCACTAGCTCATCCATACATTAGAACAAGTTAAATTGGTTTTAACTCAAATAATTTAGTTAACTAAGTACAACTCAAAATAAACTGCAACTAGAACCCCTAAAACTTAGGTAGAACTCTACATGCCTCCAGTTTGACCCTCAACTCGAATTGACTGAGCTAACTAAGTCTTCCTAACTCACTTAATTCATATAAGATGTCATAAGATGTGGATTTACAATTTAATTCTAATATAATTAAGGGAAAATTAAATTAGAAGCCTTTCATGTTGCCAATTTCAACACAAGAGAAGAGCTAATGAACACTTCTTAAAGAAGATAAGTGTGATGAATGATGATGATGAATGATGATGATGAATAATGAAATATGACTCCCCTCTATTAATGTGAGGGTAACCAAGTCACATCTTCATAATTTTACAAAAATTGTCGTAAAATTTTGATTTAAGCATTCAACTAGGTCATAGGTCACAAGTTTACCTTGAGATAACTCAAAAACATCATAAAAATGCCAAAACCGACCACATGTGTGCGAACTAATACTCTCCATCATGAAATAATCCTCAAATAATGATCAATTTCCATTAAGCAAGTGATGACATGGTCCATTTAGTGCTCCTCACTTCAATAAATCATTGAAGTGTACAAGTACATCTCCAAAAGGAACCTCCTCTACTATGACATCATCCATGAAATGGCTTACATCACCCTACTAGGGAAAATATGGATGAAATTGAACCATCCAAGGAAATTCTTGGCATCAAGGCATGGTTTGTTATCCCTTCTAGGTCTTCTCAGTGACATGCATCCTCATCTAGGCTCTAAAACAAAGAAATGTCCATCAAATAAGGTCAAGGCTAGCATGTGGGAATCCTAGGTCCATCTAGGCACATCATCAAGTAAGCCGATGTGCAAGCTTCTAGGGTCAGTGTTTGAACATCTAGAGGTACACCAACTAGTATGAAAGCATGTGGAATCTTCTCAAGGCCTAATGCTAATATCTAGAGGGCAATGTTCAGCTACAAGGTCACATCTACACTCAGAAGGAGAGAAAGCATCCTTTGGAATGTGGTGGAAAGGATTCAAGATTACCTTTAAGGGATATTTGTCGCATGTGTGATTCCACCTTAAAAAGCCTCTCAAGATCAAGTGAAATCAACATCATTAGGGAAAAAACCCTTAAAAAACCATAGTGGACTATATCTAATGCTAGGGACACAAGGAATACTTCACACAATAATCACCTTCAAATTTCTAACTAGCTCAAATTACCTAACTTATGTTAGGGATGATAAGGCCAACATCCCTATTAGGTGTTTCTAATCCACAAGAAGAGTGATATGCCTTGGGTAGACCCATAAATCCATAGGTATAGGTGATAATGTGATCATTGATTGAGATATACTTCAACAAAGATGCCAAAGCCATTTAAATAATTTAAGGCTCTGGTGGAAAATCATACATAAAGGAAAATAAAGGTGCTGAGGATGGATAATGGCGGACAATTTTTCTAGAAGGAATTTGAAGGGTTATATAAAAAGTGTGTTATAGCATGGAAAAAGACTACCCCATACACACCTCAATAGAATGGAGTTGTAGAAAGGATGAATAGGAAGTAGATGGAAAAAACAAGAAGCATGCTTAGTGGTGTTGAGTTAGGATAGGAATTCTAGGCAGAGGTTGTGGATACTTCATGTTACTCAATAAATATATCACCCTCATCAACATTGGATGCTAAGACTCCACATGAGGTATGGACTAGTAAGAAACCATGTCTCACACATCTCTAGGTATTTGGATGTGATGCATATGTACGTGTTCCAAAGGAAAATAGAATGATGTTGGATAGAAAATCTAAAATATGCATCCTTCTTGGTTATAAATATGGTTTAAAATCTTAAAATCTTTGGAACCCATAAATAAGGTTATGTACAATCGACATGTGGTATCTAGAGAAGTGAAAGATGTTATTAAATGGGATTTTTTTCCAAGGGAGAAAAAACTAGAGAATATATAGTTTGAACTAAAGGATGATGAATCAAACTCTACAGGATAACATGAATTGAAATAATAAGAATCACACACTCTTATTTTGAGGAGATCGATTTAGGAAAGAAGGCATCTATAAAGTGTTGAAATTGTAGCAAGAAAAGGATTCATTTGACCTGTGCCTTAGGAAAATGGAGAAATTCGATTTTCCACATCAACAATATGACTTGGATTGCAGTTAGTTGAAGTGGCATGGCCTTGTCTCCTAGTTAAATCATTAAATTATAGTTTTTAAGATAGAAGTAGAGTTGTGCATGGGTTGATTGCTAAAATCTAGCAATCTAGTGGAGTTATTGTTAGTTAAACTCATTTAACTGAGCTCTAGTATTTAGTGGAGTCAGCAAGAGTTTAGTTGAGTAGTTATAACAATTTTTAACTCACTGATCTCCCAGTTAATTGATCAATTTACTAAAAATAGTCCTATTAATGCATGGAATTAAAGTTGCATAGTTGGAGTGGAGGAAAACACACATTGTAATTAACAATTATATACTAGTTGAGTGTACAGAGTTTTTGCATTGAGCAGGTGATCAATTCCTTCAGTATTTGCGCAAGGATATAGTGAATTTCCCTATTTTTTAGGGGCTAATTTCCTCAAGGATTGCGCAAGGAAATAGGAGGAAGGTTTAGGCCTATTTTGACTAAGTGTTGGTCAAATAAGGGAAATGAGTAGGATATCAAGCTTACATTGCATGTTGACAAAGAAAGTCATTAGAAATGATATTTAAAGAACATGAAGAACAAAGGATAAAGCAAAATGAATAAAATGGAGCATGTCGACAAAAAAAAGCACTAGAAATGACAACTACAAAACAAAAAGAAGAGAGAAGAGCACACCAAAGATGATATCAAAGAGCATATTGAGAAAGAAAGGCACAACAAAGAGTAGAAGAAAATGCACAAAAAAGAGGAAATGAACAAGAAAATCAAGAGGAAATAATGACTGAAAATCATGAAGAATAGAGGAAAGGGAAAAGTGAAAAACAAAGATCATATTGACAAAGAAAACAATATATAACTGACTCAAAAATGGTACAAGATGCTGAAGAAAATCCTATGAAAAAAAGATGTTTTAAACATATTAATGTCTAACATCAACATGATACTCTTGCTTATATGAATGTTGCACATCAAAGATTTCATGATAGGATTGATCGATTGGCTCAAATTCAAATATGTCATGCATGTGAAGAGTCATATGCGGAAATTCAAGTACATAACAAAAATAAAGGTACAATGTGTATGAGATTTAAAAGAGAAATAACTCATCATATATTTTCAGCCGATAACCATATGAATCCAGGAGAACAACCTAAAGTTCTTGCAGAACTCTCACAAGTTGAAGAGATGTTGATAGCACGTGAAAATCCAATTTTGCAGGTTATGCACTCAATAGGTGGAAAATACAAATATAGAGGACACACTATTAGTTTTCCACAAGAGGTTACCAATCTTTCCATGAAGTTACCCCAACATATTAAAGACTTGTATTTGATAATTTTTGTGTGGAAAAAAATTCAAAAGGATCAAGTTATGATTTTACTGCGAGGAAAGAAATTGCATTTCATGCATTCTACTATGAGATAGAGAATGACCCATATTATCGTGGGATTAAAGTTGATAATTATGCACTTCGATAATTATCTGAAATTACAATAGATGTATCACATATGATTAATGTTGTTAATTTTCCAGAGATAGATAGTGGCACTGAATTTGCAACGTTTGAAGTGGTTCTAGGGATTGAGGATGCATTAGATGACTTGCATACATCTTCATTTGCATCAAAGCTTCCAAAAGCTCAATGAGAGATCGATATTATTTGATATTGGGTAAATAACCCTAAAGGAGATAAACAACCTAATGTAGAGGACTTTCTTAGTTGGCCTAGCATTGGATCACCTCCAATCAATGAGTATAACACTGTGAGATTATTTGATATTAAATTTTCATCATTGTTCCCAAAAGGTGAAGCATATTGGTTGCAAGCACGTGAGAGACATGTCCATCTTCATGAGTATACAAAACATCTTCTTCAATATCGTGACAACAGGTTTGGAAGGCACCCACGATTTAGATGCTTTTTCCTCAATATCATCATGAGACATCGTGCTCAAGCTTCCTCTACGGCATTTGTAGAGAATGATATGACAAATTTACCAACAACATTAAAGAATTTATGAGAACACCTGCAAAATCCTCTAGATTCACCAATTGGAGAAAGATTTATGCCATTTGGAACTGTAATAAGAGGCACACGTGCATACTGGAATAAATGTCGTGTTTAGCTATCCAACTTGGTTCAACAAATTGGGTGTCCTACACTATTCTTTACATTAAATGCAAAAAATATTAAATGGCCATATTTACATCAATTAATGCCAGGTACATGTCCTAGAGATCCAATTGAAGCAAAGAAATGGAGATGTAAAAATGTAATTTATAATCCTCAGATTGTATCACATTATATTAACTTAATAAATACAATGGTTCGAGATGAAATTTTTGAACGTTTTCATCAAGCTACAGATTATTGGTGTCACTATGAGTGGCAACATCGTGGGTCTCCACATGTGCATGTATTTCTATGGTTAAAAAATTCTCCTAACATGGACATGTTGAATTGGGATGTGTGATGTCATTCCTGCCTCTGAAACTATCTCCAAATCCTTTTGCTTCAACTGAAATTTCATGCATTCATTCTCAAGCTTCATCTTTTCTATTTCCAACTTGTGATTCTTCAAATTTATGTCCTTCTTACTAGAAATTTTCTACCACTTGAACCACTCCTTTCCAAGCTCAAATGGTTGGGCTTGAATTTCCTTTTTCTACTTCTTCAACAAAAATTCTTGAACTCTCATCCGCTACTTTTGCATATTTGATGTTCTTGAACTATTTTTTTGCCTCCATCATATTCTTCCATTATCTTATGCATCATCTTTGTCGTTTTCATCATTCACTGCAAACAATATTTCATGAGAAAAATATGTCACGTTATATAGCTTGTTTTCATTGTGATAAAAACACATCTCTTAATAGAATAAGTTCTTGGAACACATAATTTTCCATATTTATTCCTTGGTCTCCTTATAAATACCATCAAAATAATCCAACCGAGCAGGATTCACAATAACCTTTGATGTGTCTTCTCCAAGCACATCATTAAATCTCTTAAACTTCTTGTTAAGGTCATTGAATTCATCTTGCTAGTGGTGGGGAGAAATACGAAGTCCTTTCTCCAACATGATTTCTTAAACACAACTCCTCTTACCCTTCTTCAACAGAATTCTAGACTTGTTCCGATTCTCGTCCTCAAAATTTTTCCTATTACAGTCCTCATCCATGGAAAAAACCACTTGAATAAGAATCCTCACCATGCCATTTCACCATTTCAAACGAGGTGACCATATCATCTCATTATTATGGTCATCACTACCATCTTCTATTTCAATGGGCTCATATTAATCTAGGTAACTAAAGCTTTGGTGTTGATGCAAATCTCACTGATGTTGGTTCTATTGTTGTGAAGGGGCACACACCATCCGCTCTACAGAAAAAAGTCATATTCTCATCCATTACACTTTCTTTTTAATGTTGGTGTTGTTGTTGTCATAAAGGGTCACAAAATTCCTCCATCCCCTCTACAAAACAAGCCATATTCCTAGCTATTACACTTTATTCCATCCAATCTAATGTAACTATGTTTTCTTATTAATATTATTGGTTTGATATGCACCCTCACCTCTTCCCTTGTACCATTTTCCCAGAACATATGGTTATGGTCTCATCTGTCTACCCTTTTACCTCCTCTCTCTTGACCTACCTCTGCCAAAATTTTTAACATTAATCATATAAGATGTATTTATAAACAATGGCTAACATTTATTGCATTATTTCTATTCAAAATTGAAGACTAGAATTAGCCAAATTACTCTTGACCATCCTCTACTCTAATAGACCTGTAGCATATTGCATTTAAGTTTACCTCAAAATAATTTCCATGAGTTAGTCATCACATCCCCCTGATCAAGACCTTTTTGCTATATAACAAAATTTACAAGGAGAAGCCCATTACAAACCCTTCCATCCTTCCCTATAATTAACAAGAGATAAACAAAGATAATCTACCCTACCAAGGCCATAGTAAACATCATATCACTCCAAGATTCCTATAATTCAAAAAATATGTATAAACACTAGAATTTTCCACAGTAAAAAACATACCATTCGAAGATTCCTATATTCAAAAATACCACTCCAAGATTCCTATATTCAAAACATATGTATAAACACTGAAATTTTCCACAGTAAACATATGCTTCAGTATTTTTCCAATTTAATTCATATTTCTCATTTCATAGTCTCTTTGGACATGTGGGTGGTTCTCAATATCAAAATAGAGAACCCATAACCAAATTACCCACAATACCTACATCTATACAACAACCAAACCACCAAAATTTTAAACCAAAATCACTATAAAAAAATGGAAATCACAGTGAATATCTTTCATGTTTGCAATCCAACCAACGTACCAGTGCTCCATTTCTCTCATATATCCAAATAAATTCGATTTTATGCCACTTGAAAAATTTTACACATAGTTTGTAAAAAAGGTCACACATTCATCATGGATATATCTTTAAGCACAATATCAAAATTGAGTTGTATCACAATTTACTTCTAACGTTTGATTTGTTGATATCCATTTCATAATCGTTATAAATCACAAGAGATCATACACACTCTTTATATAGAATTAACAACTCGAACATAATTCGTATAATCGTAAAATATGGTGCAGAGGGAAAATCAAAATATGGTGCACGTAATATTATCAATTAATTTCAATATTTAACCTACCTTATATTCTTATATAGATTTTTTTTTTTTTTAATGGATGGCTAATAATCACCTCTAAAAATTTCAATACAATTAATTAAATTGTTGAATAAAAATATATTAAATACAAAGAACACATAATAAAAACTAATTCAAAAGCATGAAATTTTACTCAAAATGTTTGTATTTACAATTAATAATAAAATATTTAGAGATGAATTGTTCTTACCTATAGCTTTTGGAATTTGAGTTGTATTTTAATAAATTTGATTTTCAATCTTTGGCTTTAATCAATTTTGCATGTTGGAACCTTTTTTTTTTTTTTTTGTTTTTTTTTTTTTTGCAAAAAGAAAAAAAAGGTTGTCTATTATATATTAAACAATACATTTTCAAGCATCATTCCAAACATGGAAAAATACACCACAAATATGAGGTGTATCTACACAACATACATCTTTCCATCCATAGACAGAATTAGCAAAAACATGTTAACAACATTCAAAATTCCATAGTTCACCATGTATCAAAGTGCATTGACTTGGGCATCAATACTAAAAGGAAATACAAATCAAGCATTTTCAAAACTTTGAACAAACATATAAATTGCCTACTCGGCCACTATGAAACTAAAAATTAATATATTCAATCAGATCATGATCCCTCCTGTTCAAGAGTTGTGCAGGCTCGCTTGCAGTAGTCACATCGTCGAATGATTGTAAATGTATGCATAGAACTTCTATCGGCTCGCATGTATGCAATGTAGAGATTTAGGCTCGCTTGATCCGGCTCGTCTGTATTCACCCACATCCAGATGTGAATTCTCACGGAATGGGGATATCAGAGGTCCAAAATTTTTGCCCATATCTGTAGTGTGAAATCTGAAATAAGCCAAAATTAATACTAATACCATTTTTATAAAGCCCATCCACCCTGGTATTATTCTCTCTGTAGATGTGTAGCAAGGGAGGCTCCTACATCTTAATCCATAATTGCTTGGCTCTCATGAACCATCCCTGACATTCTGGTGAGGATAATACTAATTTCCCAGATATAGCATCTA
Source organism: Pinus albicaulis (assembly GCA_034641835.2). Taxonomy (NCBI): domain Eukaryota; kingdom Viridiplantae; phylum Streptophyta; class Pinopsida; order Pinales; family Pinaceae; genus Pinus; species Pinus albicaulis. The sequence continues at coordinate 101,823,368 of MU968411.1, read as the reverse complement.
TTATGACTCTAGAATCCCCATATATATGAACCTCACTCAGCCCCAGGTTGTGGGCTACCAAAAATCCACTCCATAGTGCCATCATCTCTGCCTTATTATTAGTTCCATTCCCACCATTCCAACATATATGAATTCTTTCTGCTTGTGAGATCTTGATCCAAGCCCCACACCCCATCAATCCATCCTAACATGCCCCATCGAAAAATATCACCGAGAGAGAGATGGGGTGAGGTCGAATCCGGCGAGAGTAATCAGAAATTTTTTCCTTAGTAAGTTCCTGATCATTAATTTAATTCATGATTGTAGCATGTATGAGAGGAATGGATATCGACTTACCTTCAAAAATATGCATGTTCCTGGCTAACCATACTTCCCAGATGAGGAAAAAAGGTAGCGATTGGAATTTTCCCGAGATCTTGTCCCATCTGTGTACAGTGTCCATGAAGTCCATTGGTGCCCATGTAGGATCCATAAGAAAAGGGCTAAAAAAATTCCATATTAGAAGTACTAAAGGGAAGGAGAAGAAAAGGTGGTCCACCGTTTCCTCATGAAGGAGGCAAAGAGCACATCTTCCCGGGCCAAATTGACCCCTTTTGATGGGCGAATCCCACGTAAGAATTTTCTTCAACCATACTAACCATCCAAATAGGATAATCTTGGTGGGTATTCTTTAGTGCCAAAAGTTCCAGAAATCAGAGGATGTATTATCATGTAGGGATTTTAGGGTGATGTAGGAATATATATCTCTCACCACCAAAGAGTCCCCCTTCATAGCCCCTTCCCATGTAATCTTGTCACCCGCTTCCAACAAGCACAACCCAGTTGCCTGGATTTTCTCCAAAAACATGTTCCATTCTAATGAATCCGTGCTCTGAAGGCCGATTTGTGTGGCGGTCTTCCATATAAGAGCCCCATGTGCCTAATAAAATATAATATTTGATAGATGTAAAATGCCCCTGTGAGAAAGTCGATGGGCAATGAGTTGTTCCAATAGCGGGGTTCCTGCCATCCCATATATTTTATCACAGCTTATTAAAATTCTTTGTCCATTTCCAAACCTCCACGAAAACCTTTCCGCAAATAGAGGCATAACTCTCCTGAAGCCTTGCCATATTACCGATATTTCCCTTGGAAAGGAGAATTGATCATAGTATATTTTGTGTAAAAAATCCCCCGATAAATACTTGCATCTAATAATCTCAGACCATATTCCATGGCCATTGATGGCCCTCCATAGGGATTTAATCAGAAGAGCAGAATTGAAAGCCCTTGTATTTAATATACCCCATCCCCCTTGTTGCTTTGGGATAGATAGTAAATCAAGCTTACATAGATGATGCATCTTCCCCATAGGAGCACCGGCCCATAAGAACTGAGATAATATTGCATTGATTTGAAGTACTATTTTTTCTGGAATAAAAAAGAGATGTCCCCAGTATACAATAAATTGGGAGAGGACCGCTTGAATAATTATGTATTTGCCTCCCAGAGTCAGCCATCTATGAGTCCATTTGGTGATTTTGAATTTGAACTTCTCCACTAGCCACTTCCAATCCCTCCCCTTGTATATACATGGCTTAATTTTGTATCCAAAATATAAGAATCCTTCTTTTGCATTCTTAGTCTGTATTCCAAGAAAACCAGCAATGAAATTTATCTCGCCAGCATCTCCGTATTCGAATAGGAGGAAGTATTTCTCCTTGTTGATGCAAAGTCTAGTGGCCACACCAAAGAAAATAAGAAAATAATGAATGTAAAAACAGTGATTCCTGATGAGCCAACCAAATATGAGAATATCATCAACAAAAAGCGAGTGGGTGATACTTACAGTGTTTGAGAAGGAAAAACCAGATATAAATCTCACCCGCTTAGCCATTTTCATGAGATTGTTGAAATCGTCCATGATTAGAATGAAGATAAGAGGGGACAAAGCTTATCCCTGTCTTAAACCTCGTTCAACCCCAAATAATTTAGTTGGTTTCCCATTTATAATGACGGCATATCTGACAGTCATTATGCAGGCCATAATCCATCTTATGCATCCCATAGATAGCCCGATCTTCATTAATACTAGTCGAATGAACGACCAATCCACTTTGTCATAAGATTTGAGAAGATCTATCTTCATAATTAGAGCCTTTTGTTTCCCTGCATACATAGTATGCATTGCCTCCAGTGCAATGGCGATGGCGTCATGTATAGATCGACTCCTCAGGAACCCATATTTCTCTAGAGAAATGCTCTTTGATAAAATCTCATTGATCTTGTTAGCAATAATTTTTTATGATATTTTATATATTATATTTCATAGTGCTATTTCGCGGATTGGAAACTTTATCACAGTGACTGTAATTAGCAACGGCTCTATAGAGCTCTATCAAACTTGTAATTTATAAGAAAAACTAATATAAACCTAAAAAGAGATGTAAATTAAATTAATTTTTAATAATAATGGGATTTTATTATATAAATATGAATAGTAATTTAACTTTAACTTTAAAGATATGATATTTTATTATATAAAAATGATAGCATTCCTTCTTTTCACGACCATGATATATGGAAAAAAATGATTTTTTGTTCACTGTGACAATAATAGCATATTATTTAAATTTCATTTCCTTTTTTAACTAAGAGTATATTATTTAAATTTCAATTTTTTTTTAACTAATTTAATTTTAATGATAATGATATTTTAGTATATAAATAAGAATTGTAACCTATTTTTAACTTTAATAATAATTATATTTTATTATATAAAAATGATAACATTCAGTTTTTTTTTACCACTATGATATATCCAAAAAATGATTTTTTTACTATGACAAAAATAGTATATTATTAAAGTTTTGTTTCAATTTTTTAACTACAAATTATAAGAATAAATCTTTATCTAATGGGTAATTTTTATTTTAAATTTATTTTATCGAGGTATTTTTTATTTATTTTTACATAAAATAATATTAGGCATAGTCTAACTTATAGAGGAAATAGCCTTTTCCACCAAAATTCACCAAAATTTGACAATACAATTTCAAGATTTTTTTTGTTGATTAAAGTACATTTTTGAATGCATAAATAGATTCAACACCATGAAAAACCCCTGGGCACTCAAATTATGGAGATTCAACAATTTAAATTAAAGATTTTAAAAATCTTTGTAGGATTTTGATTAAAATTAACTAGAAAAAATGTTGTGAAAATGGTCATTTCGTCTATAAGTTAGACTATGTGTAGTCTAACTTATAGACTAAATGACCTTTTTCACTACATTTTTAAGGTAAATTTTAATCAAAATATGAAGGAGATTTTTAAAAACTTGAGTTTAAATTGTTTAATTTGTATAATTCTAGTGCCCCAAGGGTTTTTCTAGGTGTTGAATCCATTTATGTATTCAAAATTTTATTTTAAATAACAAAAAATCACATTCTTACTTGAAATTATATAACCTGATTTTGGTGAAAAGGGTCATTTCTTCTATAAGTTAGAGTAAGCCAATTTTCTATATCTTTTGTTCCCATATTTTAAAAAAAATGATTCACCCAAATTTTATAACATAAAATTGTTTTACCTTAAAAATCGACAAAATTTAATACAGATTATATAAAATCATTAGAAATTTAAATACATTATAAAAATATCACCAAACATGTCATAATTCATAATTTTTATGTTAGGAACTAGTTAGATTTGTCAAAATTTCTACACTTCCAAATAGATTTTTGTCCTTTAAAATTTAGCATATGTGTGTAGTCGAATTTATAGATGAAATAAGATTTTTCAGGGCATTTTTATGGTTAATTTTAACCAAATTCTGGGAGATATTTTTAAAATTTTGACTTTAAGTTGTTTAATCTATAGAATTTTAATGCTCAAATTTTTTTTCAAGGTGTTAAATCCATTTATGCATTAAAAAATATTTTAAACAACAAACAATCTTGATTGAAACTATATATCTATTTCGTCTATATTAACATAAATACAGACTCACATTTTTAAAAACCATATATTTTAACATACACAAAAGTAATTATACATCCCGTGGGTAACCCACACACACACACACATATATATATATATTAAGCATATCATGTACTAATGTAATTACGCTGTAAGGTGTTATTATTTGAAAACAACTTTCCTAACCGCCTTTCTGTCATAATATGTACCATTCGATCCTTTGTTAGATGATTATATCATTCTCAGCCATCGATTTTAATTGAGCTGACAGGGTGGCAGGCAGTTGTGAGGTAGTTGCTCCTAGGCATGGCGGGAATTGTTGGAGAGGAATTCAAGATCCTTCACTCCTGTTCTAAACTGCTAGGGGCTCTTACGCTTACCCTTATTTTTCCCCTTTGTTTTGAAAATCTGGGGCACCACTTGGTCTCCATATATTTGCTCAATGAAATCCACTGGAACGAAATGTTTTATCAGGTAGAGCCTAGCACCCCGGTTGGCAAGAGGACTATGAGGGAATTGACCTAGGAATGGACAGAGCTCTTTGCCTTTCTTGAGGCCAATGAAGTCTTCATTTTTTCTTTCTCATTGCTGTCCACAGCGGCCGTGGTGTATACTGTTGCTTCTATCTATACAGGAAAAAAAATTTCCTACGGGAGGGTTATGAGCATTGTTCCTAGGGTTTGGAAGCGCCTGATGGTAACTTTCCTCTGGTTTTTCTCGATCGGCTTTGCCTATTGCGTGGCCTTCGTATCGGTCTTCGTCCTGCTCATAATCACCATGCGTCTGAACGATTTGAATTCGACGCTCTTTATTTTTGGGCTATACACTTGTGTGCCGTATATTTTGTGTGTCATAGATTTGGTATGATATACGATTAGAAGATTTTACTCCTTTGGATCATCATAGGCGGTGGAGAATGTTGCGTTACGCTAAAAGGTGGTTAGAAAGTGGTTACACTTAAAATGTTTTTGTATTTACAGGGAAGGATCCAGTGTTTTCGGAATTCCATTAAGGTTTGTCATTCCTCTAATTCTTCTCGGTGTATAGACCCACGAGGACTGCATATCCCAGGACCCTGCTAATGGTGTGGTTTCCCACTTTGTCCAGCACATCCATCGCACTATACAGGTAAATATTATTTTTGTGTTCTCGTTTTCTTTTTATCCAATGTTTTTCTAGGCTTAGGGTAATCATAGAGACGATTCTTACCCAATTACTTACATTCAGTCTTCTCTTTATGTTTTTCCAGTCTTGATGGTGTGGAATAACAACAGGGAGTGTTTTGATTTCGACATGGGTTTCAACTTCAGTTTGACGGTGCAAGGTTGCCTTCTAGGTAACCCTAGCTTCAACAATTTTCAGGTAACCTACAAATTATTCTTATAATGATTTTTCTTGCCATTATTAAGCTATCCTATTTTTATCCTTTTAATTTTTATTACCTAAGTTCGCCCTCTTCTAATTCTGTGTAGGGGTGGCTTGACGCCCTATTGTGAATAATCATCGTCGTCAAGCTATGTTCAGCTGAGAAATTTCTTCCTCCATTAGGGTTTACTTAAATGTATGTCTTTTGTTCAACTTATTTCCAGTAACACAGAGACTTGTCACTAATGTTATTTCTCTTGTGTTCTCGTCGTGGTCGTAGGTACCCCAACCTACTCCTAAGATGGATATTCATACTTGCACCCAACCTTAGTCCCATATTTGGGTTTCTTGCTTACGACGGCGTTGTTTTGTTCCAAACTTGCACACTTTAATTGTAGATTTAAAAGGACCCCGAATGGGAAGCAAAACCTATCCTGGGGTTTGGTATCACGCCTTTGGGCTTAAGCTCTGGGATATTTACTATTGTATGTACCTTTTTGTTTAGAATACAGCTATATCTATGCACATATGACGTTTATTGTTCCAACTGTTTGGTTCGGATATTTTCCTTACTTTATAGTTTTTCTTTTGCTATATTGTTATGCGGAGCCAAAGTCAATATTCTGAATCGTTTTAATATTCTCCATTACCTTCTTTGTAATGTTTTTCTCTCTATAATACCCTGGTTTTGTAGCATCATCCGTGGATTTCCATAGACAAGTAATGATTCTGCCTATGTAGTGGCACACAGTTCCAACCCTCATACTTCATTTCTTTGCCAAAGGTTCTTGAGTTATAGGCTTTGGCAGGTATGAAATTTTTTCTCACAATGGAGATTCACCCCTCAAACCCGCATAGGTATGAAATCGTCCATCTAAAGGAAAATCTTCAAGCTTGGCTTCACTAGGAAAAATCCCATGATTTTAGCTTACCATTTCAAACCTACTCACCATTTGAGATCTTTTGATCTAAGAGGATATGTTTTATTTTTTGGAATCACTTTCTGAAGTGTTTCATATTATGTCAGTTTTTTTTTTCATTTAATTAAATGCAACACTTTTACCAACAATGAGTTTACTGTCTTAGCAAGTTAGGGTTGATTTTGAGTTAGATTTTTCATAATATGTAACAAAAGGTTTTGATTAGATGCCAGTGAACAACATAAAAGAAATTATTGTTATCAACATAATTGACCTCCCATTAATTCTCTTATTTCATCACTGATAATGCCATCTTAGATTCCCAATTATGACCTGTTTATTATTTGGAACTGCAATTCATTTTTCTTGTCTTCCATTAAGACATAAGGAAACTCCTTTCTTTATGCTTCTCTTAAATAATTATATATTGTAGCAACTTCATGCTATTCATGTAATTACAACCAACCGAATAATTCCAACCAGATGGTTTCTATGTATACAGTGAGTGCTTAATAGAGAAATATGTTGGAGATTTCTACAAAAAAATAAATACTCCCATTTATATTTGTTTGAAGGCCTACATTAACAACATCAAAAGTTGTCAATAACTCTCATAAATTATGAAAAATGCATGAATACAAATTAGTCATTAAACTACACAGAAGGTCCTAATTGTCCAACCATATATAAATTCATCAAAATATTTATAGTAAGCTCCAACTCACCTTGTTGTTTCGATGGTACGTCTCTGGACATATGAAATATTTGTTTTTTTTCTTCTTTTATCCTCCTCTGTTACAGGAATTGATATGTATTGATTCTTGATACATTTCCAATTATTTTTAATTGTAAGAAAGAACAGTTATCAAACCCTTGAAAGGCTTCTTTATATTCATGAATATCACTTTCAGTTAAGGTGCTTCCATGTACAAGGTTCTCTGTTGGGACTTATAGTTTAACTCTACATTTTCACCAAAAGAAAGAGCATTGTCAAAGAAAATAAATATTGTAACAAAAAATTGTAAATAATATTGCATCTATAAATATACTCTTTCAACTCTAAATATTATCCTCAGAATTCTATTTTTGGTCCAATCTCAAAGAAAATACTCGAGCATAAAACTTTTCTATTTTTTACTAAACAATCAATTCCTACTATAGTGATGAATTGCATGTGGGTGCTCTGTAGTTGATGCTTTGTTCATCCTCCAATAGTGTTTTTTGATTATCAGTTGTTGAATAATGAGTTGAAACTGAATTACATTTGCAGGTCTCAATGGATATTATCTTTTCACATTAAGGGGGATAGTCTGTTTTGATTGTGTTCTTACAGGCTTTTGTGAGGAGTTAAAGCTAGTACAGAGTATATGATTGAATTAGTTTGACCTTCTTGATTTGAAACAAGAGGAAGAGCAAGATTTTGAAGTGTGGTAGGAGTAAATGGCTTCCACAGCTGGATAACCACAGTTTTGTTACACCCAACCACCTTCCAAGTTTTTTCACCTCAGATATTTACCCTGCGAATGTATTGCAGAGGAACATATTGAGCTTTGCAAGCCATTTGGTAAAAGTCAACAAAAAAGTGAATGTTGTAGTTAATCATAACTAGGATCTTTTAGAATTTGTGCATTTTCAAGCACGCTCAAACAATGTAACTTAATGTTCAAATTAATCAATATACTACAAGAATTATTCTGCTGAGGATTTGAGAGTCTTACCATATTTTGATTTTCCTTTATAGGTTTTCTTTTGTTATATTTTTATGTGGAGCGGAAGTCAATATTATGAATAGTTTTAATACGCTCTATCAAAAACAAAAAGAGCAGTGCATTCCTAAAATTTAAAAACTAGATAACGATTGTGCAGTACAAAGGATAATAATAGAAGACCCTTATGGTTACCTCTCTCTTACGCGAACACCATGATTGAAGAACCAAAATAAGAATTCTCTCAGAGGAGGGGGTTGGTACTCTAAGAACCAATCCAAATGGCCATCAAAATCTCTCCATCATCCACCTCCATGCTACAACATAATTTTCCCTTGTACCATCCTCAACCAGTGGCATTATGCTAATAACCTTAATCCACCCAAATGATTCATATGCTCTTGCTTGGAGGTACCAAAAGGCAAATTTCCCAATAATATGCATTGATTTGGAGTGAAGGATGATCCTTTCGTAGAGAAAGAGTGATAGATCTAGGAGCACCCCTGAGAATGATTAACACGTAACAATTATATGACATTTCAAATCTTCTGGATGTTTACTCAATTTGGACAGACTTGTGTGCACCCTTATTACTTGGTGAACATGAAAAGACGAAGATGTGCCAAGATAGCTTAATTGAGGTATTCATATGAGGAGTTAGGGGAGGGCTTTTTTTTTATCTCATCATGCGAATTTAGGTTCCCCATTGAGGAGATATGTCCCAATGTTAACCACCTCATCTGGTTTAGTATTATTTTCCCTTAAGGCAATGTAGAATTGAGATCTTGGAATGTGATTCAGAAGATTGAGGATTCTTCTGAGTGATCTTTACATATTGAAGCAAAGTTTTTTTTACGATTCTTCGTAAGGAAGGAATCTTCGATCAAAATTTGAGTAGATGATATGAGTGATATGAGTTTTACTTATTATTTTGGGTAGGGAGGGAATCCTCGATCACAATTTCTTGTTGTATATTCATTTTCACAGCTTTGACAACATTATTGGTTGTCTTTCCCAATCCCAAAGTGTATTAATATTCTTCGTGATCCTATAGATGAGTAATCACACACCCCTTTTGTTATGTTATTATTAAAAATTATTATTATTTTAAATGTGTTTATGTTAAAAGTGATTTTCGGTTGATGTGGGGTTGATGTGGGGCTTTAGATGTGGGGTTGATGCGGGGCTTTATTTTCGTTATGTGTTTATTTTTTAAAAGTAAATAAAAAAAGCTCAATATGTTAATAATGTGTTAAATTCCTTGGATGTGAGTGTTAAAAGGAGCGGTTCAAGTGGCAGAAAATTTCTAGCAAGAAGGACAGAGAGTTGAAGAAGCTGAAGCTGGAAATAGAAAAGATGAAGCTTGAGAATGAACGCATGCAACTGCAGTTGAAGCAGAAAGAATTGGAGATCATGTCAGAGACAGACATCACATGATCCTCTATTGGATTGGTTCCAGGGACATGAACAGAATTAGAGGGGCAAGCACCAATACCTCAGTTATTTATGTCTCGTTGTCTTCATGAGCTACATTCAGTTGTCTGTGTTTCAACGTCTTCGTCCTGCAATATAATGCATGACTGGAAGTTTTTTCGTTGCCTCAGTAATGGCATTTTCAAAGTTTTAATACATTTTGTGACAATTTCTCATGTTTGTGTTTCAATGTCTTCGTCCTGAAATATAATGCATGACTGGAAGCTTTTTTGTTGCCTCAGTAATGCATTTTCAGAGTTTCAATACATTTTGTGACAATTTCTCAGGTTCGTGTTTCAATGTCTTCGTCCTGAAATATAATGCATGACTGGAAGCTTTTTCGTTGCCTCAGTAGTGGCATTTTCAGAGTTTCAATACATTTTGTGACAATTTCTCATGTGATGATATTATCCGTGATAAAACTATGCAGTTATGGCATAATTTGTTAACTTGTTTTTTTTTAATGATGAGATGTTTGAATTTGAATTTTGTTATACGTTTTTCAATTTGAATTAACAGTGTAACATGAAAATATGTTACTAAATGGTCCAAGGATGGTGAGCTAATTAATGTGAGCTTGTAAATGAGAAGTTCATAGCTAAGCACAAACAGGATATACGTGGTACCCTGCTTCTCATTACATATATATTAAATGTTATTTATTAAAAATCATTATTAGTTTCTGCACCTTAGTTTTTTTTGGTATCTGTAGTTGGGTGACCATGCCCTGATTTTTTATCCCTTCTGGTCTTGTTTCTCTGATATTTTTTTTTTTCTACCAGTGGTGTTTAATGATCTATGTATGATTATCGATTTCGGGCACTGTCCTCTATTTTTTCATGGGTCCTCTGTCCCGTTTCCTTGTTTCTAGGATGATGAATATATTTTTTTGTTGTGTTTCTTTTTGTGGTTATTGGGCACTATCTACCATAGCTCTATGGGTTATCTCTTCACATATGTACTGCCTTTATTTTTAATATAAGACAATTATTTTTTCTTTGTGAAAAATAGAAAAGACTGTAGAGAACAGTGACAACACTAGTGAAAATGATCCTTCCTCAAAACTGTAATGTTTCATTGAACACCTAAACACAATATAGTTCTCATTTTTTGTTATAGTGAGCATCTAAAGCAGGCAGGACTTCCAATAATGTATCAGAATTTATCAAAATTGGCTTGCTATGAGGGAAACCTTATCAACATGAAAGAATAATTGAGCCTCCTTCGACATGCAAAAGGAAAGCATCTTTCACTGCACCTTTGACTACGAATTCTGATTTTGTCCATCTGACTCTTCATATGTGAATTTATCACCCTTCTCTACAGAGAAATGGATCATCTCTGAGCAGGTCAACACAGTGTTTACACAATTCTTCCTCTGATACCACAGATGATTTTTTCTGTGGCTTAAAGGTGCTCCAGCCATGTAGTCATTGTCTAAGAAAAACAACATCGTTTGTGAATGTTGTTTCTTTAAGTCATGAAATTTTGCCACAAGTTGTAGATCTGAGATCTAAGACTGCAGATCTACTAAAAAATAAAGATCTGGAAAGTGTGGTTGATCTGATATAATCAATAAAATAGCCTCCTCAAATAGATCCTCAAAGTGAAAGGCAGATCCCCATCACTTGAAAATCAACTCTCCAAATGGTGTGCCAAACCACCCTGCAACTGCTCCTACAGAAATAATGTAGATCTGGATGTAAACTGCACTGTTGGGATCAAAATATGGTTGGCCTGATGCCAAGATCTGAAAATAAGCTCAATGGCTTTCAATATTGTCCTCCCAATGGAAAGGAAGCCTCCTCCACTGAAAATAAGCACTGAGATGGCCTAGATCTAGAGATCTAATCACCACTTGTAGCAACCTGCAAAAACAACCAAACCCTCAACAAGATCTACACTGTAGTTGAAAGAAGAAGCTTGGCCTTAAGCCAAATAGTGGACAATGTAGTGCAAGACTCCTCCAAGAGCTCCTCAATGGAAGATGTGGGATTCTCGATCAAGAACACCCTGTGCTAAACAACACTCTATCTCAGCTAAACAACAAGAGAAAGATATATGTCTAAACAGACCATATATTCAGAAATATAATATACATCAACAACCTCCATATGGCTGCCATCCTCTTCCTTAAATAGAATATGAGGTTGCAAACCCTAAGCCCCGTCCAAAAAGATCACTACATTCACACAAAGCATCTCCATATAAAACTTTGTTGTCCCTCATTGATGGCCACTCCTCCATGACAACACTGTTGATTTGGTCAAGGTTGACCTAGTCAAAGTGATCCAGCCCCTTTCACACCAAGGGTGCCTCAATTAAGCTACCAAGATTTGTCTCTTTCACATTTGGCATTGATTTATTCATTATTAAGGAGAATTATGGACCTCCTTTGTCCTCTTATTCTTTAAACAAAGCAATAAAACAAAATTGAATATTCCAACTAGCTCATGGCTAATTGGGAATATTACAGAAGTTGATCTTGACTGAGGATGCGATGCAATGAAAATTAGGGAGGTTGACTTCCTAAAATAACTCCCCTCTTTCTAGAGTGTCTACAATAAACATCTGTCAGACAAGCACTCACCTTGTACTATCCCTATGAATATTTGATCTATGATAACCATATTGGGCAAATGTAACTAGAATCCCTTTGAAATTGGGTTTACCTCTCTGGCATACAGGTGAAGTATTATTGGTTGTCAATTATTTTATTATGGATTTATTAGTCTACTTGTTCTAGTTGTCTGAATTACATAATCCAGATTAACTGATTCCATCTCCTTTTCTCAATTACTCAATCAACAACTACTTCTATATCGACTGACCTCACCAAATCTTGCATCTCAACTTCTCTACTTCTATGTTTTCCTGTTGACTCCTAGAACAGACCCAAGGTCAGAGCTAGAGTAAAGCCTCTGCTCCTCGACTATACATATCTCTTGAATAATTCATTGATCGACTTAACTAACCCATTGCTCGAATCGCATAACGAATACCACTAGTATAATTGATCTTAGTCATGCTCATGCCGAAACCAAGTAGAATATATGTATTCTGGCTTTCAAAATAGTTCAGAAATAAACCTGATAATCGTAATAAATACTGTGTTCAAAGTGAATAACTTTCATTTTCTAGATTGAAGGCCAATTTACCATTACAAGGATTGCATCATGGAAGAACATAGTCCACAACCATCTCTGGATCCAAAACTTACAGTGGGAACTGGTGATATGATTGAGACAATAAATTTGCCTCTTTTATTGTTGAATGGTATCATTGGGGAAACTGAAATCCCAAACTTGAATCATGCTTGGATTCATCCATTATGGAGTAAAAGTCCAAAAATTATGTGTGCGACCATAGAAAGTTACAGAGAAATGAGTAGCACTTATGTCCAAACAAAATCATATGGTTGCACAAAACGAGTTCTCACATAATGACAAGATAAATTCTTTTTGGACACCTCAGGTGGAAAAAATGTAAGCTGCTAGTAAGTTCAATGTTGATATTGAGAAACATGATATAAGTGTATTGGCTAGCCCTTGAATCTTTTGTGGTCAATAAATAATGGGTTGGGAGGGTTTTCACAGACTGAGAAATATGAAACTTGTCTTCGAATGCATATTGATTGTAAGACAACTGATAGTGAAGTCATTTCATTATGTTAGACAGGAATTTCATATTTATATGAATAATGTGGATGTCGAGAAGATTATTTCAGGTATAATGTCAATCATTGAAGAGCCTACCAGTTCTCAAATTTTAGTAATTCATCCTTCAAATATCTAATTGTAATTTAAAACATATTGTGGTCTCCACTAAGTGGGATGTAGTTAACAAAGTGCACATCTTCTATTAATTATACCCTACTTTCTCAAGAGTGTGACTATGAAAAATAATGGTACATTTATGTTTTTGAGGAGTATGGATTGGTGGGTTGGTTTGTGTCTTCATGAGAGTATGCAGCAGCAAGGCATCTCGGGGTTGTTGGCAATATTTTTTTCTCACTATTCCGCAAAATATGTGTTTTTTCAAAAAATTCAATTCGAACTCTCATTCATGATATGATGTGTGAGGAGGTCTTACAAATGTAATGCTGTAGTCCTAAAATAAAATAAATACCTCTTCAAGATGAAAATATTGCAAAGAGGACAGAAAAGAAGTGGCTTATCGTAAGCAAAAAATCTTGAAGTATCATTGACAAAAGTGGTTCAAAATAAAAGAAATTTGCTCAAGATAAAGCTAATTTTTTCTAGGATATGTTGGAAGATAATGAAGCATACACAACTCAGACTTGGATTCTAGTAAGATAATACAGTGTGACATGACCAGCCAACAGATTCATTATATTCTCACTGGCAATACAGATGGAAGAATTTGATCAGGACTATTAAGATGAGAAAGTTGAGCAGGTACCTTGTGGTTAATTCAAATTCAAAGAGAAACAAGTGCAACAAAGAATTCATTCATCATCCACGAATATGTCTCTCTATTTGAGTCCAACTAAAATAGAGATAGTTATGAGCACTTAGGTAGCTTTGAGCATTCTTGCTCTTGGTAGATATTAGGTTGAGTTGTGGTGAGGGTAAGAGCTTATCTTGGAGATAATGTGAGCAGTCGACCTTCAACTATTGGATTTTGGTGGACTTGTTGTACATGTAAGTGAATTTGCAGCATTATCAACGAGAATCTCTTCATTTTTGGCACTGATTACCGTGCACTTTGATGGTTGTTGTAATGAATATCTGGTATTCCCATTGGGTGTGCTTTCATATGGGTTATATGTTGATGAACTAATTTGTAGCTTATCACTCATGTGTCCGCTTTGAATCTTTTCTCTATCATTCCATGTTATGTTAGTAACATGTTGTGAACTCATTTGCAATTAACCTTTAGTACTTTCCCATTCGTGTATATCGTAGACTGTTTTAGCTCACTAAATCCTCTTAAGATATACTTATTCTTATTGTTTTTTTGTTATGTTCTTGTAACATATAATTCCAAGTGCATCCATTGTGGGTTGATTTCATCCTCATTATTTGCGTATTTCATATATGTCCTCACATTAACATCTTTCACTTGAAATCTAAGAGGAAAACAAACATGGTGGAAGTCAGGCCCACATGCTAGATGAGACTCTTATCCCAAACATAATGAGATCTAATTAGGAATTTCTACTAAGAATATCCCCTTACTGTTGGTGGTACATTTTTCTCCATCAACAGGTATGTTTAGTTTCTACCTCCCAATTTCGACATATTCAAAATAACCTTTCCTCTGATGACCCCTTGAATTGTTCTCATCTTCTTGCTTACATCTCACAATGTGTGAATTAATTCTTAATTGTGTTATTATCTACTTTTTATGGCATGGGATGGTAAGTTTCATGTAGCTTTTCACTTTGATATTTTCCTATTTGTTGAAGTTTTCTACGCAATAATGTTGTTTTCTTTCATTATTTCTATCCATTTTCCTTTTGTGTACTAGATTTCAACACCTTTTCTTTGTTGGAAATTCTTCTTCTTCCATATCCCACTCTTCACACCATTCTCTACATTGTCAGTGTCATATTGTCTTCCTTCTTTTATATCATCTTGTTGGATCTTCATTGGATTCTTGTTGTTCTCCATGGCTGCCATTTTGTTTACATAAAATCATTTTTTCAATGTGTTAAATTCTCTTGGGATAGTGTTGTTTCAAATAAGAATATCTTGTAAGGAAGTGTTTCTTTGTATTCTTATTTTGTTTGTTATCAAATTCTTTTGGACTCACTTGAGCATGTTAATATGGTCTTGATATACTTCATATCATACTCCACAACCATAAAGGAGTATTAAGGTTATACGTGTTTGAAAGAAGAACCTTACTATTTTTCAATCTTAAATCTTTATTGTCATGCATCAATTTTGCAACAAAAAGAATGATTTTCGTCCTGCATCTAAATTGGTTATCCAATAAATGTGAAACTATTGTAACCATTGGATATTGCGTTCAACGCTCCCCATGTGTTTCGCGACATGGACTAAATCCGCTCTCGTGGATCCTAACTCGGCGATTGTAGCGGAGACTAATGCCTACGGGTTTTGGTCTAATGACAATCATGATTCCAACAAGTGGTATCGGTAGTGACTGGGTCTCGAGTTTGAAACTCACCCGGCTCGCGTTGGGGGGGGAAATTGTTGGACATTGGGTTCAACGCTCCCCATGTGTTTTGCGACATGGACTAACCGCCTCTTGTGGATCCTAACTTTGGAAATTGTAGCGAAGACTAACGCCCGCAGTGTTTTGGTCTAACGGCAATCATGATTCCAATAGTAACTCGAAAGACTTAGGTTCAAATCCCCCGTTGTGATTCGAGCTACGGGGAGGAGGACAATTCGTAGGCAAGAGGATTTCTAGTAGTTATGTGTCGTGGTCCGTTGGGTTCCTCTGGGTTATAAAAATAAAAATAAAAATAAAAATAATGATTTTCATCCTCTTGTAGTGCTTTCCCTATGCATATTTCCCACCTTAACTTCCCATTGAAATTTAAATCCCAAAATTTATAATTTTAAAATTAAAAATGACAACAAATGGAATGTTGAATGCAATCTTTGTCATTAAACTTATGGAATTTGTATTAAAGTTTCATGAATTTCTTATATAAGTCATTGCCTTGAATAATTCATTCCATAAAATTTTCAAAAAATCCAACATAATAGATGAAATCACCGTGGTTGGTAAAATAACACTAAAAAACTATAACATTATTGAAAATAATTATATGATTCAATATCATGTGTTAAGCACCCATGGTTTGAAAAATTTCTTACATAGACAAACTCAACTATAGAAAAAACCTCGCAAAGACTCTAGATGCATAATTACATTCATTAATTAACTCCACTTATTAGGTGAAAAGAACTTGAATAACCTTAAATCTCTTACAATTAATGATGAATATACTACTAAAAGGAAGTTGTTTCTATTTGTGAAACATTTGCAATTAAAAAAATGTTAAAAGTGAAAATGTATGTGGCTATGTCTAATATTATTAGAGATTTTATATATTTTAAATTCCTAAGAGATCAAGATAATACTTACATAGATTAATTCAATTTAATAATGAAAAATAAAAAATAATAATAATTAAAAAAATAAAAAAATTATTAATTTATGAGTATTATTTCATAACAAAAAAATTATAAAACCTTGAAATGGAATATTAAATGGCATTGTAAAGAACCATATTACTTGCCAAAATTTAATTTAATTTAACAATCTTTTATTAACCTACTTCATAATTCCTCTATCATTTTTTATATTGTGTAATTGTTTGCAAATCATTGTCACATAGTCCCATCACATTCATGTTATTAAATACATAAAGTCATGTGGATATATCATTAAAAATCAACTTAAACACAATTTCAATTTATTTATGTTAAGAGATTACAATAAGACTAATGACTTTTTATTATTACATCAAATCTAAAACCTCGTTACAATTTTTTTAATTGAAAGTCCAATTCCAAACCTCAAAATGGAATTCCTATGCCTCCATTAGAATACCTCATACTCCTCATTGCTTGAAAAATATTTGTTTTATAATTATATTACTTATTATACATGTTATGGCATCCACAACATGTATATTGTAATTTATATGTGCATTCGAGTAATCTCGTTAGCATTTCCATGGGTTTCGACGGTGAGGGGAGAGGGTTCGATGGTTGGAAATCTAGTCTTTGTAGACCTCTTGCCCCGGTTTTTCCATCGTCTTGGCGTCCTACACCTAGTGCTCCGCCTCTCGTCGTAACCCTCTTACCTTGGTTTTTTCCATCTTCTCGACATCCCGCACCTAGTACCGTCGCCATGCTAGAGGAGGTTATATGTGTCTCATGTTATTGAGTCCGTCGATGCCACTTCTACTCACCTTTCTTTCTTCCTATCACCGTTGTCGTTTAAGTCCGGGTGCAATTTATGTTGCTACTACATCCCGATGTGGGTCTCATTTGTGGCTCGATTTTGTTGCCTTATTCTAGACAGTGTGTCCATGGGTTAGTTCTAATGACATCGCTCGCCTCCTCTCGTTTTCACAATGTGTCCTCTCTTGTCTAGGAGTCCGTTGCAAGGGAAGAGGCTTGTTGGAGAATCTCCATCCATTTCATGTTGGTCGAGTCTCTTCGACATTGTTTTTTCTTGCCAATCAAAGTATATTCTAGTGTTTCCAGTGGTGCCCATTTGGGTCTTGTTTGCGAGCCCCTGACCCCTTTTCCTTTAATATTTTATTGGGGTTTAATGACCCACATTGTAATGAATGGCTTCCCATTGTTGGGATATATTTGGTGCTCCCTTCGAGTTCTTTGACGGGCTTTCATGCCTTGTTTCCGTTTATTTTTTCCCATAGTTTGGTGGCACAGACTTTATTGTCCATATGTTTTTTTTGTATGATTCTAAATATCACTCATATGTAACCAATTTTTTTAATACAAAACCTAGTCTATTTTTTATTATGTGTGTGTGTGTGTGTGTGTGTGTGTGTGTGTGTGTGTGTGTGTGTGTGTGTGTGTCATTGACCATGCACATCAATGATTTTAATTTTATAGTGTTTTTTTTTAAGTTTAACCTTATACTATGTTATGTTTTTTTTGTATTTTTTTAATATCTTCTTACATCGTAGGGCATTCCCCTCATTGAAACTTTATTGAAAAAATTTTCATCCTCCCTGTAGCAGCCCTAACAACACTATCAACAACCACTTCTCATGCATAAGTTGTTTTAATTAGTTTCCTATTGAAATATGCAAGGCAAGGAAGAAGACTTTCGCTCTTCACCAACATTTGTATGTATTGGATTTACTAAGAGAATGAAATCCAATAAATAAATATAATGGCTTCAAGTTGAACAAGATATTTTACTTTGATTACATTTTTGAAGCTCAAGTCTAAAACTACCAACTCCAATAATTGATAAAGACCTTCAACATCACTTATCTTGTTACTAGCTAGGTATAACTCCTTTTATTTGTATACAATTAGCAAAACCTTCAAGATTGAGATTAAAAGGTAAAAAACCAAAATAAAAAAAAGTACATATATTAGTTTAACATATCATAATATTAGATGAGTAGATAATGGCTTTTTCCAAGCTAGAATTACTTACCATGACCAATACAAGATATTTTATTGTCACTAAGATCAAGAACATGCAACCAAATTTGTTTTCGATGTCCTTCAATAGAAGGAATTTTACTTCTATATAAATCCAATCCCCGAAGACTCTTTGGCATAGGTCTTGAGGCAACACAAATTGCAAGTAGAAATAAATGTAAAACTATGGTCCATTTATGTAGTGTTAGATAGGCAACATGTAACCAACTACATGATAAGTAAGTAAATATCAACCTTTGAGTTCCCTCACAAATTTATGGTCCAACGAATACTAAATGGTGAAATAATTAGTATCACTCTCAAGCTAGTACTATAAATTTGTGTCACTGGATGAAAAGTTATTTAGGGACCAAATAACATTATTGACGAGTTGCATTTCTTAAGGTAAATTACCATCCCGGAAATTGGTATCCAAAAGTAACTTCAAAATTTTAGTGTTAGAATTACTAGTTACTCTACCTTTAGGATTACCAAAGTAATTTTCTTGTAAAGAACCCCCGATTTTCAAGAGAGAGAGACATTGTATTATGCCAACAATCACTCCTCCACATGTCTTATATTGGATTTTTTAGATGAAAAATCCATCTTTTAGTTGTAATACTAAGAACTCGTGATATCTAGATAGATGATCTCAATCTTTGTATCTACTTTGTAAGTTTGAAATATATATATCGTTGTTACCGCAAAAAATAGTAAGTTCGATAGGTCAAAACCCTACTAGGCAACCTAAATCTTATATCAACAAGAAATCAACCACCCATATCACCTCGCGTGGCTTATTTTTAGTTGTTTAGCAGGTGAAAATAATCCCACAAGGGATGCTTCCCTAGAAAATATCATCAAAAATGTCATTAGAGGAAATTTCACCTAAAAAGTAGCCTCCTAAGGACAAATAATAAAATAATAGTTATGAATTATGGACGGAAATGATGAAAACTATTTTTTTTAATTGTATTTTGGCTTATCTCCTTATAGGTTTCACTCAAATTTCAAGTGTAGACACTCGTTGGACGTGGAATTAAATTCCGCATCCAACGAATACTCATCATGCATACTTTTTTAGAGGACCCACATTGATAAAAATTGAAGACACATTAAAAAAATGTGTTGAACACGTTTTTTTTATGTATCTTAATTTTTTTTATCAATCCGAGTCCTCTCAAAAGTATGCATGATGGGTACTCATTGGATGCATAATTGAATTCTACATCCAACAAGTGTCTACACTTAAAATTTCAAAGATACCTATAAGGAGATAAGATAAAAACACAATTGAAAAAAAATAGTTTTTCTTCTTCTTTCTCGTCAAAAATATTTACATGTACATCTACAAAGGAAGGCTCAAGGTAAGAGTTTCTATAGTTCCAAATGACACTTCCCTAAGACCAATGTAATTTAGAAGATATTGGTTATAAGATAAGGTTTGTAAAGATATGCAAATTTAGGGCACATGATGGCACATAGTAGCTCTAGAAAATAGCCTATAAAGTATTATGTCAACAAAGGATCAATAAGCTATGAGAAAGGAAAACTAGGGTTGAGTAAACAATAGTTTTAGATGGTTGAAAATGCATATAACAACTCGTTGATCATATCAGCCCCCTGTTAAGTTTTGGCAAGCAATCCTGCTTAAACCTTTTCAAACCCCCTTTGTTTGCCTTGAGAATTTCCTCTTCTGCTTATCGTTACTTTCCTATGCCTCCGAATTACATTAAAAAAAGGCCACAAAACCCATATTCGAACATATATAAAGGCCTAGACCCTTTACCGCAAGCCCCAAACACTTCCCCACATATGCCCTTAGCCTAAATTTGAGCGCTGATCCTTAAGGCGCTAATCGCACCATCGCAATCGCAGCATTCATGTGTAGCCTCCCGATCGGTCCATCGCAAACATTTACGATGTGATTGATCGAATCGCATGTCCGACCCCCGATCCGCCTGATCGCAACTCCCCTCCGATCGCTATCCCTTCCGATTGATCGCATCGTACATCCTCTCACTCACGATTGCGATTATTCCTGCTCCGATTTCCGATTGCGATTTCCGTATAAGCCCCACCTCATACGGTCTTTCCGTCGCGTTTCATAGCATTTCATTGCATTTCTGTATATTTTGGCTTATAACAAAAGTTTCATGTTTTGTATTAAAATTAAATGTCTCATATTCATTACACCCATTTTCATATATCATTTCACTCGTTTTATCCCCACTCGTCGACCTACGCCTCCAAATCTAGATCGAACGATCCATACGCATTTTTCCATCAAACCCTATTATTCACCATTGTACACCATATCATTATGTTTTCCACTATTATTTCACATAACCAACGTTTCACCACCTACGCACTATCATTTCTTCCGTCCCCATAAATCCGCTCTTCCATTTGCATGGATTTCATGACCAAGTTGCGTGTTTTTTACAGTACGAGCGGAAGAAAGCTATCATGATTCGTAGTCTCTATTGCGCTGTGATAGAGAGCACGTCAAAGACCATGTTTCAGTAGCTGAATTATGAAGAAAGGCCCGGGAAGATACACCGACAAGACTTCCATTAAAGCAGCAGGTTAAAATCAGTCAAACCCTCCCGGGGACATTCGAAAGCGCGAGCTTTGGGTAGGTGAAGATATAAATGTTGCGACAGAGAGTATTAGTGGAAAATCGTAGGAATTCGATGATCAACATTGAAGGTTTCAGAGCCTTAATTCAAGTTTAGAAGATAGAGAGTACCATGCACGAGGGAACAATACCCTCCGTGCTTCATTTCGGCAGAATTTTCTCTCCAGAGAAAGGATAGACTACCCATAAGGTTTTTATTTCTCTACCGTGTTCATTTATTTCGAAAGTCGGTGGCAGAGTACATGCAAAGCACTTTAGAACCATTCAGTAGTATGGGCGTGCACGTCTCCACCATTTTTTTTTAATGATACAATTAAATGTTCATCACCCAATTTCTTTATTAGTCTTCTTTGTTTTCCTATAAAAACCCCAACGAACGAGTTATGAGGGGTTCCGCATTTTATCGTAAAACTATGCATGAAAGGCTTTTTTGTATACATTTTGTAAAGATCTTGTATGAAGGCCCGGAGCCCATAGGGTCTCGGTGAGGAGGAGTTCTATCTCGTTAAAGAGGATTCTAGTCTTTGGTATTTCACAGTGTGTAACCTTTTTCTCTTATGTGTTATATTAATAGATCATTTCATTTCATCCATCTTTCTTGTATCATGTTTTGGAATGCGATGTGGCTCACCGATTTTTGGTATGGATTCATCCTAGTTGATGCCCATGCTTGGATCAGTCAAGCACTTTAAATATGGCTCATGCATGATATTCATGTTCCATTACTCATCTAAACCACATTTCTGCTATATTAGTTGCTTTGGGAGGGTGTTTTTAAAACACTATTATTATGTATGGATTCTTATATTGGTAAGCCCATGCATGGTGGTATTGTAGTCCGGATATTAGCTCAATGTTGACTAATATCTTCTCGACATTTCTTTCATTACATACATCTTCCGATAATTGATATCTCGTGACATATTACTTGAATTGGCCCGCTTGCGTAAGTTGTCTCTTAATTAGTCCGATGCTTCGTATTAGAGTTCTACATCTTGTCTCGCGGTATTTCTTTTTCGTATTAGTTTACGATAATTTGGTCCCATTCTATTTTATTTCCTTGTTTACAGAGATAGCATGTGAGCTGAAGTTGACAACTTCACACATTGTATTATACGCTCCTTGTTATGCTAAGATGTCCTAGGCCATCGGTCTATCACAACTCTAGGTCTGTCTCTAGGAGCGATAACATCTTTTTTGGCGCGCAGTTGCAGTGGATCGAAGTTGAGAAAATTAAAATCCCTGGGCCTCGAAAAAAATCTAATTCACTCTTCAAGTAGGTGAGTATGGAGAGTTGAGAGTTGTAGATCCCTCACCTTGGCGACTCCATGTTTGTTTATTTGATATATCTATTTGCAGATCCCGGCTCCTGTAAGCCACACCTAAGGTCGAGTACGTCTAAGCCAAAGACACCTTTAGCGTCTAACCCTCGAAAAGATCATACATAGAAGAAATTGGAGGGAAAGAAAATCGAGTCCACTACGAAATCCCTCGAATTATCTATCGAAGACTTCCCATCCTCTTCTTCTCAAGATTCCCAAGTGCCAGATCCCGACTCTACCGTGGGTGATATCGATTATTACTATTCGGATAGTCCACCCAAAGGAGGTGTCGAAATAAAGATAATTCCCACCCTACTCCCGAGGTTGAAGAGGTTAAAGAATTCACCGAAGTATCGTCTAATGTGACCATTATTCCTTCAACACCTCAGCCTAGTTGTTTAGTATATTCCTATTGTGACCCATACTCCACTTCCACCTCCTCCCCCCTCCTCTTACTCATCAAACTATTGCACTACCTCCACCCCCCTCCAATGGAAAATGTTCCGTGGGTTCTTGCTAAAACAAAATATGCCCCTCTCGGCATTACCCGAAGTGTTGAATGATCTGCCACAAGATTATCGTAAGATCCTACCCCGGTTCAATGGGGAAAATGAGATTGATGCTCAAAAACACCTTGAGGTCTTCCGTCGCTTTTGCGAATAATTTTAATGTGGAACACTTAGATGTCGTTTTGAGACCTGTTTGTACAATCTCTTGATGGTGAGGCTCGAAAATGGTTTAAGACATCGTTAGTAGCCATTCTATTACCACTTGGGAAATAATGGAAGATACTTTTCTCGAGAAAAGGGGGGAAAAATAAAGACCATGGACAGTTGTCTTACCGAGTTAAATACACTCAAGAAAAAGGCATAATGAATGGGGTGTCCGAATTTATCAAAATATTTAACAAATTGTATTTGAGTCTTCACGACATGAAGCCTCATCAGATCGTCGCTAAAGTTGTTTTTGTAGCAAACCTTTGATTCAGATTTTTGTTTCTCTCCGAGAGAAAGAAAGCCTGCTACTCGGATGATGCCAAGAAATATGCACTAGAGATTGAGGCAAACTTTGCCTCCACCGGTAAATCAAAAGGAAAAATGCGAACAAGATGCTAAAAAGAAGGGGCAAAGAGGAGGTATCTACCTCTAACCCGGATAGAGACCTAGAAATGAGAAAAATGATTAGAAAGTTGGTCAAACTTGAATTGGAGGCCAAGAATTCAGCCTCTAAGAATTTCCAAACATGCTTAAAACGAGAGGTTACAATCCTCAAGATGAGAAACCACCTCTCGCAAATCTTGCCAAGGGAACCCAAGGAACAACAAGATTAGGTACCACACCCATTGTACTCCGGAAGGTCCAAGATGATGCTACCGAAGACACCACCTATGGAATGGAGGATGCAAATCTTGATTTTTTAGATAGTGATGGAGAAGAATGCTCATTACAAGAAGAAGAAAATGCTAGAGACACGAAAGACTCGCAGATTGATCACTATTGTAGGCTATTTGATGATTTCGTGCACACATAGCTCAATAGGGAGTATGATCTCGATCTTCTAGGAAGATGACTCGTACTCAAGAGCAGGAAGGAGAGCCACCCCGAAGGAAGCACCTATTCGGAAGCGATCAACAATCCAGAAAGTCACCGACAAAGGTAAGAAGCCTCTAAACAGACTGCAGCATTCTAATGATCAAAATTCCTTCCTCTTCCAAAATAGTCTTTCCCCCGATGCCAAGTATGTATCAAAATAAGCCAAACCCCCTAGCTGAAAATAAAGAGTCAAAAAGAGGTTGTAATAGAGAAGTCCTCCCCTCGATTTTCAGACTTCGCAAAAGGAACTTGAGAAGGTCAAAATCCCAGTCCCCTAATCGAACTTTTTGAAACAACCAGATATCAATCTCAAATCACCTCTTTCATGATACCTCCGATAGCGACACTCTTCACGGATGTTCTCAACCTTCAAGAAGAAAGACCTATGGTTGTATTTGGCCCACATGTTGAGGAAGTAGATGCTTCTACTCCTCCTTTCTATGTGTCTCTAGTGATTCATGACCCGTTATTACATAACTATCCGTTAGATTCTCGGAGCTTCTCATAATCTAATACATTTTTCATTCATGGAACAACTAGGATTACAAATCACCCTGTCCATACAAGGATCTCTATTCATTTGATTCCAAAAGAGTTAAATGCTTGGGGATGATCAAGGATTTGGTGGTCAATTTGGCCCAAATCCCAGCAAAAAGTGTGGTAATCGACATTGTGGTGGTTGACATCCCTAGACTCGCTTTGGCATGTTACCGTCAAGGTCCCGGGGAGAAAAAAATTGGTGGGTCACTCGTGATGGACTTAACATATGCCCCTATCCCAATTTTTGGTGGCCAAGAGAGTAGATTGTACAGGGGAGACCCAGATTTGTCAAGATGGTTACTAAGGTGACAACACGTGTAAACTCACCAATCTACAGAGGAGGGAAGGGAGATTTCTCATGCTTGATGGTGGAGGAAGATCAAGATTATGCTCATGAACCATCCTTCTATCGCATCAAGACCGAGCAGCCCTCGTGGGAGCCATGGAAAGCTAGGGGAATCTATACCCTTCATTTTGGATGGAGCAAATTCAAAATAAGGTAGTGGAGCCGGAATACTATTGATTTCTCCTACAGGGAAAATGGGTTCCATTTTCTTTCAAGATGGAATACGAAGCTACAAATAATGTGGCTAAATATGAAGCATCTATTGATAGGGTTGCGGACAACTGTGAGCATGAACATACAAAGTATAAAAGTTCTGGGAGATTCAGAATCGGTGGTTAGGCAAGTCAAAAATCAGTGTCAAACCAAGCATCCTTGGCTCGGGGCTTATAGGGAATGAAGTTTGGGACATGGTAGTAAAATTTCTTCTTGGCATTCAATATCTAGTTCATGCCAGAAGCTGAATAGGATGGCTGATTCCCTTGTCTGTAGCCGCTAGTACATTCCGACCACCTCGTAACCCTCTTTTAAGGTATGAAGTTGAGGTGCGTTATCGGCCCTCAATCCCGAGATAACATCAAACACCGGCAGTATTTGAAGATGAAGAATACGAGATGAAGAGATTCCCCTGAAACTGGGTAGGGATAATTCTCCAATATGGAGATTGATGTTGATGAAGAAGAGGTTGAGTCCGAAGATACTTCGGAAAGGAATTGGGAGAAGAAAGTGGCAGGTAATAAGGTGTTGCGGTTTAAAGGGAAACATTATACCTAGAGGGTTGGTACCTCTAGAAAGATTATTTGACAAGAATGATGTCCCACCGCAGCTAGGCAAAGTGGTAGAAGAGAATCAAGTAGAAGACCTCGAATTTGGGTACCGAGGCTGACCCCAAAATTGTAAAATTGTCCAGGAAGATCCCTCGGAGAATATAAAAAGCTATATCGAGAATTGTTTCGATCTTACGAGAGATGTGTTTGCATGGTCCTATCAAGACTTGAAGACTTTTGATGTCGTATTATGCAACACAAAATTCCACTAAAGGGAGATGCAAAACCTCACAAGCAAAAGCTCGACAGATAAATCCTCGTTGCTTCCTTCCATTGAGAAGGAAATTAAGAAGTTGTTAAAGGCCAAAATAATTGTGCCATTGAGGTATTCCGAATGGGTGGAAAATCTAGTCCCCGTCCGAAAGAAGAATGGAGAAATAAGGTCGTGTGTGGATTTTAGAAATTTAAATGCAGAGCATCCTTAAAGGATAATTATCCACTTCCTAAGATGGATCACATCTTGCAAAAAGTGGTTGGAGCTTCTACGATGTCAATGATGGATGGGTTCTCTCGGTTATAACCAGGTGGTTTTACTTCCGGAAGACCAAAATAAGACTACTTTCACCACACCATAGGGTACATTCATGTATGCCGGGATGCCTTTTGGATTGATTAATGCAGGGGCCACTTTTCGCGAGGGCAATGGAAATTGCTTTTTGTTAGGGAGAAAGATAAATTCTTGGTGGTCTACCTCAATGATATCACTATATTTTTCAAAGAATGATATTGAGCACATTGAGCATCCGCATATAACCTTTGAGAAATGCGAAGGTATGGTCTCTCTCTAAATCCTCAAAAGTCTTTATTTGCATTAGAAGAGGGAAAATTTTTGGGACACATTGTGACTAAAGATGGGGTGAAAATAGACCCTAAGAGGGTAGAGGTTATAAATGGTATTTCTTTCCCCGTGAAATAAGAAAGAGGTGCGGTATTCCTTGGGCGCATTAATTTCCTAAGGAGGTTTATTCCTAACTATCGCCGAGATAGTTAGGCATATGATCGTACATTCTCAAGAAGAATAATGAAGTAAAGTGGTCACAGGGAATCACGAGAGGCATTTACCAGGGATAAAAAATGCTTTTACCGAAGCCCCTGTGCTAGTCGGGCCGGATTATTCCAAACCTTTTATGATCTTTTCATTTGCTTCACCCCATACGAGAGCAAGAGTTTTATTGCAGAAGAATGAAGATGGATATGAGCGACCTATTGCCTTTTTCAGCCAGGTGCTTCATGATGCTAAAATGAAATATAACATATTGGAAAAGCAAGCATACATCCCTAGTAAAATCCCTCAAAGCATTCCCTCGTATGTACATTTTGCAGCTCCCATATCATCGGTTGTGCCCTCGCTACTCGCCGTAAAAGATATTCTTATCCAAGGGGACGGTGAAGGAAAAAAGGGGAAGGTGGATTGCCAAAATACGAGAGTATGATCTCGACATCCATCCTACCAAGCCGATCAAAGGACAAGGGCTGGCCAAAAATCTTATCCGAATCAAATTATCATGCTTTGGGTATAAATTTTGTCCATAATAGCAAGTAAGGAACCCGAGGAGAAAGAAGAGCGACAAGGAATTGGGGGTAGCTACTCCGTAAATACATGTGAAGTACCTCACCAGTCCATGGTACAAAGAAATAGTGGAATATCTCCTCACACTACCGCTTCCCTCCTACCGTGATAAATCTAAATACGAACGCTAAGATTGAAATCACATAAATACATAGTCGCGAATGGCCGGCTATCATGGCGAGATCCCTCGTGCATCCTACTCCCGTGTCTCATAGAGGATGAGGTAGAGAGTATTATGGCTGAATTTCATGAAGGAACCTATGGGGGTACATTGACGTCTCGGAGGGCCACGACTCATAAAATCCTAAAGGCCGGCTTCTATTGGCCCAAACTATTTGGAGATGTTTTTTCTCGGGTTTCGAGCTATGAGAAGTGTCAGAAATTTACTGAAAGACAGTAAATTAGCACCTCCGTCCCATGATTCCCGTGCACGTGGACGAACCATTCAGACAATAGGGAATTGATTTTATAGGTGAAATACATCCTCCATCAAGTGGTCAACATAAGTGGATTTTAAATCGCCACCGATTATTTCGCAAAATGGGTGGAAGCCATACCTGCAAGGAACACCACCGATATCGTGATAATAAAATTCATGGAAGAGAATATCATATCCGAGGTTTGGCTGCCCTCGCCAGGATAGTGACCGATAATGCTCGAAAGCTTTCAAATCTACAAAATTTATGAGTTTCTCACACACAATATAATATCATACCGAGTCACTCCATAGCCTATTATCCGCAAGGAAATGGCTTAAAGAAGTCTTCTAATAAAACTCTAGTAAGGGCACTAAAGAAGGCTATAAAAGAAAATCAGAAAAATTGGGATTCCCGACTGAAGTTCGCTACGTAGGGCCAATAGAATTACCAAGCAAGAGAGAACTGGGGAAATCCCCATATGAATTGGTATATGGGAGGGCAGCAGTATTCCCTATACAATTAGCCTTACCACGAGCTGATTCATGCAAGAAATTCAAGAAGAGCCCGATGATATGATCGGGAGAATAAACCCAGTGGTGTAATTGGAAGAAACACGCAATCGTGTAAATCAAAAGGTCGACGGAATATCAAGAGAAGATGAAACACCTTTTTGATCAAGATGCTAAAGACAGGGAATCGCAGATTGGTGATTTAGTACTCGGGGTGGGATATCCCGGAGGGTCGAAAAAGGAAAACATGGTAAATTCGATCCACTTTGGTCCGGCCCCCTTCAAAATTGTGGAATAGGGAGGTAATAACACTTTCAAGCCGGAGAATTTAGAGGGAGACTTACTTGACGCCCCGTAAATGGTCAATTTCTCAAGCCCTACTTTCAGTCTCCGATTTAGGAAAAGGCGACCGATGTATTATATTGTATATTAGTTTCCTTTTTTGGTTTTTGTTTGAATAATGTGGGTTTTGTGATGAATCATAAAGTGAAAAAATAGAAGTGTTTAAGAGCGAGTCCGCATACATGATGATCGGGAAGGTTTGCGAATTTATCGACACGTTCAAGGATGAACGTGCCGTCCCCGCATGGAGCCAATGTTGATCATATCAGCACTTCTCGTTAAGTTTTGGCAAGCAATCCTCGCTTAAACCTTTTTCAAACCCCCTTTGTTTTCCTTGATAATTTCCTCTTCTGCTTATCGTTACTTTCCTATGCCTCCTAATTACATTAAAAAAAGGCCACAAAACCCATATTCGAACATATATAAGGCATCAGACCCTTTACGCAAGCCCCAACCACTTCCCCCACATATGCCCTTAGCTCCGAAACCAAGCGCCGACCCTTAAGGCGCTAATCGCACCAACGCAATCGCAACATTCATGTGTAGCCTCCCGATCGACTCCATCACAAACATTTGTGATGCGATTGATCGCATCGCATATCCGACCCCCGATCCACCCGATCGCAACTCCCCTCCGATTGATGTCCCTTCCGATTGATCGCATCGCACATCCTCTCGCTCGCAATTGCGATTATTCCCGCTTCCGATTTCCGATTGCGATTTTAGTATAGGCCCCAACTCATACGGTCTTTTCCGTCGTGTTTCATAGCATTTCATTGCATTTCTATATATTTTGGCTTATAACCAAAGTTTCACGTTTTTGTATTAAAATTAAATGTCTCATATTCATTACGCCCATTTTCATATATCATTTCACCGATTTATCCCCGCCATCGACCTACGCCTCCAGATCTAGATCAAACGATCCATACGCATTTTTCCGTCAAACCCTATTATTCGTCATTTACACCATATCATTATGTTTTCCACTATTATTTCACATAACCATTGTTTCACCACCGCTACACTATCATTTCTTCCGTCCCCATAACCAGTCTTCCATTTGCATGGATTTCATGACCAAGTTGTGTGTTTTTGCAGAGTACGAGCGACGGAAAGCTATCATGATTCAGAGTCTCTATTGTTGTGATAGAGAGCACGTCAAAGACCATGTTTCAGAGCTGAATTATGAAGAAAGGCTCGGGAAGATACACCGACAAGACTTCCATTAAAGCAACGAGGTTAAAATCCGTCAAACCCTCCCGGGTGGACATTCAAAGCATAGCTTGGGCAGGTGAAGATATAAATGTTGCGGCAGAGAGTATCGGTGGAAAATCGGAGGAATTCGATGATCGAATTGAAGGTTTCGAGCCTTAATTCAAGTTTAGAAGACAGAGAGTACCATGCATAGGAACAATACCCTCCAGGTTTCATTTCAGCGAGAATTTTCTCTCCAGAAAGGACAGACCGCCCATAAGGTTTTTATTTCTCTATCATGTCCTCGAAGAGACTTTCACCCTAGAGCATTTATTTTAGAAAGCCACGACAGAGTACATGCAACACTTCGAACCATTCAACAGATATGGGTGTGCATGTCTCCGCCATTTTGTTTTAATGATACAATTAAATGTTCATCACCCACTTTCTTTATTAGTCTTCTTTGTTTCCTATAAAAACCCCCAACGAACGGATTATGAGGGGTTCCGCAGTTTTTATCGGAAAACTATGCGTTGAAAGGCTTTTTTGTATACATTTTGTAAAGCTCTTGTATGAAGGCTCGAGCCCATAGGGTCTCGGTGAGGAGGAGTTCTATCTGTTAAAGAGGATTCTAGTCTTTGGTATTTCACAGTGTGTAACCTTTTTCCCTTATGTGTTATATTAATAGATCATTTCATTTCATCCTTCTTTCTTGCATCATGTTTTGGAATGTGAGTGGCTCAAAGATTTTTGTTATGGATTCATCCTAGTTGATGCCCATGCTCGGATCAGTCAAGCGCTTTAAATATGGCTCATGCATGATATTCTATTCCATTACTCATCTAAACCGCATTTCTTCTATATTAGTTGCTTTGGGAGGGTGTTTTTAAAACGCTATTATCATGTATGGATTCTTAGATTGGTAAGCCCATGCATGGTGGTATTGTGTATCTAGATATCAGCTCAATGTTGACTAATATCTTCTCAACATTTCTTTCATTACATACACCTCTCGATAATTGATATCCGTGACATATTACTTGAATTGGCCCGCTTTGCGTAAGTTGTCTCTTAATTGTCCGATGCTTCGTATTAGAGTTCTACATCTTGTCTCTCGTAGTATTTCTTTTCCGTATTAGTTTATGAGAATTTGGTCCCATTCTATTTTATTTCCTTGTTTACAAGAGATAGCATGTGAGCTGAAGTTGACAACTTCACACATTATATTATACGCTCCTTGCTATGCTAAGATGTCCTAGGCACTGGTCTATCACAACTCTAGGTCAGTCTCTAGGAGCAACAACAACAACAATAAATACCAAGACATCATCCCTCACCGAAGGGTTTAAATATGCAAACAATGCTATTTTTTTCCCTTTATTATGTCTTAAATGCAATCCCTTCCAATATGGTAATAACACATAGAGATAAAATTTCTATAAAAATACATATTTTCACTAAATCTAACCCCCGGTTACCATGAAATTAAGAAAGAAAAGGGAATCTAAGTGATCAACACCAACTAGACAAGTGTCATTATCTAATTTGGAAATGGAGTCAAGTAGGATAAGGTCAATGATAGAGGGCCTTGGGTGAAGAGGGTGGAGGAATGAACTTCCTGGGTTCGAAATTGTAGTTACTTCTCTACGTGGGGGATTTTAAGTTTAAAATTTGCATAAACCAAGTTCCTTTAATGGATTCTTGCAAGACTAATTTTACATACCATAGAAAATCAAGTTTTTAAGGAAATATATTGAATTTTTTTAATACGGCGAATATAGAAACCATAATTTCATAGATACAACATGCAAAAAGAAATAAAATAGCATTAAAATTACACAATTATAACAATAATCACTTCAATCAATTCTAAAAGTCTCTCCATGCAAAAGTTTCTCCCAACGCCGGGGATGCGGGCCCGATTAAAGGCCATCCGAGCAACGTGGCACTCGCACCACTTCCCCGATGGACCACGCCGTGCAGCCCACATGGCTCCCGTGATCGGCATTAACTATGGTCTTAATTTCTCACCCGATGCGAATTCTCTTTACCTTGAAAGGCTCACTCGGCTCCTCGACATGGCTATTGTGTTTGGCATGGAAGGTTTCACGCCGCGATTTGAATGGAGAAGGGACGGCTTCTGCTCTCCTCGCGTGCAGGTGAATTGTCTCGCCAGCCGAGCATTAAAGCCACCATTAAAACCACCACGAGAGCGATGGCCGGATTGTGGCCTGCTTTTGAACCGACATCCACCGATTTCCATTTCTCTCACGAGCCCTGGTGTAATCGCGAATTTGGAACTCGCCACCATTGCTCGTGACGTGTAATTCCGCTTCCTCCTCGTCAATTTGCTTCGTGGTCTCGGTGGCATTGCCTCCGGGATTCGTCTCGTCTGTGTAGGGGGTAGCCGGATTTTCATTCTCCCTCCGCTCCTTGGGAAATTTCGCTCAGCCCTCGTTCTGCTATTGTCATCATGCCCCGCCTCCGCGAGCGCATGAGAGCCCTGGAGGGCTCCCACTCATGGTCAGCCCTCTCATCAACATGTGCCTCCCTCTCCTGCTCCCATGTCCGAAAATTCCTCCGGCATCTCCCCGACGCCATCTCTACCCCGCCCGCTCCCTCGAGCCTCCACCGTTGTCGACTCCCTTCGTCCCACAATCCGTCAAACCTCTCAACGCTCCGAGCCGAGGTTTGAATGCACCTCTTGTGATGCCACTCTCACCACTTTCATCACCGTGACTCCGAGGGAAGTTGTCCCGACTCTCGCTCGCGCGCGCTCCTCGACTATGGCCGCGCCCTCCTTCAGACAATCAGCTCTCCTACGGACGCGCCCCTCGCTCTCTACTCCTCGCCCTCGTGCCTTCAATGGAGATTGCGCGCGAAGGTGGTGGAAGTGCTCCGTGTGATGCTCAGGTGAGCAGCAGTGAGTCGTACACTTGCACTGTCGAAGAAGACCCCTCGCCTACTCATGGATCTTAGCCGCTCTAGCATCCGGGTTTTTTTAGTTCTAGTCAAAAGTATATGCATCTTAGCTACACTCGCTCACGTACGGTGCGCTTTACTTATTTCAACTACGCTTTCATTTTGTTTTTTTCAAATCCAAAAGCCGGTTTCCTCTTTCGGGGCGGCTAAGACATTATGGATTAATGGACTCGAGCTTTCCCATGTCAAGCGCGTCCCCGAATATGCTTGTTCTTGCTTGACTATCGGAGCACGTCGTTTCAGCTTCTCACTGGACGACGTTGGTGCAGTTTTTTGTACTAATATTTTATACATAATAGAATTTAGACTTACTTAGAAAAGTTTCCCTCCCAAGGTAATTCATTCCAAAATGATCACATCATGTCCAAGAGACAAGATGTAGAAATATCTAAATAAATTCAATTTCTCTTGTAATATGCTAAAACAAAAGTTTGAATCAATTCTACAAATTGCAGAAACCAATTACAATATCACAATCACATGAACAAGAACGAGAATGAATATCAATCACACAACACAAAGATTTATCTGGGGAAAGCCCCACCTAAAAAACTCACTATTTGTACATTGCATAAATTCATGAACATGAAACAATATAATGTTATTTCCCATCCTGGGAAACCTTTCCACTCTAATGATTGTATCACTTTGATATAAGCAAGTTCGGTCCAATATTTAACCACTTACCTCTTCTCCCGACCAGCCTTACTCACACATTCCCAAGATAATCGAGCCCCTATTAATTAGGAAATTCCCATAAATATATTGCGCAATACATCCAAGGCATCCCGATGAGCTCATGCACAACTTGTACAATTTTATAATTATACAACCGATAGTTCTCTTCCCTTTAACTCCAATCTCAACTAGGCCTTCCTTAGACTCGACATGCAAGGGATATTTATAGTGAATTATCAATTATCTGATTGATCACTACATGTGAATTAAACTAGATTTAATTCTCTAGACCTCTCACTAGCTCATCCATCAATTAGAACTAGTTAAACGGATTTTAATTCAAATGATTGAGTTAACTAATTACAACTCAAAATAAATTGCAACTTGGCCCCCTAAAACATATAGATAACTCTAGATGCCGCCAGTTTGACCACGAAATGGAATTGACCGAGCTAACTAAGTCTTCCTAACTCGGTTAACTCGTACATGTTGTCATAAGATGTCTAATTAAAATTTACTTCTAATTTAATTAAGGGAAAATTAAATTAGAAGCCTTTTCATGTTGTCAATTTCAACACTCCTCTCAACAACAAAGGGATTGTCTGCTACCCCGATTCTTCCTTTGTGGAACTTGAATTTTCCTCTTGATAGTGCCTTCGTCAAGATGTCTACATCCTCGCTCTTTCATGGGAATGTACTCTAATGACATAATCTGCCTCTACGAGAAAATCTTTGAGATGATGATACCGGATATCAATATGCCTGGACCTGTCATGAAAAAATCGAGTAACCGGGAGTTCGATGGAACTCTAGTTATCACAATAAATCACTGTCGGATCCATATATTGACCAAAAACACCAGAAAGTATATTCCTCATCCAGATGACATCACATGTTGTCTAACCGGCCACCATGTACTCTGCCTCTTCTTAACCGAGTGCAATTGATCTTGGTTTCCTACCGTTCCAGAAACTCGTTGTTGATCTTAGTGATGAAGATGCCTCCTAATGTGCTCTTCCTTTCGGATGGACTCCCATCCCTGATCTATATCCGTGAAGCCTTGAAGCTTCACACCCTTCTTCTATTTGTACCATAGCCCATACTATGTAGTGCCTTTGAGGTATCTCAACACATGCTTGCTTGCCTTCCGAAAGAGCTTGGTAGGCTTAACCATAGCTTGACTAAACCGGTTAACCGCATAGGATATGTTTGGTCATGTGTTCACCAAATACATGAGTGAACTCACAAGTTTCCCGTAGACAAGTAGAATCTTCTACTTCACCTAAAGTAGCATCCTTCTTCCTCCATTTTCCTATTCGACGAGTCTCCATGGGTTTGTTGCACTCCATGTGAAACTTCCCGAGAATATCGTTGGCATAATTTCCCTAGGATACAAATAGCTCCTCGTCTCTTCATATTTCCAATCCCAGGGAAATAGTGCAAAAGCCCCATGTCCTTCATCTCAAATTCTCTTGCAAGATCCTCTTTGCAAGACTTGTTGCGTCTCGCTCATCACTCATCAATATCAAATCATTGGCATAAAGTACAATAATAAAAATTTTTACCTTCTATCACAATATTGTAAATGTTCACATCTACTTCACTCTTGGTGAAGCCCAAACCGGTGAAGTAGTCATCGATCCCCGGGGTACCAAGCACGAGATGCTTGCTTCAGCCTATACATTTCTCTCTTGAGTCCGCACACATGGGACTCCCCTGTTGAAGGTCTCAAAACCTTCCCGACCGCTCAATGTACACATCTTCCTCAATCACCCCATTAAGGAAGGTTTTCCTTACATCCATCTTATGTGTCTGCCATCCCATCCGCGACCGAAAGTGCCGGGATGGATCCGATTGATGAGTACCTTTCGAATAGTGCAAAGTTCTTATCATAATCAATCCCATCCACCTAAGAGAACCCTATGGCCACAAGCCTAGCCTTGTGTTTCTCCACACTCCCATTTACTACCCTGCTTCACCTTATAGACCCGCTTGGATCCTACAACTCAACTTCCCCCTTTGGCCTTGGGACAAATTCCCATGTAATGTTTCGAAAATGGAGTCATACTCCTCAACCATGGCATCAACTGAAATTGGTTTTTGCATTTCTTCCTTAAAAGAGGATGGCCCTATCTCTACACCTTCACTCATAAGATCCATGCAGAAAGTGTACCTCTCTGGGGATATTCTCTTCTCGCGTTGTGATGTGGTTGCTGCCACGTTCTATCTAACATCAAGAACTAACTTGGCATACCCTCTTGTGTGCTTCCTTCCGTCTTAGGATGTCTCTACATGAGTGGGTGCTTCCACTCTCTACCCCTCTAATTTTGGTTGCTCCACATATTGAGGTTCTTATTTTGGAGCCAAGAGCTCCTCAACTACATGTAACTAAAGCTCCCTCTCAAGGGAAATTCGCATGGCCTTCTCTTCATCGAGTTTCACATCTCTTCTTACCACTTCCATCCTATGTGCTGGAAATTACACCCAATAGTTGTGATGTGTATCAATGTACCCCAAAAATATCCCCAACTCAATGGTTGGCTCTAGCTACTTCTTGGCATCTTTTGTCACATGGCAAGAAACCGATGAAACAAAAATTTCAAAATGTGACACATCCGGCCTCTTACCTAAAAAAATATTCCTTTGGTGTACCCATCCCAAATATCTAATGAGGAATCATTGTTCTCATACAAATACCGTTGTATTGCATGTTTTCTGCCTACGGATGCAATGGTAGGCCCTAATCATGCAACATAGCTCATGCTACTACCCACAATAGTTCTATTATTCCTTTCTACAACTCTATTCCGTTGTGAATTATGAGGTGCTATTGATTCTCTTAGAATTCCTTCTGAAGAAAAAAATTTATTGAATTCATTATAGACATATTCACCACCATTGTCACTCCTCGCAGCCTTCACCAACTTCCCCGTATCTTTCTCGACAAGTGCTTTGAACTCACAAAACTTTGAGAGCGTCCGATCTTTCTTTTGCATGAATAAAATCCAACACTTGCATGAAAAATCATCTACAAAAATCACATAATACTTGTGTTTTGTTGTGGAAGTCGTCGAGAATGGTCCACACACATCTGAGTGAGCCCTCTCAAGGTTCACCTTTACTCGGCCTTCCTCATCATGAAAGGTGGCTTTGGTATACTTCCCCAATGTACACCCTTTGCATGTATCTCACTACTCAAGTGCACCCTTTAGAAGTCCTTTAGAAATATATTGCATGATCTAATTCAAAGTGCCATGGTGTAGATGGTCCAATATTATATGCCATAACTCACTGATGTCTTAACTCGCCTTCTCTGCTTTCTTGCTCAAGGCAACACAGTCTTCTACATCCAATTTTTCGAGGTTCTTTACTTGAACCCAAATATTTTTCACCTGTCTCGTGGCTTTGTGACAAAGGAACACCTTTCCTTCACTGAATATCACATCATAGCAATGGTCTTCCAACATAGCAACAAAAACCAAATTCTTCTTTAAACCGGGAACATGCATGACATCTTTTATGTGAGAGGAGTATTTGACTCCCTCTGAAAGGTAATTGTACCTCTGCCGATAGCTTTATACCTCCCATCATCTCCCATCTCAATGTGAATCTATAGATCCCTCTCCTCCAAGTTAATGAATAATTATTTGTTGTTGATCATATGGAATGAAGCTCTAATATCTAAGTACCACACATAACCCATCACCTTTGACACCATGCATGTGATAAGGGTAAAATCCAACTCAAACTGTGAAGCTAGTGCTTCACATTCCGCTCCTCCTTAGGACTTCTTGCTTGTCTTCTTGCGCAGACACTTTGTAGCATAGTGTACAAGCTCGTGATAGTGAAAACATTTTACCTTTGACAAGTCTCACTTATTACCCACCTAACCTAAATACTATTTGGAATGGGACACGTTCCCTTTCCCTTTCATCATCTTTCCATCCAAGGCATAATTATCCTCATCATCAGTCTTTGATGAGGATCCATCTCTGGTGTTCCGACAAATATCTTCTTGTACCAAGTCGGACCATAATCGCTCCCACTCTAGTAGCTTCTCTCTCCCATTCACCGATTCATGGTAGTTGTGACAGCTCTTGGGAAAGCCCAGAAGTGTTAGGCTCACTAAATCATCCTAGGCAACTATCACCCCAATACTTCCAAGCACATCTCGACATTGAGTGAACTTCGTCAATTATTTTGGAATTGTGTCTCCCTTATCCATCTTGATATTTTTGAGCTTTTCCTACAGCGTTAGCTTCTTGTGGTCGTTGCTATTCTGAAACAAATATGTTAAGGCCATCCACATATCATATGGAGTTTCCTTTCAATGGATTTTTTTGACAATATTATGTCGAACTCCTTTTAACAAATGTTTCTCTCCTTTGCTACATTCTTCTTCCATGCATCAAGAATTTGAGCATTTGTTGGTGTGGTCTAGGGAATATCATTTTATATGAATTCCTTTAGTATGTTGTCCTCCAACACTGCCTCCATCATGTCCTTCCATGCTATGTAATTTGAATTACCCTCAATGGAATATTCGAGTCTCAATCCCTAGAAAGACATCATGATCTGTTGTTGGTTATGAAGAATATTTTTGCAAATTTGATTCACTTGTTCAAAAAAAAATCTTGATATTCTCTTCTATAGTGATTCCTACTCTAATACCACATATAAATATCTAAATAGATTCAAATGATCTTTTAATATGCTAAAACAAAATACTGTATCAATTCTACAAATTGTGGAAACAAATATGATTTCATAATCACATGAACAGGAAAGAGAAAGAATATTAATCACATAACACAAATATTTACCTGGGGAAAGCCTCAGCTAAAAACCCTTCTATCTGTATATTGCATAAAGTAAATAACATCAAACAATACAATGTCATTTCCCTTCCTAAGAAACCTTCACACTCTTTTGATTGTATCACTCTTATCTACGCACGTTTTGTCCAATATTTAACCACTTCCTTGCCTCTACCTGACCAGCCTTGCTCATGCATTCCTGGGATAATTGAGCCCCTATTAATTAGGAAATTCCCATAAATATATTGTGCAATACATTGAAGGAATCCTGATGACTTCATGCGTGACTTGTACAACTTTATCGGTATACAATTGATATTTCTCTTCCCTTTAACTTCAATATCAAGTGGGCCTTCCTTAGAACTTACATGCAACAAATATTTATAGTGAATTATTAGTTATTTTATAGATCATTGCATGTGAATTAAATTAGATTTAATTCACTGTACCACTCACTAGCTCATCCATCAGTTAGAACAAGTTAGACTGGTTTTAACTCAAATAATTTATCTAACTAATTACAACTCAAAATAAACTGCAACTGGACCCCTTAAAACTTAGGGAGAACTCTACATGCCTCCAGTTTGACCCTCAATTCGAGTTGACTGAGCTAAATAAGTCTTCCTAAGTCACTTAATTCATACAAGATGTCATAAGATGTGGAATTACAATTTACTTCTAATATAATTAGGGGGAAATTAAATTAGAAGCCTTTCATGTTGCCAATTTCAACACAAGACAAGAGCTAGTGCACACTTCTTAAAGAAGAGAAGTGTGATGAATGATGATGATGAATAATGAAAGGTGACTCCCTTCTATTTATGTGAGAGTGACCAAGTGACATATTCATAATTTTACAAAACAAGTCGTAAAATTTTGATTTAAGCATTCAACTAGGTGAGAGGTCACAAGTTAACCTTGAGATAACTCAAAAAAATCATAAAAATGTTGTGCAAAATAATACTCTCTGTTATGTGCAATTGTGATCCATAGATAAACAAAATTCCCTAAGTGTGGTGCTAGTCACTAGAACCACAGAGGAAAGAATTACTATCACTTTCTCTAAAACAAGCAGATATACATAATGGTGAAAGAGCCTACTTGTGATTCAATCGCTTCTCCTTCTCCTTTTTTCGTTGTTTTCATCGCTCTCAATCCAACTTAAATCGCCAAATCGATTCCTCAAACACAAATAGAGAACAATAAATAACATGCAATATACAAATATCTACTTATCTTACTCAATCAAATCGATTAGATATGAAATACATATATCATTCAAGAATCCATTGCACAAGAAATAGAGACATATGTATGGGAAAATGAACAACAATATTTATTAAAGAGTAGAAGGGCGAGGTTACAACCAATGGATCGATTTGTTGCCAACTAGCTCCAGTTTCATTCCAGCCTCATCAAATCCAACATCATATCAGTACTTTCACTCTCTCAAATGAGAATCCAACAGCATAACTTTACCAAATTTCTTCCCTCCCTAGCACTAGGATCTGTGCTCAATTTATAGGGAAACTGATGGTAGTTTCTCAATGAATGACTTTCTAATAATAGGCAAGACATGTTCCCAAGTTCATAGGTTTTAGATGGACACTTGGATTCAAAGTTTGACACATTTGGACTCATCTAGAAGGCACTGGCCATGTGGATATTCCTGGAACAATGAGAATTATGTTCCCAGGATAACCAACACACTCTTGAATGTCGAGAACTACACTGCAGTGCACCCTTGAATGGAAGATTTGGCACTGTAATACAGCTAGTCCCTTTAGAAGTTGTGTTGGTGAGTCAATAAGTGATATAACATATACCTCAAACCTTGGAAATATCACAATAGAAGCCATGAATGAATTTTTCTTCTCTCAGGGCATATAGAAACTGAAATATGAGGGGATGATAGATGCTATTTCATTGGTCCTGGGGATGATGTCTAGTTTGACTAGGTCATGGGGGATGATGCCCAAATTGACCTATAACAGCTGCCCCCTAAAGCATGAAGTCAAAAGAATAATAACGTATTTGGATTAGATGATTTATGATGCGATGAGCTGGAACTAAAGTGGAGCGATGACCTGCATCAATATTACAATACATTACATCATGATATTTTCATCTTGATCGTGAATTACTGAGGGAGGCATTCACATGCTCAACACATAAACTATCTAATAGCATGTACATAGTTCAGAAAGTCGTCTACATTGGAATGTTTCCCAATACATACATGCCTACAGATATAGGCCCATGTTCAGATGACGATATGTATGTAAAGTCATCGTACAAATGATGTGTACAAAAATCCTGAAATCATAGCTCGATTGGATGAAACTAGATCCTGGGTCTTCTTATCTCGTTCACTCGATCTTTCAGGTACAAGCTAGCCATGCGAATATATGATTTGTAGTCGAACATGGAAAGACATCATTTGATTACCAGCCAATGATGTGAGCTTTTAACAAATGCGAGAGAACCAAAATTGATGTCAATGGTTCTCAAGGTACTGCAGTACAGTTTGCAAGGCATGAATAGATGATTTGATGTTGAATTCCAAACAAAATATTTCGATCAAAGGTCTGGAAACAAGGAACTTATCGATGATGTAACAAGCCTCATGGTACTGGAAGATAATTCTTCTAAGTAAACTTCCTGGATGATGAGCTGATGTCGACAGGAAGCCACTTTATCACGAAATCAGAGTTATTGATTTCAGAGACAAAATGTGACTTGATATAGCAATGTTCATGGCTGACTGTCATGAAAATGAAGGTTTATGAGTATTGGAGAAGGATGAGTATTCACTAGAAGACTTCTCTTAAACATATTGGCGACACTGAGATGAGTTGGTAGCATTGACCCAAAACCAAAGTAAAGGTGTGATGAACCATAGGTATGAATGAACCGTCGAGAAGATTTCCCAACCCAAAAAGTCACGATGATGGAGTTAAAGTGTCATGTTTAAGAGCGACCTACTATCATAAAGTGTTATGTTCGCTTTCCCAAATTTTCCCTGATCATTTGTCAACCAGTGCCTCTTTATTTTTTAACAAGCTTGAGGAGGATAACATATGCTTGATCTATAATTCAACCCTTCGGGCGAATGCATCGCTATTTAAAAATTTAATGAGTCTAGCAATAAATGAAACTAGATTCTTGCCATGATTGACAAGCCCGTCGTTATTTTATGTTTTAACGAGCCTAACGACAGTGACAACCCGGTCCTTTTTCATATTTAGATATTTTTAAAAAGAGGAAAAAAGAAAACTCCATGAGTCCTTTTTCATAAATTTGTCGCTCAGATCTCAAAAAGTTTAAAATGATATCTAAGAGAACCTCCTAGCCATGTTCGACTAAGGTTTTCCTTTTTCGTAAATAATCTATCTCAATCTGGAAAAGGGTTAAACTTATACTAAGTATATGTCGTTTCATTTACTTT
This sequence comes from Pinus albicaulis, assembly GCA_034641835.2. Lineage (NCBI taxonomy): Eukaryota > Viridiplantae > Streptophyta > Pinopsida > Pinales > Pinaceae > Pinus > Pinus albicaulis. The sequence continues at coordinate 101,781,580 of MU968411.1, read as the reverse complement.
CACGAGCTCGAAAAATCAAGTGCTCAGCAATATTTTCACATTATCAGAGTCTGAAAAGAGCTAAAAGAAGACTCCAAGGGTTCGTTTTTTGCCGCTATCGAAGCTCGAAAAAGAGATAAAAGTGTGCTTCAAGTCCTTTTTCATTTTTATCAAAGCTTGAAAAATAAGGATAAAAGTATGCTTTGTGGTCAAATCATTCTTGAATAAGTGTACACGATTAATCTGATGTATCAGCTGTAAAACCTGTTCAGAACACCATCAAACGGATTAAAAATACTTGTTTCATTGCAAAAATGAATAAAAACCATAGTCACAGCATTAAATATGATTTGAAATAATCAAATGACTAATTAAAAGATTTTTTACCATTCATTTTTACCATTTTAATTTTTTTCCCCCAAACTTCAGCAGTTGCTTGTGACATATTATGTGGATGATTTTCCTCATCGTTTGATCCAAGTTAGAGCTATGAACCTTCTCTTTCCTTCAGTATCATTTATGTTTCATTTCATTGCAAAGTTTTAGGGTTTTGAGCCCCTTAGGGTAAATTTATTTCACTCATATGGAAACACGCCCTTGAATGTCGAAAGGTGCGTTGCAATGCACTGAAATTGAAGGCCAGGTGCATATGCAACGCATTCTCCCTTGACCTAGGGTGTGTTCGACGCAATTTCCATTTTTGTTTCTTATTGTGTGCCCAAATTTTGCGAATTTGTTTTCATGATATGGATTCTTATGAGTCTTATTATTGTATTTCAGGTATTCATCGGACCAAAATGATGATTACATGGTGGGAAAGAGAACATGCAAAACAGAACATGATTTCCCTAAATGATATGGGTACTGTAAGAGCCCTCAGAGACTCCAGGTTGCTAAAGTACTTCAGACTGTCGGGTATGAGGAAACAAAGGGAACTATCGGAGTTCCTTGTTCATTCATGGGATCCAAAGCTACAAGATTTTCACATTGGGGACAAAGTGGTCCCAATATTAGTGGAGGACATTTATTTTCTCACAGGATTATTAAGGAGAGGTCCACCCATTTCTCTTTTAGGATCTTCTCTTGGAGGAGAGACAGTGAGAGATTATATATTGGAGTATTGCAATCCAAGGACTGAACCAAGTAAGGGTGGGAAAATAAACATCGACGACGTATGTGATTTTCCATTGAGGACCATCCTATTCACTATCACAAAGCTTGTTGGTACTGCTACACTACATGTGGAAAATAGAACTTATAAGTAGTATGCACTAGAGTGCTTGGAACCAACAGTTTTTAACTGTGATGAAGTTGTCATTTTTCAGATGAAAGAATAGTTGACCAAGAAAAATGGAGGAAGGAAGAATAATTTCAAATATGGTTCAATCCTAATTTCTTTTTCCTTAGAGCAGATTCCATTGATGCAGCCCCAGCATGTGACACTGGGTATATCTGGTCCTAGAGATCCAAGGATGCAGAGATGGGTAGAACTGATGGCTAGACATGTTGGTCAATCGACCATCATATTCTTGACTACATTATTTGCTTCGTTCAAATGACAGATGGTCACCATCGATGATTATTCATATGCAGGGATAGACTTCCGAGGAGATCCATATTTTTCTTTACCAAAAGATGCTCAATGGGGTGCAATTGGTAAGAATGTTTTGACCATGTTTTTTTATTTTACTAAGGATTATACATGTTTTTTTTTTTATGTTTCCCAATACTAAACTAAAGTTTTGATGTAATGTAGATGTAGGTCGAGTTTCACCAGTGGCTCAGCCAGAGCAGAGAGCAGATGAGATAGCAGAGAGGGATTTCGGGAGAGCATTCCTTTAGGATTTGGATATGGTTGAGACTCTTCCTAAGCTACAATAAAACATAGAGGGGTTGAATCTCGGGATTCTGGATTGTCGGATTGAAGAGTTACCCATGAGACTGCAGTGCCATACTATTGGAGTTCCTAACCGTTGGATGTAGTTATTGCATAGGATAGCTAGATCAGTAGCTTGATATCACGAGCATCACTATTTTACTTTTGAAATTTTGCATACATTTTGAGGGCATATGACCAATGTGTCTTGGGCACAAATTTTGTAAAAACCTATAACTATGTATATATATTTTTTTCCAATGTTTTCCTATGTTTATTGCGCAATCCTATTCAATTATGTGATGTGAATTGAAAGTATGTCTTTACATGTGTTGCAAATGTCTGTTTATAACATAATTTGCTAAGGAATCAGTTAATGTGTTCAAGTCTATGGAAATGTGTTGATATTGAATGAAATAAAAATGTATTTCCGAAAGTCAAACTCTTAGGAACGTACAATGCAATGTTGGATTTATGACAGTATAAACACTAATAAGTTGTAGTACCACAAGTTTTGATTCTAACCTAATGATGACGTAGTTAATACCAAATGAAATGGCATCAGAGAAAATTTCGATCAATGCACTATACTCAGAAATATTGTTTATAGATCGATCGATAAAAATCCCTTGAAAAATCAGTAACTCGTCGTTTGGAGAAAAAATGGCCCATGTTATAGAGGATAGATTATGCATACTACGACTAGCACCATTATCATACCCAACGAATGGTTCCAAATATTCAGACATATGTGATGAAATGTAAAGTGGATTACTAACTTCAAGAAAAATCTAGAAAAACAAACTAAGATAGTAAATGCAAATCAACAATATATATACAATATAATACAATAGTTTACTACGCTCATGTTTAAGAATAGTAACGTTTTAGATACAACACATTTTGGGGTTGCGCCAATGGAATTCCATCATAATCTACCAACTCATAGGCACCCTTAGTAAGAAATATTTTGAAAATATAGGGGCCATGCCATAATGGCTCAAATTTCCCTGTCATAAAGAAGGACCAAATCACCCTCTAAGAAGATGTGAAGCTTTACATGCTTGTCATATTGTGCCTTTATACGTCTCTTATGCGCTTCGTTGGCCAATGCGTCTTCATGACATGTTTCATCAAGATGAAAGAGGTTAAAAAGGTGCGCTTATTCAGAAGAGGTGTTAGGTAACAAGTCAATGACGAGTTTTAACAATGGAATTTCACATTGGATAGGCAAGATAACTTCTAGACCATACACCAATTGAAAGGGAGTAAATCCGGTTGCGTTTCTCACCGAGGTTCGATACACCAACAAAGCCGAGTACAGGATCAAATGCCAATTTCATTTATGAACTCTTATCATTTGTTGAAGCATTCGTTTAAGAATCATGTTAATAGCCTCAAGCTGTCCATTGGATTGTGGATAATAAGGAGTAGAACTATCATGCGATAGTCCTAATTTGGAAATTAATTCGTTCATCATGTGATTGTGGAAATGCTTCCCATGATCAGTGACTATATCTCGTGGAACAACAAACTGTGAAATGACATGATTAAAAAATAATAATGCAATTGTTTCACCTGTGTTGTTGAATGTAGGCATCGCTTTGACCCACTTGGTAAAGTATTCTATTACGACAATAATATAACCATTCCCCCCGGATGAATGAGGGTTGCAGGTCATGAAGTCAATGCCCCATTTTGCAAATGGTCCCACAATGATAACAGGATGCATCGGCGTTGGCGGTTTGTCGAATTTACGATCAAATATTTGGCACGCATGACAAATTCTGACAGTGAGGATGTAGTTGCGAAATATGGTTGGCCAAAAGTAACCAGTGCAAAGTATATTTTGTATGATAGCGTATCTAGACAAGTTTCCACCACAAGCCCCAGCATGACAATTATTTAAAACCTTTTCGGCCTCCTCATGATTGAGGCACCTCCTTAAAATCATATCAACACCACGACGATAAAGTGTATCACCGACGATTAGATAATCTTTGGCTTAGTATCGACTACGTCGTTGTTCAGAGTGAGAGGTATCAGGTCGAAAATTCTGGGTCTGGAGATAAATGATAAAATCCTCATACCAAGGATCAGATGATCCGATAAAAAATAGAGACTCATAAGGAATAGATGGTTTTGATGTAGTAGCAGTACTATCAGAGGGAAGGTCGCAGAGAAGCTCAGCCAAAACCAAAGACTTATTTGACTTGGATTCGATGAATTCCAAATCAAATTACTACAAAATGACAATCCATTTTGAATATTTCCCCCCCATCAATTGACGTGAAAAAATGTAGGTCACGGGGTTGCAATCTGAAATGACAATGGTCTTCCAGAATAGGATATAGTGGCAAAATCTTTGGACAGCTTGAACGGTTTCCAAGGCGAGCTTTTTGATGTATGAATACTTCACTTTCGTATCATTGAGATTATGACTCAAATAATATATTGGATGTTCTATCCCATATTCTACTTGGACCAATACCATAGCAATGGTTGTATCAGTCACAGGGATATATAAGAAATAATCGCTCTGATAATTGGGGGGATACATTAATGATGCCCGGACAAGTGTATCCTTGACAACATCAAAAGAATATTGCACAACCTTATCCCAATAGAATGGAATCCCATTTTTCAAGAGCTGAGTAAATCCTTTAGCCATTTCGGTGTAGTTGGGTATGAACCTCCTTAGGAAGTTAGCCTTTCCTTGAAGTTTTTGTAACTGAAGAAAATTTGATGGCGCGGGCAAATCAATAATAGCCTGGACCTTCAATGGGTCGATTCAAATTCCTTCTTTTGAGACAACGAATCCTAGAAAATGACCAGAATGAACACAAAACACACATTTATGTGGATTGAGGTGTATTTTTTAGTGTCAGCAGTGTAGAAAGATAGCTCTCAAATGCATCAAGTGATCAGTTCGGTTTCGTGAATGTGCGGGTAAATTGTCTAGATAAGGTTGAAAAATGTGCTTGATGTCATTGAAATCATAATCCATTGATCTCTGAAATGTTTCCCCAAGTTATTTAGACCAAATGGGAGTTTTCGATAAGCGAACGTGCCCCAGGGACAGATGAATGTTGTCTTATATTGGTCCTTTGGGCAGATATTGATTTGATTGTAGCAAGAAAATCCATTGATGAACGAAAATATTTCACATCCAGCACAATCATCAATAATCTGGTTGATAAATGGAGTAGGATAGTTGTCTTTTGGACAAGCAAGATTGACATCCCAATAATCGACGCACACTCTGATTGTCCCTTGTTTCTTCATAAAATGAACAATGTTGGAAACCCAATTAATTAACGGAATAGGGTAAATGAAACCAACATGCAAAAAAAATTCAACTTCTGCTTTAATGACAACAACCTTCTTCAAATGAACAGGATGAAGGCGTTGACGTACAGGTTTGACATCAAGGTACATGTTAATGGTGTGTTAAACGATACTAGTATCTATGCATGTCATTTCCTCGTAAGACCAAGCAAATACATCACGAAATTCATGAAAGAGAGAGCGATAAGTTTCGAGTTCTAATGGAGAACAAGACATGCCGACATGAATGTTTTCTACAATGCCAGGTTTGGTCGAAATATGAATAGAAATGGTTTCTTCAATATTTGATAAATTTCGCTCTGAGTCTATTGCATTAATGGGAAAAGAATTTGAAAATAATATTTTTATCGATGGGTAATATAGTTCAATTAGATTTTCTTCTTCGTAATCCTAAAGACGAGAATGATGATGATGATCTTCCCATGGTTATCCTTCTGGCATCATGGATTCCACAATGCTCTCATCAGTCAAGAAAGTAGATGAAAAAGGATCAGATGGAGTACCAAAATCTAATGAACGATCAACCCAAACAATGGGTGACAATGATTTCAGATTTGTCGCCAAAGCCATGTGGATTGATTGCTATTCCAGCTCAATTGGGTTGGGTGGAAAAAATTCATCCAATGTAACAACTTGAGAATCACCCATAATCTTTTTTAAGCAAGATGGAGTGAAAGATATCATGTAGCAGATATCTATGTTTGCAATTTTTGCTAACGTCGCAGGCGGCGGTAATGCAAAGGTTCCCATGAGGGAAGAATCCTTTAAGAGTCCTACACCAATGTTTTTAAGTGCTAGTTGGGGTGCGTGAAATAATGGAATGCTTCCAATTACCTGGGGACTAGAGGCAAAGAAGGAGAGTTGATTGAAGACTGTGATAACAAATTTATGAGGAAAGGCGATCATTCTAAAATTAGTAGAGACGATCGCAGTCATAGCATATACCCATGGCCTTCTGAGTAAAATTTTGTAATCAAGTGGTCCGTGAACGACCTCAACTTCAACATTTAATTTTTTCCCCCTAGTTCAACATGCCTGTTATTTATGATACCGCAAGGATTATATGTACGATTGTCAAAAGCTTTCAACATCGGTGGCGATTGAGATAGGTGTGGCAAGCCAAGTGACTTCTAGCAGTTTAGAGACATAATGCATATAGATGATCCCTCATCAATAATAGTATGATGAGCAAGGTGATTGAGAACATTTACTTGGATGGAGAATTTCAATTCGGCTAGTAATTGTGTCACATAGCCCATATGATTAAAGACTACAAGATTGGAATCTGTCAGATCAATTCCACCAATTTCCAGCAACAAAGACTGTTTCTGGGAGGTACAATTTTGGAGTACCTCAAGCGTAGACATAGCTGAAGGGGATTGAGCCAAATCTTCAACTATATTATATTTTTAGCAGCTCGAGCTCGAGGATTGAATATTGATTTATGGATGACTCCCTTCGGTGGCTTTATTGTTAATTCAGGAATAACAGTTGGCGGAACAGATTCGGTAAACAGATTCGTGGTCGAGGTAGTAGGTTGATTCGTAGCCTAAATACCATAATATTTATTACACGTTGACACCAAAACATCAATTTTGGGCTTTTTAATAGATAGCATAAGCACTTGGGAACTAGAAGTTGGATTCATAGCAACCAAATTTGTGTCTGGATTCGGAAATGGATCCGTTAACACACCAGATGCATGAAAGGTCTTAATCAATTTTGAGACTTCAATGTAATGAGGATAGTATTGAAAAAATTTCTCCTCATTATAGATTATGCAAGGGTAACGAGGTTTCCTATTTCCATTTTTTTGATCAAATGATCTTTCCTCCGGGTAGAAGTTTGATTTTCTTTGATTTCCCTTTTTTCTTACTTCTGGGTTGCTTGTCACTTTTTCCATTTTTAGATGACACAACATGGATTTTGGAAGAAGGTTCAAGATCAGATGCAGTAGAGTGATGTGCGCTTGTAGTACCGATCATACCGTCATCGGCATGATAGTCCTTAGATGGAGGAGGAACTGTAAAATTAGATCGTGACGTGTTGGGAATTTTCTCTTAGAGTGTACCAGACTGAGTATAAATCAAATATAAGTATTGGGCAAGAGCAATGAAATTCTCTTCAGTGACAACGCCACCCTTACCGACATCCTCATTTATACAAGGTAACAGGGACTTAATGAACCACTCAACAAGGAGATGATTAGGAATAAATTTTTTGACCATTTTACAACGACAACACCACTCATGAATATGATTAGAAATGTGAGTAGCATTAGTTTGTTTAAAATTGGTGAAGAGTTCCGTTCCAATTTCATATCTTATGGGTAACTAGAAGTGGGTCAGAAAGGTAGTAGCTAAGGCAGTGAAATTATCAAATGAAGCTCTTGGTAACTCAATGTACCATTTCACGGCCGAACCAGTGAGCGTACGCTGGAAAAGACATAGTCGAACAGAGTCATCATTTAAGGAGTTGGATGAACACCATAAATGATAATTCATAACATGAGTCAAAGAGTATTCTCTAGGGTTTCCATTTAACTTCGGAATATCTGGGGGAAATTTATGAGGTATCACCAGACACTAAGGAGCATAGCTGATTGGATAATTTGTAAGCCGGTTTAAATCAGATAATTCTAAAGTTGCAACAAAGGGAAAATGGCAATTTAAGTCAGGTTGAGCATAGCCAGGGTATGATGTAATTTCTTGGGAAACAATCCTTTGAGCACCAGCATAAGGAATATGTTGCTGGTAACCGAGATAAAGGTTGTTTTAATAAGAAAACGCTTGAGGATTCTGTTGACCAAAACCTGGGTACACTACTTTTTGAAATGAGGGTTGTTTCATTTGTGCTTGTGGTTGCCAAGGTGTTTTCCCACCAAGATTATAACTCAAACTTGAATATCCTAGATTCAGTTGTGAATATGTATAACCCGGTTGTGGCTACAACATCCAATAATATGGTAATCCAGCTTATGAATAAATCATTTTGGATACAGGTGGTTTTTGTAAACCAGTTGAAGGAGTTGGAGTCTGAGGGCCCAATGCTTGGGGGTATTAGGCTGAAGGACCCCCCTGAGATGGTTGAGGTACAAAAATTTGAGCCTGTAACAAGGGTAAGGATGTTTTAACAAGTGGAGTAGATGTGGGTGCAACAGGTTGAACCGGTTGATATGATTACATAACCATTTGTGGTTGGATGGGTAGAGTGGACTGCCACTGACAAACAATCATTCTGACATTAGGATGACCAAATAATGACAAAGTAATGTCAAAATGGGTGACCATAGCTTTCCCCCCAGCATGAGGATTATAATAAGATGGAAAAACATGTTCTCCAAATGCCGGGAGTCTAGTTGAAATTATACTAGATGGAATATAAGGAGATGGACCAACTTGATATTTCCCCGATGATGTATATAAAGGATAAATTTGTTCGGTATTCATTAGAGATGTATGAGATAGAATAACAGATGATGACATTGGTGAATTCCATGGGTTTGAGGATGCACCAGAGAAGGTTCTGGATAAATATTGGTAACCAGGTGGGATGGAAGGGCCACCATATAGATGTGACTCTGGTGAAGTTGTGAACATCAAAGGGGTAGCAAGATCAGGTGTTGTCACAACTCGAATATGTGGCACAATCGAAGATGTTCTCTCAAGCATGGTTATACGACCCAATGTATGCCCTACATGATCTATGGGAACTCGAATAGACACATGATAAACGAAAGAAGTGTGGGGTGATTAAGGAAAAGTCTTGTAAAGATAAATATCTTATCCAAAATGAGTTGGAGTTGAAGGCGTTTCATCTTGTGGAATTTATTCAATCGAAATCAATTCAGGTGGAAGGATTTCTCCATCAGGTCTGAAGTATATTTCAAGTGGTTGACTGCACAATACGAGAGACTCAATGGCTATAATATATTGTGGGGCGACTGATACAGGAAAAAATTCTGGTTGTTCTACTTCGGGATTCGAATGTTCTGGTAAAAGAGCGATAGGATTCAGATCAACTTCTAGTTGAACAACGTCAAGTTCGGGAGATATGGTCTCACTGATTGGATGGATCATGACCACAAGTAGTTGAGAGGACTCCATCTCGACAACAGTAGATGAACCAGGATTTATAGAAACAAATCGAGATGACTCTGGTATATGTGAGGATGATGTCGCACTAGAGGTACTGATAGTACTAGTTTCGATAAAGTGATGTCGTCTTCGCCGACCAGAAATGGCTTCCGGTGGTAAAGGCGGTTTTAGTGCTATTCTACGCGAATGACAGGGAAAGGGATGTTCTTCTTCCATGATGAATAATTTATTTTATGAACAAAAAAAATAAACAAAATAAAATGGTAATACTAGGCAAAAGGTTTACCAAGTAATTGTGAACTGCAGAATACCTCTTGGAAAACCAAGAATTACGGGCATACAATCTCCCTAAATGTTGTGTTCGGTGTATCACAAGTGACAAGGTATCCAACTCAGTTACCTATGGATGGATAGCAACCTAAAGTTTTCCTCCCAAATATACCCGAAGGTACGTGGAGGCCCAATTCCATATTAGCATTGTCTAATGCGAAACCGCACAGTGAAAGCACCCCCTTATACTTTTCATACTAGAACACCACCCTATATACCCAAAGGTACGTGGATGAGCTTAGATATACTTGCATACATGGAGTGAGGTATCACACTCAAAATATATCGCAGACAAGTTAGCGACAGATGCTATGTTTAACGACGTCAGAACACGTCTCTAGCCTAGACCTTCTAAATGTTATCGTTAATGTTCCAATGATTTCTTAGGTAAATTTATGTAATTTAATGTTGATATTGTTTAAAAAGTTTTTCTTTGAGGTTCACCATGTGATGTGATGGAAATTCCTAAAAAGTCAAACTAAATGATAAGAAAACTTTTCAATTTAGCTTTTTCAATGAAAATCCTATCTACTAAGAGAACTAGCAATCATTTTTTGAGAAAAAAACAAAGAGAACGAACTAAAATGCAACTTTCCTAACGTGTTCCTATGCAACACACACAATTCACTATATGTGTATGCGTGTTTTTATTTTCATCTCCCTTAATGTGAATGAAAGAAAGGAAACTATATGAAGCAATTAATAAAACAAGTTTTTTCTTCTTTGAGAAATGAGGAATGAAACAACAATTTTTCTTTTAGGAAAAATGAAGAATGGAACTACAATTTTTCCTACAGGAAACGAGGAATGAAACAAAAATTTCCTTTAAAAAAAAAATTGATCTAATGCAGAAAGAAAATGATTTGAATTTGATTTTCCAATGATAAATAAAAACACTAAAGAGACATTGAACAATTTTAAATTTCAAAGGAGGAAGAATCAGGAAATTTTACTGGTCTCTAAGAGGTATCAAAAATTTGAGAATACAACAAACGAGTGGTTGAGAGTGATAGAAATGACAAATTTAGATGGAATTTGGTTGGTTTAGAGGCCAACGCAGTTTCTAAGGGAAGACAGTGCGTTGCAGAGCACCCCTGAGTGGGAGACAGTGCACTGTGTCTTGACCAACAGTGCATTGGGCATATCAGGGATTGAAAAACCAAACAACAGAATGCACTTCTAATGCAATTATTTCATTCAAATGTCTAATAACTGAAATTAGATGCTACTGATGAGGATAAGCAAAGGAAAAAACACCAGGAATGAGAGGATACTCCCCAATGGAGTCTCCAATTTGTTATGTGGAATTGTGATCTATGGATAAACCAAATTCCCTAAGTGTGGTGCTATTCACTTAGAACAATAGAGGAAATAATTACTATCACTTTTTCTGAAACAAGAAGATATAAAGAATGGTGAAATATCCTACTTGTGATTCAATCACTTCTCCTTCTCCTTCTGTCACTGTTGTCGTTGCTCTCAATCCAACGTAAATCGCCAGATCGATTCCTACAAACACAAAGAGAGAAAAAAAAACAACATGAAATATACATATATATATACTTATCTGACTCAATCATATCGATTATATATGAAATACATACATCATTCAAGAATCAATCTCACAATAAATAGAGACATATGTATGGGAAAATGAACATCAATATTTATTAAAGAGTAGAAGGGGGAGGTTACAACCAATGGATCGATTTGTTGCCAACCAGCTCAAGCTTCATTCCGGCCTCATCACATCCAACAGCATACCAACAACATATCAATACTTTCACTCTCTCAAATGAGAATATAACAGCATAAATTTACCAAATTTCTTCCCTCCCTAGAACTAGGATTTGTGCTCAATTTATAGAGAAACTGATGGTAGTTTCTCAATGAATAACTTTCTAATAATAGGCAAGACATGTTCTCAAGTTCATAGGTGTTATATGGATACTTGGATTCAAATTTTTACACATATGGACTCTTATAGAAGGCACTAGCCATGTGGATATTCCCGAAACAATGAGAATTCTGCTCCCAGGTGACCAACGCACTCTTGAATGTCAGGAAGTGCATTGCAGTGCACCCTTGAATGGAGGATTTGGCACTACAACATAGTTAGTCCCTTTAGAGGTTTCCTTGATGATTCTATTAGTGATATAACATATACTTCAAACCTTGGAAATATCACAATAGAAGCCATGAATGAATTTTTCTTCTCTTACGGCATATAGCTACTGAAATATGAGGCGATGATAGACCCTATTTCATTGGTCCTAGGGGTGATGTCCAATTTTACCAGGTCATAGGGGATGATGCCCAAATTGACCTATAACACTCTCCATCATGACATCATTCTCCAAGAATGATCAATCTCCAATAAGCAAGTGATGACATAGTCCATTGAGTGCTCCTCACATCAAGAAATCATCGAAGTGTACAACTATATCTCCAAAAGGAACCTCCTCTACTATGACATCATCCATGAAATGGCTTCCATCACCCTATTAGGGAAAATAAGGATGAAATTGAATCATCCAAGGAAATTCTTGGTATCAAGGCACATTTTTCTATCCCTTCTATGTCTTCTCAGTGACATCCATCCTCATGTAGGCTCAAAAACAAAGAAATTTCCATCAAATAAGGTAAAGGCAAGAATGTGGGCATCATAGGTCCATATAGGCACATCATCAAGTAAGCCAATGTCTAAGATTTTAGGGCCAGTGTTTGAGCATCTACAGGTACACCAAAAGGTTTGAAATCATGTGGAATATTCTCAAGGCCTAGTGCTAATATCTAGAGGGAAATGTTCAACTACAAGGTCACATCTACACTCAGAAGGAGAGAAAACATCCTTTGGAATGTGCTGGAAAGGATTCAAGCCAACCTTTAAGGTATATTTGTTGCATGTGTGATTCCACCTTTAAAAACCTCTCAAGATCAAGTGAAATCAACATAATTAGGGAAAAAACCCTTAAAAAATCATAGTGGACTATATATAATGCTAGGGACACAAGGAATACTTCACACAATAATCACCTTCAGATTTCTAACTAGCTCAAGATTTGTAAACAAGCTACCTCACTTATGTTAGGGATGATAAGGTCAACATCCCTATTAGGTTTTTCCAATCCACAAGTGGAGTGATATGCCTTGGGTAGACCCATAAATCCATAAGTATAGGTGATAATGTGATCATTGATTGAGAAATAATTCAAAAAAGATGCCAGAGTCATTTAAAGTATTTAAGGCTCTGGTGGAAAATCATACATAGAGGAAAATAAAGGTGTTGAGGATGGATAATGGCGAACAATTTTTTTGGAAGGAATTTGAAGGGTTCTATAAGAAGTGTCTTATAGCATGGAAAAAGAATACCCTATACACACCTCAATAGAATGGAGTTGTAGAAAGAATGAATATGAAGTAGAAAAGACACACCTCTTATAGCATGGAAAAGGACTACCCCATACACACCTATGTAGAAAGGATGAATAGGAAGTAGATGGAAAAAACAAGGAGCATGGTTAGTGGTGGTGAGTTAGGATGGTAATTTTGGGGAGAGGTTGTGGATACTTCATGTTACTTGGTAAATAGATCACCCTCATCAACATTGGATGATAAGACTCCACATGAGGTATGGACTAGTAAGAAAATATGTCTCACAGATCTCTAGGTATTTGGATGTGATGCATATGTACGTGTTCCAAAGGAAAATAGAATGATGTTGGATAGAAAATCTAAAAGATGCATCTTTCTTGGTTATAAATATGGTTTAAAAGGTTAAAAGCTTTGGAACCCATAAATAAAGAAGGTTATGTACAATCAAGATGTGGTATCTAGAGAAGTGAAAGATGTTATTAAATGGGAATTTATTCCAAGGGATAAAAAACTAGAGAATATGTAGTTTGAACTAAAGGATGATGAATCAAAATCTACAGGAGAACATGAATTGAAATAAGAATAATCACATACTCTTATTTTGAGGAGATCGATTTAGGAAAGAAGGCATCTAGAAAGAAATTGTAGCAAGAAAAGGCTTCATTTGACCTGTGCCTTAGTCAAATGGAGAAATTTTATTTTCCACATCAACAATATGACTTGGATTGCAGTTAGTTGGAGTGGCATGGCCTTGTATCCTAGTTAAATCATTAAATTCTAGTTTGTAGGATAGAAGTATAGTTGTGCATGGGTTGATTGCTAAAATCTAGAAATCTAGTGGAGGTAGTGTTAGTTAGACTCATTTAATTGAGCTCTAGTCTTTAGTGGAGTCAGCAGGAGTTTAGTTAAGTAGTTATAACAATTGTTAACTCACTGGTCTCCCAGTTAATTGATCAATTTACTAAAAATATTCCTAGTCATGCATGGAATTCAAGTTGCCTAGTTGGAGTGCACGAACAAACACATTGCAATTAACAATTATATACTAGTTGAGTGTACAGAGTTTTTGCATTGAGCAGGTGGTCAATTCCTTCAATATTTGCACAAGCATATAGGGAATTTATCTATTTTTTAGGGGCTAATTTCCTCAAGGATTGCACAAGGAAATAGGAGGAAGGTTTAGGCATATTTTGACTAAGTTTTGGTCAAAGCAGGGCAATGAGTAGGATATCAATATTACAGTGCATTTCGACAAACAAAGTTATTAGAAATGATAGTTAAAGAACATGAAAAACAAAGGATAAAGCAAAATGAACAAGCAAGAGCATGTCGACAAAGAAAAGCACTAGAAATGACAAATGAAGAACAACAAGAAGAGAGAAGAGCACACCAAAGATAATATCAAAGAGCATATTAACAAAGAAAGGCACAACAAAGAGTAGAACAAAATGCGCAACAAATAGGAAATGAACAAGAAAATAAAGAGGAAATAATGATTGAAAATCACGAAGAATAGAGGAAAGGGAAAAGTGAACAATAATTAAGATCATATCGACAAAGAAAACAATATCTAACCAACTCAAACATGGTACAAGATGCTGAATAAAATCCTTTGAAAAAAATATGTTTAAAACATATTAATGCCCAACATCAACATGATAGTTTTGCTGATATGAATGTTGCAGATCAAAGATTTCATGATAGGATTTATTGATTGGATCAATTTCAAATATGTCATGTGTGTGAAGTTTCGTATGTATAAATTCAAGTACATAAGAAAAATAAAGGTACAATGTGTATGAGATTTAAAAGAGAAGGAACTCATTCAATCAATAACCATTGAATCCAGGAGAACAACCTAAAGTTCTTGTAGATCTCACACAAGTTGAAGAGATGTTGATAGCATGTGCAAGTCCAATTTTGCAGGTTATGCACTCAATAGGTGGAAAATACAAATATAGAGGACACACTATTAGTTTTCCACAAAAGGTTACCAATCTTGCCATGGAGTACCTTGACATATTAAAGACTTGGATTTGATAACTGTTGTGCTGAAAAAAAAATTTCATAAGGATCAAGTTATGATTTTACTGTGAGGAAAGAAATTTTATTGCGTGCATTCTACTATAAGATAGAGAATGACCCACATTATTGTGGGATTCAAATTGATAATTATGCACTTCAATAATTACCTGGAATTGCAACAGATGTATCACATATGATTAATGTTGTTACTTTTCTAGAGATAGATAGTGGCATTGAATTTGCAATATTTGAAGGGGTTCCAGGGATTGATGATGTATTAGATGACTTGTATACATCTTCATTTTCATCAAATATTCCAAATTCTCAATGAGAGATTGATATTATTCGAGATTGGGTAAATAACCCTAAAGGAGAGGAGCAACCTAATGTAGAGAAATTTCTTTGTTAGCCTGGCATTGTATCACCTCCAATCAATGAGTATAACATGATGATATTATTTGATATGAAATTTTCATCATTGTTCCTAAAACATGAAGCATATTGGTTGCAAGCACGTGAGAGACATGTCCATCTTAATGAGTATGCAAAACATCTTCTTCGATATTGTGACAATAGGTTTGGAAGGCACCCATGATTTAGATACTTTTTACTCAATATCATCATAAGACATCGTGCTTATGCCTCCTCTATGGTATTTTTAAAGAATAATATGAAAAATTTACCAACAACAATGGAGAATTTACGAGAACATTTGCAAAATCCTCCAGATTGACGAATTGGAGAAATATTATGCCATTTGGAACTATATTAAGAGGCACATGTGCATATTGGAATAAATGTCATGTTGAGCTATCCAACTTGGTTGAACAGATTGGGTGTCCTACAATATTATTTACATTGAATGAAGCAAATATGAAATGGCCATATTAACATCAATTAATGTCAGGTACATGTCTTATAGATCCAGTTGAAGCAAAGAAGTGGAGATTCAAAAATGTAATTGATAATCCTCATATTGTAGCACATTATATGCACTTAAGACATATAATGTTTCGAGATGAAATTTTTGAACATTTTCATCAAGATACATATTATTGGTGTTTCTATGAGTGGAAACATCATGGGTCTCCAAATTTTCATGGATTTCTATGGTTAAAAAATTCTCTTAACATGGATAGTTTGAACTGGAATGATCGTGTTATGTCATTCCTACCTCTGAAACTATCTTCAATTCCTTCTGCATCAATTGAAATTTCATGTGTTTGTTCTCAAGCTTCATCTTTTCTATTTCCAACTTCAAATTCTTCAAATCTATGTCCTTCTTACTAGAAATTTTCTGCCACTTGAACCACTCCTTTTCAAGCTCAAATGCTTGGACCTGAATATCCTCTTTCTACTTCTTCAATGACAATTCTTGAACTCCCATCCACTTCTTTTGCGTATTTGATGTTCTTGAAATATTTTGTTGCCTCCATCATGTTCTTCCATTATCTTCTACATCATCTTTGTCATTTTCATCATTCACTGCAAACAATGTTTCATGAGAAAAATATTTCACGATATATAGCTTGTTTTCAGTGTGATAATAACACATATCTTAATTGAATAAGTGCTTGGAACACATCATTTTCCATATTTCTTCCTTGGTCTCCTTATAAATACCATCCACATAATCCAACAGAGCAGGATTCACAATAAACTTTGATGTACCTTCTCCAAGCGCATCATTCAGTCTCTTAAACTTCTTGTTAAGGTCATTGAATTCATCTTGTCACTGGTGGGGAGAAATATGAAATCCTTTCTCCAGCATGATTTATTAAACACAACTCCCCTTACCCTTCTTAAACAGAATTCTAGACTTGTTCTTATTCTCGTCCTTAACATTATTTGTATTACAGTCCTCATCCATGGAACAAATCACTTGAATAAGAAACCTCACCATGTCATTTCTCCATTTCAAATGAGGTGACTATATCATCTCAATATGATGGTCATCACTGCCATCTTCTATTTCAATGGGCTCATCTTCATCCAGGTAATTAAAGCTTTGGTGTTGATGCAGATCTCACTGATGTCAGTTCTGTTGTTGTGAAGGCGCACACATCATCCTCTCTACAAAAAAATTCATATTCCCATCCATTACACTTTCATGTTAATGTTTGTGTTGTTTGTGTCAAAAAGGGTCATAAAATTCCTCCATCCCATCCACAAAACAAGTCATATTCCTAGATATTACACTTTCTTCCATCCAGTATAATAGAACTCTGTTTTCTTATTAATCTTATTGGTTTGATCTACACCCTCACCTCTTCCCTTGCACAATTTTCCCAGAACATATGGTTATGGTCTCATATGTATACCCTTTTACCTCCTCTCTCTTAACCTACCTATACCAAAATGTTTAACATAAATCATATAAGGCGTATTTATAAACAATGGCTAACATCTATTGCATTATTTCTATTCAAAATTGAAGACTAGAATTAGCCAACTTACTCTTGACCATCCTCTACTCTAATAGATTTGTAGCATATTGCATTTAAGTTTCCCTCAAAATAATTTCCATAAGTCAATCATCACATCCCCCTGATCAAGACCTTTCTGCTATATAAAAAAATTTACTGGGAGAATCCCATTACAAACCCTTCCCTCCTTCCCTATAATTAACAAGAGATGAACAAAGATAAGCTACCCTACCAAGGCCATAGTAAACATCATATCACTCCAAGATTCCTATAATTCAAAACATATGTATAAACATAAGAATTTTCCACAGTAAACAACATACCACTCCAATATTCCTATATTCAAAAATACCACTCCAAGATTCCTATATTCAAAACATATGTATAAACACTGAAATTTTCCACAGTAAACATTTGCTTCAGAATTTTCCAATTTAATTCATATTTCTCATTTCATGGTCTCTTTGGACATGTGGGTGGTTCTCAATATCAAAATAGAGAACCCATAACCAAATTACCCACAATACCTACATCTATACAACAACCAAACCACCAAAATTTTAAACCAAAATCACTATAAAAAAATGGAAATCACAATGGATCTGCTTCAATAAATATTTCATGTCTGCAATCCAGCCAACGTATTAGTGCTCCATTTATGTCATGTATCCAAATTGATTCGATTTTATGCCACTTGTACAGTTTTACACAAAATTTGTAAAAAAGGTCACACATTCATCATGGATATATCTCTAATCACAATTTCAAAATTGAGTTATATCACAATTTACTTCTAATGTTTGCTTTGTTGATATCCATTTCATAATCGGTATAAAGCACAAGAGATCATATACACTCTTTATATAGAATTAACAACTCTACCATAATTGGCATAATCCTAAAATATGGTGCAGAGGGAAAATCAAAATATGGTGCACATAGTATTATCAATTAATCTCAATATTTAACCTATCTTATATTCTTATATAGATTTTTTTTATTTTTAATGGATGGCTAATAATCACCTCTAAAAAATTCAATACATTTAACTAAATTGTTGAATAAAAATATATTAAATAGAAAAATACATAATAAAAACTAATTAAAAAGAATGAAATTTTACTCAAAATGTTTGTATTTACAATTAATAATAAAATATTTAGAAATGAATTTTTCTTACTTATAGCTTTTGGACTTTGAGTTGTATTTGAATAAATTTAATCTTCAATATTTGACATCAATCAATCTTTGCTTGTTGGAACCTTTATCACAATGACTGTAATTAGCAATGGCTCTATAGAGCTCAATCAAACTTGTAATTTATAAGAAAAACTAATATAAACCTAAAAAGACATGTAAATTAAATTAATTTTTAATGATAATCATATTTTATTATGCCGATAGGCGTAACCCCCTATTGGAATTGGCCACTTTAATCCTTTTGCTAATTAATATTTTTCATCCGATGGTATAGATTGAAAGATGCCAGTATATACTGGTCGTCGCCACTAAATCAATAGATGAAATTCAAGCAACTAACTTCCTTGCATATCTAAATCACATGTTTAAACCATACTTAAATTATTTTTTTACAAAACATGATTAAAAATTTACTATGCCATTTGTTGACCGCCACCTATCAAATTAGGGTGAACTTTGAAAATATACAGATACCATGGGATACCATGTGGCTGGTAGACACTGCGCAGGCCGAGGCCATTATCCTCACCCGGTGCCACGCGCAACGAATTCTGCACAGCGATGGCACACGCGGGAAGTCTCTGCTATGGGAAGATGAACCAGAGCCACATTTTGATCACCTTTAAAATTTTATCAAAATATATTAAATGGAAGGGTGCACTTCTTTAACACGTATCGGAAAATTTCCATATAAAATAAAATATAACAACAATTTTCATTTTAAATTAATTAATAATATTATTTAATCCTCCATTATCCGAAAATCTAGTGTTTGGCGGTGAAGGCACCAGACAAACACTGTATAAATTTTAATAACTAATATATTATTCACCAAGATTCTCCTGATCACACACTATTTTAGCTTCATGCATAATACAGAATCTCTTCTACCATTGATCATTAATTGCGGAAATAAAATCAATTGCATGCACACATTAAAACCATAAACAATCACACATATGAACACAGTATTTAATTGGAAACCTTAAAGTTGAAAACCCCCAAATATATGTATATTATATGTCATGGAGATCATGTTACAATCATAGTACAAAGCTCCTCACAATCTCTCAGCACCACCTCCAATTGCTACACACTATCAAGCTAGATCTAGCCAAACACATGCTCCAATATTTTGCCACTTGATAGCCAGCCTCTATTGCATAATAAATGCTATGGGATGGCTCATTAAATAACATAAACCACCTGGCTTGTACTGCGCAATCCTCATGGGCTTCTCCAATTATATGTGTGTTGCAAATAGCAACTGTATAGTCACAACTGATAGTTAACCTGCTCTTTCACCTATCTCTACACTGGTCTCCACTGAAATTGTCCATGCACTAAAGTTAACTGATGCATTCTTTAGTTGATTAATGAATTTATAATTAGTTAATTAATTAATAATTAATTCACACCACTCTCACTAATTGTATCAATCAGTTAAACTAGATACAAATAGCTCAAATATGTTTAGATTAGTTAAACTGAATACAACTCCACTAACTTCCTCAATCAACTCCACCAAACTCTCTCACATGAGTTCTAACTGAAGTCTTCATGAAATAGCTCCACTTTACCCTCAGGAATAGCATAATTCCTTATGTAAGCTCCTGTGCCACATTTGTGCACTTAACTGAAGTGCTCCAATAGAATAAGATAATGTTTAGAGTCCAAATATTATTAAGAGCTAATAATATTCGACATATCTATTTTTAGACTGGAAAACTAAAAATAGATTCCGCCCAGTATGTCTAAAAATAGAAGTCCATCTATTTTTCCCGACTTGACCAACCATCCACAAATTGCATCCTGCAACTCATAGAACATGATCCATATGTCTAAAAATAGGCATAGTCTAAAAATAGACTTTGGGCCAAAAATAGCCTGCGGGCCCACTTAGTGAAGGCAACTCCTTTCCACTAAGCTCATCATCTTGTTGCAATCTCAACACTCCCTCTCAACAAGATAAGGATTATCTGCCACCCCTATCCTGCCTCTGTGGTATTTGAATTTTCTCCTGGTGAGTGCCTTCGTCAAGATATCAGCATCCTGATCCTCTGTGGGAATGTATGAAAGTAACATGATCTTTCGTTGCACACAATCTCTGATATCATGATACCGGATGTCAATGTGTTTAGATATATCATGAAATACTGGATTAACCAAGAGTTTGATGCAACTCTGATTATCACAATAAATCACAGCAGGCTCTAAGTGTGAACCGAACAACCCGACCAGGATCTTCCTCATCCATATAGCCTTGCATGCAGCCAAATTTTCTGCCATATACTCGGCCTCTGCTGAACTGAGTGCCACGGATCTCTGCTTCCTACTGTACCAAGAAACTGTTGTCGAATCGATACTGAAAATCCCTCCATATGTGCTCTTTTTGTCCGTTGGGCTCCCTGCCCAATCTGCATCCGTGAAGCCACACAGCTTCACCTCATCCGACTGTCTATACCATAATCCATATCCCGATGTGCCTTTGAGATATCTCAATACATGCTTTCCTGCCTTCCAGAAGAGCTTGGTTGGCTTAACCATAGCTTTTGAAAGTTGGTTAACAACATAGCATATGTCGGATCGCATATTGACCAGATACATAAGCGACCCCACCAACTGTCAATAAAAAGTGGCATCCACTACCTTCGTTGAAGTAGCATCCTCCTTCCTCCATCCACTAGGAAGAGGAGTATCAACAGGCTTGCAGCCATGCATGTTGAACTTCTCCAGTATCTCCCGGGCATACTTGCCTTGAGAAACAAACAGTCCATCATTGCGCTGCCAAATTTCCAATCCCAGGAAATAATGACGGAGGCCCAAGTCCTTCATCTCAAACTCCTTTGCAAGATCATCCTTGCACGAGAGCATGAACAGCTCATCACCTGTCAAAACCAAATCATCTACATAAAGTACAATGATTAGAAACTTACCCTCCACCACAATCTGGTATAGGTTAGGATCCACCTCACTCTTGGAGAATCCAAGTCCGGTGAAATAACTATCTATCCGTGTGTACCAAGCACGAGGCGCTCTATTGAGCCTGCACACATGCGACTCGCTGCTGAAGATCTCGAAACCTTCAGGCTGCTCTATGTACACCTCCTCCTCAATGACTCCGTTGAGGAACGTAGTCTTCACATCCATCTGATGAATGTTCCACCCCATCTACGCTGAGAGAGCAAGAATCGTCCGTATGGAAGAATACCTTGCGACAGGTGCAAAGGTTTCCTCATAATCGATCCCCTCAATATTTGAAAAGCTTCGGGCAACAAATCTTACCTTGTACTTCTCCACACTCCCGTCAGCTGCCTGCTTCACTTTGTAGATCCATCTCGAACCCACCACTGATTTCCCCTCTGGCCTCGGGACAATCTCCCATGCACTGTTTCTGACAATCGAATCATACTCTTCCACCATGGCATCTACCAATGTGGGATCCTCCACAGCTTCCTCGAAAGAGGATGGCTCTGTCACAATACACTTTTTGATAAGAGCCATGTATCTAGTATACCGGTCAGGTGACTGTCTCTGTCTGCACTGAGATGTATGTGGTCCTACAACCTTCTCTGCATCTTGAGCCAGTCGCTCAGCTTCTGTAGTGTGCTTTCACCCTCTGATGGTTGGCGTTGCTTGAGTGGTCTCTTCCACTCCATGAACCTCATCTTGTGGCTGATCCACATCCTGAGACTCATCCTTACGAACTAATAGCTCCTCATCTGCATGCAAGTGTGGCTCCCTCTCAAGTGAACACTTCATGGCTTTGTCCTCATGAAATTTGATATCCCGTCGCACAACAGTCTTGTGACTGTATGGAAAATACACACGATAGTTGTGGGGTGTATCAGTGTACCCCACAAATATCCCAACCTCTGCGGTCGGCTCCAGCTTCTTCCTGGCATCCTTCGTCATATGAATGTAAACAGGTGAACCAAAAATCCTCAAATGGGAAATATCAGGCCTCTTACCAGAAAACGCCTCCTCGGGTGTACTCATGCCAAGTATCCTGTGAGGACAATGGTTCTGAACATATACTGTAGTATTGCATGCCTCCGCCCAAAACTGAATGGGTAGGCCCTGATCATGCAACATCACCCGTGCAGTACCCATGATCGTTTTGTTCTTCCACTCAGCAACCCCGTTCTGCTGTGGGTTATGAGGTGCTATGAGCTCTCTTTGAATTCCTTCTGCGCTACAAAATTCCTTGAATTCGCCAGAGATGAATTCACCACCATTGTCGCTCCTAAGAGCCTTCACCTGCTTCCCCGATTCTTTCTCAACCAGTGCCTTGAACTCACATAACTTTGAGTATGTCTTGCTCTTCTTCTACATGAAGAAGATCCAGCACTTACGAGAAAAATCATCAAAAAATATCACATAATACCTGTGCTTTGCTGTCGAAGCTACTGAGAAAGGTCCACACATGTCTATGTGAATTCTCTCAAGGATCATCGTGGCGTGACTATCCTTCTCGTGAAAGGTGGCTTTCACAAATTTTCCCAAGGTACACCCCTTGCACTGATCTGACTGCGCAAGAGTGCCCTTAGGAAGCTCAGTAGAAATATGATGCAGTATCTTCAAAGCTCCATAGTGAAGGTGGCCCAATCTCCGGTGCCACAACTCGCCATCATCCTGGCTCACCACTCCTTCTACCTTGCCTGCCATTGTTGCACATCCATCTACTTGCAATTGATAAAGGTTCTTAACTTGAACCCCTATCCTCCGGGTCTCACCAGTTGCCTTACTGCGCAGGAAATCCTTTCCCTCACTAAAGACAACATCATATCCCTTGTCTTCTAACATCGCCACAGAGATAAGATTCTTCTTCAATCCTGGAACATGCATCACTTCCTTCAATAAAAAGGGTTTACCAGACTCCCTCTCAAAGGAAATGGTACCGATACCGGTCGCACTGTATCTACCATCATCGCCCATCTCGATGTGCACTCCAAGATCTTTCTCATCCAGATCAGTAAGCAAATCTCGATCTCCTGTCATGTGAAAAGATGCACCACTGTCAAGAAACCACACTGACCCCATCACACTTGAAACCAAGCATGCGATCAGCAAAAAATCCAGCTCAAACTGCGAGGCTAAGGCCTCTCCAGCTGTAGATCTAGCAGCCTACTTATTTTTCTTCTTCTATGGACAATTTGTGGCGTAATGTCCATGTTGGTGACAGTGAAAGCACTTCACCTTGGACATGTCTTGCTTCTTTCCTTTCGCACCGGATTGAGAAGCTTTCTTGCTCTTCCCCTTCTTTGCTTTGGCATCCAAAGCGCAATTCTCTTCATCAAATTTCTTTGATGAAGATCCATCCCTGGTACTCCGCCTTATCTCCTCCTGCACAAGATCTGACCAAAGTCGCTCCCATCCTGGCAATTTCTCCCGACCATTGACAGAGTCCTTATAGGAGTGCCAACTCTTCGGAAGCCCAAGGAGAGCCAAGCTCACCAATTCCTCATCATCAACAGCAACCCCCACACTTCCCATCTCATCCCTGCATTGGATGAACTTTGTGAGGTACTTGGGCATACTGTCGCCTTTCTCCATTTTTATGTTCCTGAGTTTATCCTTGAGCGCCAAATTCCTCTGGTCGCTCTTGCTTTGAAATAAATCTGTCAAAGCTTTGCACATAAAGAATGGATAAGCCTTAACATGAAGGCTGGACACTATGTGATCCTTCACACCTTCCAATAGAATCCTTCAACACTTTGCTGTCTTCTTTTGCCATGTGTCAAGTACGGCAGCATCACTAGAAGTAGGTTTTGAAACTTCTGCATCTATGAACTCCTTCAACCCATTGTCATCCAGCACCGCCTCTATCCTGTCCTTCCATGAAATATAATTTGAGCTACCCTCAAGGGCATACTCCAATCGCAATCCGTTGAAAGACATCTCAACTTCGACACCAAGAAAACACTGCTGCAAATTCGAATTCCACCAACACAAAACTCAACCGCTTTAATGTTTTGCAATTGCTCCAATGATCAATATCGCTCTGATACCATGTAGAAATTTGAATAACTGATATATTATTCACCAAGATTCTCCTAATCACACACTATTTTAGCTTCATTCATGCATAATACAAAATCTCTTCTACCATTGATCATTAATTGTGGAAATAAAATCAATTGCATGCACACATTAAAACCACAAACAATCACACATATGAACACAGTTTTTAATGGGAAAGCTTAAAGCTGAAAACCCCAACTATTTGTATATTATATGTCATGGAGATCATGTAACAATCATATTACAAAGCTCCTCACAAGCTCTCAGCACAACCTCGAATTGCTACACACTATCAAGCTAGATTTAGCAAAATACATGCTCCAATATTTTTCCACTTGATAGCCAGCCTCTATTGCATAATCAATGCTATGGGATGGCTCATTAAATAACATAAACCACCTGGCTTGTACTGCGCAATCCTCATGGGCTTCTCCAATTATCTGTATGTTGCAAATAACAACTGTATAGTCACAACTGATAGTTAATCTGCTCTTTCACCCATTTCTGCATTGGTCTCCACTGAAACTATCCATGCACTGAAATTAACTGATGCATTCTTTAGTTGATTAATGAGTTTATAATTAGTGAATTAATTAATAATTAATTCACACCACTCTCACTAATTGTATCCAATCGATTAAACTAGATACAAATAGCTCAACTATGTTTAGATTAGTTAAGCTGAATACAACTCTACTAACTTCCTCAATCAACTCCACCAAACTCTCTCACATGAGTTCTAGCTGAAGTCTTCATGCAATTTCTCATAACAATCGGGAATAGCGTAATTCCTTCTGTCAGCTGTTGTGCCACATCTCTGCACTTAACTGAAGTGCTCCAAGAGAATAATATAATGTTTAGAGTCCAAATATTGTTAAGAACTAATAATATTCGACATATCTATTTTTAGACTAACAGTCTAAAAATAGACTCCACCCAATATGTCTAAAAATAGAAATCCATCTATTTTTCCAACTTGACCAACGATCCACAAATAGCATACTGCAACTCATAGAATATAATTGACATGTCTAAAAATAGACATAGTCTAAAAAAAGACTTTGCGCCAAAAATAGCACAACGGGCCCACTTAGTGAAGGCGACTCCTTTCCACTAAGCTCATCATCTTGTTGCAATCTCAACAAACACCACGTATCGACCGTTTCATCTCAGTTTCCTATTGTGGCCCTCCATTATCCATGATGAATTATTGTATGTGCAGATGGAGAGAGATCGACCGTGGAATCGAAAGCTACTGTGCCCAGGCAAATCGATGTGAACAAATTTCCTGCTTCCTGTTACTACAACGAAGACACCGATGCCATTAATGTGTCATCGCCAAACAATGCCCTATCGTCGTTTCATGTCGACTCTGGCAGTGCAATCAACGCTAAGATCAGTTGCTACGGCATGAGCGTCAAGAGAGAGCATGATGCCACCGAGGAATTGGAGGCGGAGAGAGCTTGCTCTAGGGTTAGCGATGAAGAAGTTGATTAGGAGGGCGGCACCAGGGAGAAACTCAGATTGTCAAAGGAGCAATCGACTCTTTTGGAGGAAAGATTTAAAGACAACAGCTCCCTCAATCCTGTAAGTCAATCTTGAAAATATATATATATATATATATATATATATATATATATATATATATAATCTTGATTTGCCTTCAATAATTTCGTTTGTGATTTCTTGATTTAGACTCATGGAAGTTTTCTTTTCTTTATACAGAAACAAAAGCAAGCCTTGGCCAAAAGGCTGAATCTCCGCTCACGACAAGTTGAAGTCTGGTTCCAGAATAGAAGAGCAAGGTTAGCTCGGCCCCTTTCTTGATTCATATTTTGATATGAAAAATTAGACTATGTAGTGATTCAGAAATCTTGATTTCAGTTAACTTATTCTTTTTAAATTTTTATAAAGATCGGTAATATTGTATATAACTTTATATCAATGGAGTTGCGTTTCTTTGGATTGGATACATTGCTTTGGATTTTGAATATATTGTAATATGGAGCATGAATACATTGGAGCTATGGAGCTGTGTTGCTTTCAAATATCCATTGGAGATTGGGGCAGACGTTTAAGTTTTGAACGCGAAGTGGATCCTCTACCGTTGGATCATTTGAACAGGAGCGAACAGTCAGGATCTTTTGCAGAGCTGTGGTGGAAGGGCAGGGTGGGACCTCGGAAGTATATCATGATGTATCCTAGACCTCATAGACTGTCTATATAGGATGATAGCTGCCCGAAGTATATTCAATGTATACATATTTTATAGCATATAGAGTTTTATCTCTAAAATAATTTTATTGCATAATTTTAATTGTTTACAGCCCATTCTTTTTATAAAAAAATAATGTAGTTTTTATTTTACAACTCTAATGGGAAAAAACTTATAAGGTTACTGTTAGGAACACGGTAAAGTAAGTATGGTAATTAACGTTATAGCTTATCTATATTATTTAATTAAATATAAATTATATAACTTATTATATTTGCAAATGAATAATTTATTGTCGTATCTTATAAATGAGTAAAGTGATATTACATTTTAATGTATTTTGGATTAACGAGAGAATAATGGATTACACTATAAAGTGATATTATATTTTTAAAATATTTTGGATTAATTGTTAATGTTATAATTCATATTTGGTTAAATTAATTAAAAAAAAATATATATATATATATATATATAACCATATATGTGAAATATTATAATGCATGCAAAATAATTATTTTATTTCTCTAAAAGAGAAAAGTGAAAGTTTATAATTTTAATATTGTTTTTTGAAATATAATTTTAAGCATTACTAATTTTTAGAAAAACATATTTTATTATTACTAATAAAAAGACATATTTTGCACAATTTCTTGATTATTGATTATAACTTATATAAATAATAATATTTATTTTATTGAAATATAGGAAAATTTTTAAATACAGTTTTTTTATTTGTTAATTTTAAATAAAAATATATCTTTTGCACAATTTCTTGATTATTGATTATAGCTTATATAAATAATAATATTTATTTTATTGAAATATAGGAAAATTTTTAAATAAAGTTTTTTTATTTGTTAATTTTAATTAAAAAATCTATATCATACATATATATATATTTAAAATACACACAATTTAATACACAAATATTAAATATAAACAATTTGATTATGATAATGATGATGATGATGGTTAACGTCTACCGAGGCCAAATTTTGGTCAATACCTCTTTTCATGTTAATTAATATTAATAATAAATACACATGTTAATATTAAACATATAAATTTTAACTATTGTAATAATATTAATATTAATATTAATAAATAAGAATAATACTATTTATTTTTTCATAATTAACAATATAATTATTAATAACAATATAAAAATTAAAACTTCTATTCACTTTAAGCGTATGATTAAAGTATTAATGATATTATAATTAATGTTATTAATATAAATACTATTAAGATTAGTAATAATAATTATTAATACTTACATTCTAATATTTACATTTTCATGGCTATTTTTTATATTTTAATATTAAAATTTCATTAATATAATAATGACATGTATTCAAAACAACAAATTATAGAGCATAAAATTTAAATTAGAATTAAGTCTAATGTTTATATTGAAATAATGTTGGCTTTATAATATTAATAATCATGTGACTTTAACAATGATTTTTATTTAAAATATTGAATCCTAAGATTTATTAATCTCTTTATTAATCATGTGAGTTTCTCATTCATTTGTATTTAAAATATTTATTCCTAGCCTTTACTATTTTTTTTGTTTTTTTATAGGTATCCTTTCGCCTTGTTGATCTCTTATGTTCTTAATATTTTTCCCTTAGGTTCCCCAAATATTGAGGTTTAAATATTTTTCCTAGAGTTTAATACTAATGCATGGTCCAATTTCACATTATGAAAAACACTGACTCAATATGAAATCAACCATGGGAAACCATTGTTAATTAGCATTAGCCATAGTCGATCAATGTCATCCATGATCAAATTTCACATTCTGACAAATATTGTCTCAATATGAAAATCACCCATGGCCAACCATGGTCATAGTTGGTCCAACGTCACATTGTGACAACAATTGTTTCAATGTTTAAATCAATTCCCTTGGGTTCACCAATTCCTTTGGTTTATAATATTAAACCCTTGGGTTTATTAGTTCTTTTGGTTTATAATATGAATAATCCTTTGGGTTAATTATTAGTGTTTATTAATTTCTTCAACTTGAGTATTTTTTTATTAATTTTATTGATCCTTTGCCTTATTGGTCCCTTAGGTTATTAATATTTTTCGCTTGGGTTCACCAATTCCTTTGGTTTCTAATATTAAACCATTGGGTTATTAGTTCTTTTGTTCTATAATAAGAATAGTACGTTGGGTTAATTATTAGTGTTTATTAGTTTCTTTAGCCACAGTTGTTCAATGTCATCCATGATCAAATGTCATATTCTGACAAATATTATCTCAATATGAAAATCACCCATGGCCAACCATGGTCATTGTTGGTCCAATGTCACATTGTGACAACAATTGTCTCAATGTTTAAATCAATTCCCTTGGGTTTATTAGTTATTTCGGTTTATAATATGTATAATAGATCAATGTCATCCAGGATCAAATGTCACATTCTGAAAAATATTGTCTCAATATGAAAAACACCCATGGCCAACCATGGTCATAGTTGGTCCAACGTCGCATTGTGACAATAATTGTCTCAATGTTTAAGTTTAAAATATTATTTCATAGGATTTTTTAATTTCTTAGGTTTTTTGTTTTAAAATATTAATTATTAGGTTTTATTAATCTCTATTGTTTTTAATATTTCCCTTAGCCTTATTGATCCCTTAGGTTTTTAATATTTATCCCTTGGGTTCACCGATTTCTCTGGCTTATAATATTAAACCCTTGGGTTTATTAGTTCTTTTGGTTTATAGTGTTAATCACACATTGGGTTTATTACTCTCTTTAGTTTAAAATATTAATTCTTAGGCTTTATTAATTTCTTAGATTTTTTAGTTTAAAATATTAATTCTTAGGGTTTATTAATCTCTATTGGTTTTAATATTTATCCGTTAGGTTTATAATATTTATCCCTTGGGTTCGTTGATTCCTTTCGTTTATAATATTAAACCATTCAGTTTATTAGTTCTTTTGGTTTATAATGTTAATAATCCCATTGTTTTATTAATATCTTGTGTTATAAATACTGATTCTTATGATTTATTAATTTATTAGGTTTTTTAGTTTAAAATATCAATTCTTAGGGTTTATTAATCTCTTGTGTTTTTAATATTGATCCCTTATGTTTATAATATTTATCCCTTGGGTTCACCAATTCCTTTGGTTTTTAATATTTAAACCTTTGGTTTATGAGTTCTTTTGGTTTGTATTATTAATAATCTCTTGGGTTTATTAATATCTTTAGTTTAAAATATTAATTGTTAGGGTTTATTAATTTCTTAGGTTTTTTGTTTTTAAATATTATTTCATATGCTTTATTAATCTCTTGAGTTTAATATATTAATTCTTAGAGTTTATTACTTTCTTATGTTTTTGGGTTTAAAGTATTATTTCTCGGGGTTTTTTAATCTCTTGAGATTAAATTATTTATTTTTAGAGTTTTTTTATTCCTTGGTTTATAATATTAATATTTATCCTTTGCTTCACGAATTACTTCGGTTTATAATATTAAACCCTTGGGTTTATTAGTTCTTAGGTTTTTTGTTTTTAAATATTATTTCATATGTTTTATTAATCTCTTTAGTTTAATATATTAATTCTTAGAGTTTATTACTTTCTTATGTTTTTGGGTTTAAAGTATTATTTCTGAAGGTTTTTTAATCTCTTGAGATTAAATTATTTATTCTTATGGTTTTTTTATTTCTTGGTTTATAATATTAATATTTATCCTTTGCTTCACCAATTATTTCGGTTTATAATATTAAACCCTTGGGTTTATTAGTTCTTAGGTTTTTTGTTTTTAAATATTATTTCATATGCTTTATTAATCTCTTTAGTTTAATATATTAATTCTTAGAGTTTACTACTTTCTTATGTTTTTGGGTTTAAATTATTATTATTTCTAAGGGTTTTTTAATCAATTAGATTAAATTATTTATTCTTAGGGTTTTTTATTTCTTGGTTTATAATATTAATATTTATCATTTGCTTCACCAATTACTTCGGTTTATAATATTAAACCCTTGGGTTTATTAGTTCTTTAGGGTAAAATATTAATAATCCCTTGAGATATTGGTAAGAGATATAAACTTATTATAATATTAATAAAATATTATTATTATGTTATAATAGAATTATATTATAGTTTGAGTTAAAACTATTAATGTATTGAAATAATTTAATAATATATTTTTAGTATATATTTTACTATTGAATAATATAATATTATATATTCTAATATATATATATATATATATATATATATATATTTCAAGTTAATATATAGTATGTATATAGTTAATATTATTAATATATTATAAGTAAATATATAAAATATTTTGGTGATTTTAATCATAAATATATAATATCTATTTTGGTGAAATATATGTGCTGGGTAGTGGATATAGGCCTATTGGCGTATATCAACCACATTGGTGAATGTGGTTGTAAATCTATTTCATATAAGCCTATCAGCGTATATCAATCACATTGGTAAATGTGATTGTTCTAGTTATATAAATATGAATAGTAATTTAACTTTAACCATATGACATTTTATTATATAAAAACAATAACATTCCTTCTTTTGACTACCATGATATACAGAAAAAATAAATTTTAAAAATAAATTTAAAAATAAAAAAATAAAATAAAATAAAAAATGATTTTTTTTCACTGTGACAATAATAACATATTATTTAAATTTCATTTCCTTTTTTAACTAACAATATATTATTTAAATTTAAATTCTTTTTTTAACTAACTTAATTTTAATGATAATTATATTTTAGTATATAAATAGGAATTGTAACCTAAATTTAACTTTAATAATAATGATATTTTATTATATAAAAATGATAACATTTCGTTTTTTTACCACTATGATATATAGAAAAAATGATTTTTTTCACTATGACAAAAATAGTATATTATTAAAGTTTTCTTTCAATTTTTTAACTAGAAAATTATAAGAAGAAATATTTATCTAATGGGTAATTTTTATTTAAACTTTATTTTATCGAGGTATTTTTATTTTTTTTACATAAAATAATTTTAGGGGTAGTCTAACTTATAGAGGAAATAGCCCTTTCCATCAAAATTCGACAATACAATTTAAAGATTTTTTTGTTGATTAAAGTACATTTTTGAATGCATAAATATATTCAACGCCATGAAAAACCCCTGGGCACTCAAATTATGGAGATTCAACCATTTAAATTAAAGTTTTTAAAAATCTTTGTAGGATTTTGATTAAAATTAACTAGAAAAAATGTTGTGAAAATGGTCATTTCGTCTATAAGTTAGATTGTGTTTAGTCTAACCTATAGACAAAATGACCTTTTTCACTACATTTTTTAAGGTTACTTTTAATCAAAATATGAAGGAGATTTTTAAAAACTTGAGTTTAAATTGTTTAATTTGTATAATTCTAGTGCCCCAGGGGTTTTTCTAGGTGTTGAATCCATTTATGCATTCAAAATTTTATTTTAAATAACAAAAAATCACATTATTACTTGAAATTATATAGCCTGATTTTGGTGAAAAGTGTCATTTCTTCTATAAGTTAGACTAAGCCAATTTTCTATATTTTTTGTTCCCATATTTTTTTAAAAATGATTCACCCAAATTTTATAACATAAAATTGTTTTACCTTAAAAATCAACAAAATTTAATATATATTATATAAAATCATTAGAAATTTAAATACATTATAAAAATATCACCAAACATGTCACAATTCATAATTTTTATGTTAGGAACTAGTTAGATTTGTCAAAATTTCTACACTTCCAAATAAATTTTCATCCTTAAAAATTTGACATATGTGTGTGTAACACTTATCACGTAAACTTTACCACTTAAAAAAAAAATTACTTCTTACCATATGATTGGAATAATTATAAACATTTATATATAAATTTTGTTTAATAATACAAAACTTACGTTAATAGCAGAATACCCTAACCGCACATAAGTTTTGGGTTTGCATTTAGTTAATACATTTTGACGTACATGATTTTCATGATGAAGTTATCTTGACATTTATATTGAGTCTTTTTCGCATATATCCAAGTTAATTAAACTATGGTTCTAACCCACCGCGGTCATCGCATGTATATTTGATACCTGTCTCAAATTAATTATTTATACCATCTAATCTTGTCAAGTACTGGGAAATTCATTACTTGTGTCAGTAGTTAGATTTGATGGGATCCGTGTTTATGTTTCCAATGGGACACATGCCCTTTTTCTCTCCATCTGATTCCTTTCTGATCGACGGTGGTGAATTTAGCGAGAAGAGACTAGGTATAACCCAGTAGCCCTAACTGTTTTTTCCATAGTTCTGCTTTGGCCGCATGATGAATTGGGTTTGCAACCCTTGAAGCTAAGCGCCAGACTTCGTTGCCTCTTTCTACAATCGCGGTAATCCCGTTAATGGGGTTGCTTAACCAGGTGTATTCCATTTTCTATGATAACCCGTGAATGGATATTATCTCTGCGCCTTTCAATAAGCTGAGATTTGCGAAAAATATTTGCATTGTTCCATGAGCGGGAATGGAGTGTATTTTGTTTGTCCCACTTCAGAAGTTTGGGGAAGTTCTTCCGGCTATTATGCTCACGCAGATGTACTAGACCAAATCCAGTCCCAAAGAACATGTAATTTTTTCGGTTTGATAACATTATGGTTTTTCATTCCAATCAATGTGTTTTTGACCCTCAGTTCATAGTTTTAATGCATCGAGTTTTTAGTCCCCTCACTTCTTCTAGTCTCCCCTTTCTCCAATTCGGCGCTCGGCTTGTCTTATGGAGGATTATTACTATAGGTAAATCAATTTCACAATATTTATCCTTTCGTATCAGTGCTCATATCTTGCAATTGGTTTATGACATTTTAACCCTCAACTTCTATTGTCGGGTTCTCACTCATCCAGCTTGGTGCTCGGAAACATCCATTGAAAGTTCATTAATTTCAGGTAAATATGGATATAAATACTCGTTTTCGGTTACATTTAAGTTTTATTCCTGGTTTAACTTCATTTTCATTCACTTACAGTTCACGTCTCTTGGTATTGCAGATACCCTCTCTTACCGTAAACAGGGACTCCACCCTTCTCTTCTAGGTATTCTTCCATCGAATTCGCTTGTCCGCAAGCTCGCCAGCTTGTTTAGTATAATTACAGTTAGGTTAATAG
Source organism: Pinus albicaulis (assembly GCA_034641835.2). NCBI lineage: Eukaryota > Viridiplantae > Streptophyta > Pinopsida > Pinales > Pinaceae > Pinus > Pinus albicaulis. The sequence goes on along the minus strand of MU968411.1, from coordinate 101,747,501 downwards.
AATTCAAAATTTCTAGAACCATTCCATACATAGTGGTTCTCGGTTAGCTCATAAGAGCCGAAGTCGGTGTTTTCTTATGATTTCTGTAATTATACACAGTTATCCGTAATTCAATTTCAATATTGTTTTCAAGTGGTTTTCCTCTAAACCATTCTCTTTTGGTCTCGGTTGTATTTCCCCAAATCATTTTATGGATTTTTACGAATGTGAAGTTTTGAATATCTATGAACATCTATATTCTTGTTCGACTGTACTATGAAAAATTTTATAGTTTTGTTTAATGTAATATATATTTATTCGAAGAAAATATTGTTGTGTTTAGCAACTGCATTCTCATGGTTATCTTTTCTGTATAGATTTATTGTGATATATGTTTATTATTTTATTTCGCCGAGCCTTTAGACAGTTCGGGTAATTAGCATTTCTTTTGGTATATCTTTAAAAGATTCTTTTTTATTAGAATTTAATTATACAGTAGATGTTTTATTGGCATACTGTAAAGTTCTAGAAACGACAGTTCTTTATCTCTGCATTGTTATTCTCTTAAAATTTACCATCACGGGGCTTTTTCTCGATTCTTGGTTTTGGTGTCTGGACCACCTCCAATACTTGTCCGTGTATATTTTTTAGCAAGAGAAACGATGTGTCCTAGAATTGAGGTTCTACCTTGTGTCCAGAACCAACAATTCTCTCCAAATAGTTTATTGACAAATTTTAGTGGTTCAACTATTTGTCATGAGTTTTACTATTATATTCTTTTCTCAGTAACTTATTATTCCTTTACTTACTATCCATGTTTTCACATTTTGATAGATTTTGATCCATGCAATTTAGTTCTCCATGCAGTCTTTACTATTTTCTAAAGCAATATAATACCACTATATTCATATATCATAGTAAATTTTGTATTTTATTTAACACAGTTACCACTATGTTTACTTTGATATATATAACACGGTTACCTGTTGTTTTTACTCTAAGGATGGGTATATACTATTTTTCCCTTAATAGCATTTCCTTTTTATTTTCACAGCTACCAAACTCAGAAACACATTATAAGATTCACATATAATTTACAGAACCTATAAATAACTTGCTTAATCATAAAGGTATACAGAATCTTGGTCCTTTTCAAACAGTGGTCTTTCATAAAATTGTTGTCCTTGAATCTAACTAAGCACATACCTGTAAATACACTTAATGAAATCATTCCTGTTTAACTTACTGGAACGCACAGTTACTTATCTAAATGTGCAATTCACTGTAGATGTCCACCCAACCTTTAAGAGAGGCGATTACGTCCTTCTCTTTCCCCCGTGCTCCACACCTGAGAGCTACAGGTTGACAATGTTTTCTACTGTGACCTTAGGACCCCAAGTCCAGTCAATACTAGAAATTTTTAGGAACGCTGAGTGGTTTCCACTCTTCTCTACCAGCTCAGTCATTTCCTCACTCTGTTCCTTAGTTTATGAACACAACCCCTTTTCCTCACTGGGATATGCCTTTTATCCTCAGAGGAGTAGGTAACTATTCAAACTATCCAACAAATTCTCAATTCTTGGAATACTTTTACCATCAGTCTTTTTACCTATTATGGTACTAATTTTCCATAACCAATTTTATTTTCATAACAATAAAACAAATAAACTTTTCTAGAAAACAATAATTGTTTTAGTATTCGTTTAAAAAAATAATAACTAAAATGTCATATTACTAGTTAATACCAAATTCAGTTGTCACAACTTCCCCCCCTGGAAGTAACACCGTCCTCGGTGTTTCACTCCAACTCAAGAAATAGATATGGTTAAGCCTCACCTACAAATCCCTCGTCTTCCCAATTAGCCTCATCCGGGCTAAAGTGCTTCCACTGCAATTTAACCTAGGTGATTACTTGCTTCTGGAGCATGATTTCTCTCGTGTCAAGTATATGTTTAGGCTTGACCAAAAACTCACCATTCGGTTCTACCTGCAAAAAACAAAGTTTTTTGTCAAGTTCACATAAAAATTCATGTTTCAAGCTAGGATTGTTCTAATTCTATCCTACCTGAATATTATGCCAATGGATTACATGCTTCGGATCATGTACATATCACTTTAGCAGGGACAAATGAAACACATTGTGCACTCGAATGTGGCTAGGTAAGGCAAATCGATATGCCACAGGTCCTACCCTTTCCAATATATGGAAGGGTCTATAGAACTTGGGGGATAACTTGGCACAAGAGGCCCATCTCAAGGTGCTCTTCCTTGGTTTGATCCTCACATACACATGATCACCCACCTCGAATTCTCGATAAGTCCTTTTCTTATCTGCGTATATCTTTTGCCAATGTTGTTGAACTTTTAGGTTTTGCCTGATCTTCTTTACCTCTGACTCCATCTCAACCAAAATTTTTGGTCCAAGCATTAGTTTCGTTTCAAGGCTTCTCCAATTTATGGGAGTGCGACATTGCAGCCCATATAGAGCTTCGAAAGGACTCATCTTAAGGGACTCTTGATAATCATTGGTGTAAGCAAATTCAACTCGGTGTAAATACTCTTCCCATTTTGTTGGTTGCTGCATCACGTACATGTGCAGCATGTCTTACAAAACCTGATTTACCTATTCGGTTTTTCCATCCGCCTGGGGGTGATAAGTAGTGTTGAAATTACTTTGGGTCCCTGGACCTGCAATTTTTATTTTTTCAGAATGTTGAAGTAAACTTCACATCTTCGTCTGAAATAATAGTCTTTGGGATATCGCACAAGCTGAAAAATTCTCTCATAAAAATATATACTATCTGTACAGTCTTGTAAGTAGACTGTACAGGTATAAAATGTGCAGACTTTCTCAGCCTGTCAATCACCACCATAATAAAGTCATTGTGCCTCTTTGATCATGGAAAACACGTAATGAAGTCTAGGGATATGACCTCCCATTTCTATTCAGGTACTGGTATGGGCTGCAAAAATCCAGCTGGATGTCGATACTTGACCTTGACCTGTTGACACTCCAAACATGTGTTCAAGTATTCAACAATGTTTCTTTTCATACCAGGCCAAAAATATATTTTTCTAATTGCAGTTAACATCTTCTGGTTTCCTGGGTGTCCTGCATAATTACTTCGATGATATTCATTCATGATTATCTCCTTTAGATCCACATAGTTTGGTATATATATCTTTCCTCTAAAGGCTATCATTTGGTCTTTACTAACTCCAAACTCAGAGGTGTTTCCTTGCTTTTTAACCTCTTCTAATTGCTGCCATAAGAATTGGTATTCTGGATCCCTCTGTGCTTCCTCTTTTACTTGATCAAAAAATTTGCATTCAAGCTGGTTATAGCAAAGCTCATAAACACAATACATATTCCTACTTAAGGCATCCACCACTCGGTTTTCCTTACCCTTCACGTGTTGAATATCCATATCAAACTCGCTTAGGAAGGCATTCCATCTTACCTGTCGGTAGTTTAAATCAGCTTGCTTGAAGTAACTGGTTAGGCTACTATGGTCAGTCTTTAGTACAAACTTATTTCCCAGCAGGTAGTGTCTCCATACCCGGAGTGCATGTACCACTGTTGTTAACTCCAGATCATAGGCTGAATATATTTGCTCATGCTCTTTTAACTTTCTTGGCTCATAGGCCACTACCTTCCCTTCCTATGATAAAACTACCCCAACTCCCTCCTTACAAGCATTTGTTTAAACCTCAAATTCCTTGTTGGGGTCAGCTACCCTCAACACTGGTGTAGTGGTCAATAGTTGCTTTAATTTTTCGAAGCTATTCAGGCACTCATTATTCCACTTAAAGACTTTTCCTTTTCTCTGCAAGGAGATGATTGGAAAGGCAATTCTAGAGAACCCTTCAATGAATATTCGGTAGTACCCAACCAATCCCATAAAGGATCGGATATCTGCCACATTTTTTAGAACTCGCCATTCCATAATTGTCTTAATTTTCTCTGGATCAACAACTATCCCTTCTGCTGAAATAACATGGCCTAAGTACTAGATTTCCGTTTTGAAGAAATCACATTTGTTGAACTTAGCGTATAGCTGGTGTTTTCTTAACATTTCCAACACTATTCTTAGGTGCTCCTTATGTTCTTCCTGATTCTTAGAATAGATTAAAATAACATCAATAAATATTAGCACAAAGTTGTCCAAGAAGGGGTGAAATATACCATGCATTAACGTCATAAATGTCGTTGGCGCATTCGTTAACCCAAAGGGTAGCACCACAAATTCATAATGCCCGTACCTAGTACGGAAAGCAGTCTTATGAATATCTTCATCCTTGATCCGGATCTGGTGGTATCCAGACCTTAAGTCTATTTTTTATAATATTGTGGCCCCCTTCACCTGATCAAACATGACTTCAATCCATGGTAAAGGATACTTATTAGTGACTATCAATTTATTAATTTGTCTATAATCCAAACACATCCTCATGGTTCTGTCTTTCTTCATTACGAACAACACAGGTGCTCCCCAAGGGGACATACTCGGACGAATGTATCCTTTGTCCAGCAACTCTTGCAACTACATTTTTAATTCAGTTAGTTCTGGCACACTCATTCTGTAAGGAGCCCTTGAAACTGGTGATGCTCCTGGAATTATAAGCTCAATGGTGAAATCAATATCTCTTCTTGGGAGTAATCTGGGTACATCATCTAGAAACACATCCTTGAAGTCTTGTACCATAGGTATTTTCTCCACCATAGGGGACTTCTCTTTGTAATTGGCATATCCTACCTGGATAGCATAAATCTAACATCCCTTCCTCATGCATTTATTCATTTGAGATGTTGTAATCGGACGCAGCCATAATGGTTTCTTGATTCCCTGAATCTCTTTGTGTGTTCCATCTGGCATTCTGTAGTATATAATCTTTTATTTAAATTCCACCAAAGTCCAATGTTTCTCTAGCCAATCCATACCCAGTCAAATATCATAAGACCCTAATGGCAGTATATTCAGGTCCACATTTAACTGTTGGTCTACAATCTCCAATGTGCAGTTTGGACTTTTGGCATTTACTTTTCTTTTTTCTCCTGTATCTAGTTGTACCAGCCAAGGATTTTTGAATTTCTGAACTTTTAATTTACATAATTCTACTATTTTTGGGTTTACATAACTTAAAATTGCACCTGGGTCAACCAAAACAGAAATAGACTGAGACAGTAACTTACCTTCCAACTCTATCATCGTTGAATGATCATTTTCCTGACAATCTTCCAACGTTGCGTTGATTTGAGGTATGTTTCAAGCTACATCTCCCACTATAGAAGCTTCCTGCAAATCAGCAAATGTTTCACTTCTCCCTCGCCGTGGGAAATTTTTATAATCATGCGCCTCACCACACCCCCAACATTGCAGGGGTGGTTTGGATACTTGTCCTTGCTCAAGTTTGCTAGAAGCCTCAGTAGGCCTCTCTTCAACAGGCCATCGGGTTCTTTGATGATTTCTGCCAAAATTCTTGCTTACTGAACTTCGTGTAGAATTCTTAAAATTGTTACTTCTATCACCCTTGAAGTTTGAATCATTTTTCTGTCCTTTTATTGGCTACCAACCTTTTCCCATTTCCCTTTTTGCCTTGGACTTCTGGTAGCACATTCGTGTGTTACGAATTGCTTCGTCCATGGTCCTACGATTTACAAACTCAATTTGTTCCTTCATGTGGGTTGGCAGACTACTCAGGAATCTTTGAACCTTAGCCTTTTCATCTCTGAGGTAAGGGACATATCTTAATAGGGAAGTGAATTTGGTAATATACTCATCCATAGTCATCTGACCCAGCTTCAAGTCATGGAATTATTTGCATTTTTCATCATAAAAAAATTATGTCAAATACTTATCTTTAAAGTATTGCTGGAATGAATCCCATGTAACATCTTGATCTTCAATGCTGCGAACATTTTTAACCTCCTCCCACCATAGCGTGGATTTTTCTCGCAGCTGGTAAATGGCCAATCTGGCTTTAAGGTTGCCGATGTACTCATACACTTGAAATTACTTATTCATGTTTATCAACCAAGCCTTTGCCACCTCTTCAACTTCTCCATCGAATGTAGGTGGTTTATTTTCTGAAACTCGCCTTGAAGCTCCACTTTTTTCTTCTTAATTTCCTACAGATCGGACACATTTCCAGACTCTACTTCATTATAGTTCATGTTCTTGTTGCTTCGCTATGAAGGGCTCCTGCCCATTCTGTCTGTGGTTTGGTCCTTGGTTTTTCGTTTGTTTTATTCTTGCATACCCCTATCAGGACTGGGTTGTAACACCCCTTGATTCTGCTTATCGGAGAGGCTCTTAAGTATCTTTTCCTGCTTCTGCATCAGACATTCATTGTCACTTATTACACGGACCATCTCCTCCTGCAACTTCTGCACAATACTTAACAATATTTTGGTCTGGTGCTATTGTTCCTCCAACATTCTACTAGTCTGCTGGTGTTGATCTACACTCAACTGAATCCACATTTCAGGATTCATCTCTTGTTGTGTTTGAGGTGTAGGTTCCCCGGTAATCTGAGATGTTTTTTGTGTCGATCCCCTTCTCATATCATCCTTTGCAGTACTACTTCTTTTTTGTGCATTAGTATATACACATTTTAAACTGTTAGGTGACCCCTAGGGTCCCAGTGTGCGAATGTTGCTTTGATACCACTTGTAACACTTATCACTTAAACTTTACCACATAAAAAAAAAAAAAAAAAATTACTTCTTTCCATATGCTTGGAATAATTATAAACATTTATATATACATTTTGTTTAAAAATACAAAACTTATGTTAACAGTCGAATACCCTAACTACACATAAGTTTTGGGTTCGCATTTAGTTAATACATTTTGACATACATGATTTTAATGATGAAGGTATATTGACATTTATCTTGAGTCTTTTCCACATATATTCAAGTTAATTAAACTATGGTTCTAACCCACCGCGGTCATCACATGTATATCTGATACATGTCTCGAATTAATTCTTTATACCATCTAATCTTGTCAAGTACTGGAAAATTCATTACTCGTGTCAGTAGTTAGATTTGATGGGAACCGTGTTTACATTTCCAATAGGCCACCTGCCCTTTTTGTCTCCGTCTAATTCCTTTGTGATTGACGGTGGTGAATTTGGCGGGAAGGGACTAGGTATAACCCAATAACCCTAACCGTTTTTTCCATAGTTCTGCTCTGGCCGCGCGATGAACTTGGTCTCAAGGCTAAGCGCTGGACTTCGTCACCTCTTTCTACAATCATGGTAATCCCATTAATGGGGTTGATTAACCAGGTGTATTCCATTTTCTATGATGACCCATGAATGGATATTATCTATGCACCTGTTCATAAGTTGAGATTTGGGAAAAATATTTTCGTTGTTCCATGAGTGGGAATGGAGTGTATTTTGTTTGCCCCACTTTGGAAGTTTGAGGAAGTTCTTCCGGCCATTATGCTCATGCAGATGTACCAGACCAAATCTAGTCCCAAAGAACATGTAATTTTTTCGGTTTGGTCACATTATGGTTTTTCATTCCGGTAATAGTGTTTTCAACCCTCGGTTCATAGTTTTAATGCATCAAGTTTTTAGTCCCCTCACTTCTTCTGGTTTCCCCTTTCTCCATTTCGGCTCTCAGCTTGTCTTATAGAGGATTATTACTGTAGTTAAATAAGTTTCGCAACATTTATCCTTTCATATCAGTTCTCAGATTTTGCAATTGGTTTACGAATTTTTAACCCTCAACTTCTATTGTCGGGTTCTCACTCAACTAGCTTGGCGCTCGGCAACATCCATTGAACTTTCATTAATTTTAGGTAAATATGGATACGAATACTCGTTCTCGGTTACATTTAAGTTTTATTCCTGTTTTAACTTCATTTTCCTTCACTTACGGTTCATGTCTCTTGGTATTGTAGGTACTCTCTCTTACCGTAAACAGGGAATGTCTATTAACTTGATTGCGGATTCTCAGCTAACAACGCCACCCTGCTCTTCTAGGTATTCTTCCGTCGAATTCGCTTGTTTGCAAGCTCGCCAGCTTGTTTAGTATAATTACAGTTAGGTTAATAGACTTCAGAATTTCTAGACCCATTCCATATACAAAGTGGTTCTTGGTTAGCTCATAAGATCTAGAGTCAGTGTTTTCTTATGATTTCTATAATTATACACAATTATGCTTAATTCAATTTCAGTATTGTTTTCAAGTGGGTTTCCTCTGAACCATTCTCTTTTGGTCTCAATTGGATTTCCCCAACTCCTTTTATGGATTTTTACGAATGTGAAGGTTTGAATATCTATGAACATCTATATTCTCGTTTGGACTGTACTCTGCAACATATTCTAGTTTTGTTTAATGTAATATATATTTATTTGAAGCAAATCTTGTTGTGTTTAACAATTGCATTCTCATGGTTATCTTTTCCTTATAGATATATTGTGATATCTGTTTATTATGGTATTTCATCGAGCCTCTGGTCAGTTCGGGTAATTAGCATTTCTTTTGCAATATCTTTAAAAGAGTATGTTTTATTAGAATTTACTTATACATTAGATGTTTTATTGGCATACTGTAAAGTTCCAAAAACGAGAGTTCTTTATCTCTGCGTTGCTATTCTCTTAAAATTTACCATTATAGGGTTTTTGCTCGATCCTTGGTTTTGGTGTCCGGGCCACCTCTAGTACTTGTCTGTGTATATTTTTTAGCAAGAGAAACAATGTGTTCTAGAATTGAGGTTCTACCTCATGTCCAGAATTGACTGTTCTCTCCAAACAGTTTATTGACAGAGTTCAGTGGTTCAACTATCTATCACGACTTTTACTATTATATTGTTTGCTCAATAACTTATTATTCCTTTATTTGCTATCCCTGTTTTCATGTCTTGATAGATTTTGATCCATTCAATTTAGTTCTCCATGCAGTCTTTACTATTTTATAAAGCAATATAAAACCATTGTATTCATATATCACAGTAACTTCTGTATTTTATTTAACACAGTTACCACTATGTTTACTTTAATATATATAACACTGTTACATGTTGCTTTTACTCTAAGGATGGCTATATACTATTTTTCCCTTAATAGAATTTCCTTTTTATTTTCACAGCTACTCAACTTAGAAACACATTATAAGATTCACATATAATTTACAAAACCTATAAATAACTTGCTTAATCATAAATGTATACAGAATCCCGGTCGTTTTCAAATAGTGGTCTTTCATAAAATTGTTGTCCTTGAATCTAACTAAGCACAGTTACACTTAATGAAATCGTTCCTGTTTAATTTACTAGAATGCACAGTTACTTATCTAAATGTGCAATTCATTGTTGATTTCAAACCAACCTTCAAGAGAGGCAATTACGTCCTTCTCTTTCCCCCGTGCTCCACACCTGAGAGGTACAGGTTGACAGTGTTTTTTGCTGTGACCTCAAGGACCCCAATCCAGTCAGTACCAAAAATTTTCAGGAATTTTCAGGAACGCTGAGTGGTTTCCACTGGTCTCTACCAGCTCAAGAAATTCCTCACTCTCTTCCTTATTTTATGAACACAACCAGTTTTCCTCAGTGGGATATGCCTTTTATCCTTAGAGGAGTAGGTAACTGTTCAAACTATCCAACCAATTCTCAGTTCTTGGAATACTTTTACCATTAGTCTTTTTACCTTTTTATGGAACTACTTTTCCATAACCAAATTTGTTTTCATAACAATAAAACATATAGACTTTTCTAGAAAACAATAATTGTTTTAGTCTTCTTTTAAAAAAATAATAACTAAAATGTCATATTACTAGTTAAAAACTAGTTAATACCAAATTCAGTGTGTAGTCAAACTTATAGATGAAATAAGATTTTTCAAGACATTTTTATGGTTAATTTTAACCAAATTCTAGGAGATAGTTTTAAAATTTTGACTTTAAGTTGTTTAATCTACAGAATTTAAGTGCCCAAAAAGGTTTTCAGGGTGTTGAATCCATTTATGCATTAAAAATGTATTTTAAACAACAAACAATCTTGATTGAAACTGTATAGGCGGATTCTGATGAATAATGCTATTTCGTCTATATTAACATAAATACAGACTACACATTTTTAAAATACCATTTATTTTAACATACACAAAAATAATTATAAATCCCATGGCTAACCCATATATATATATATATATATATATATATATATATATATATATATATATATATATATATATATATATATATATATATATGACTTTAAGTTGTTTAATCTATAGAATTTAAGTGCCCAAAAAGGTTTTCAGGGTGTTGAATCCATTTATGCATTAGAAATGTATTTTAAACAACAAACAATCTTGATTGAAGCTATATAGGCGGATTCTGATGAATAATGCTATTTCGTCTATATTAACATAAATACATACTGCACATTTTTAAAATACCATTTATTTTAACATACAAAAAAGTAATTATACATCCCATGGCTAACCAATATATATATATATATATATATATATATATATATATATATATAATTTTTCATGTATACCTTTTCCACCTCTAATAATTAAGCATATCATGCACTAATGTAATAATTAAATTATGGGAATAAAGATTAGGTGAATCTTACTAGGTTTCAATATACAAATTATGAAATAGTGATATTTTTATAAAGTATTTAAATATTTTGTGATTTTATATAATGTCTATAATCCTTTGGTCATTTTTAAGATAAATTAGTTTTATGCTATAAATTTTGGTCAAATTATTTTTGAAAAATATGAAAATTAGTGATTTTTTTTGGAAAAATATAGAAAATTAACCTATTTGTAAAATTTAGCCTTTAAAATTGCCCCCATCTATTAGTATTTTTTACTATTATTATTTTTAAAACTGCCCCATCTACTAATATTTTTTACCATTATTATTTTTTAAAATCTCATGTACATCTCTTCCACTACCCCAATAATTATGCATGTCCTGGACTAATGCAATAATTACACTATGGTAATAATTTATATATATTCCCGTGAACATACTAATAAAAATTAAAGTCCTCAATAAAAAATTATTTTATCTAAAAAAATGAAACAAAATTTTGATAATCTACTGTTTTTGTCATAGTGAAAAAAAAACCATTTTTCCATGTATTATGGTGGTAAAAAACAAAAAAAAAATGTTATCATTTTTATATAATAAAATATCACTACCATTACTGTTAAATTTAAGTTAGTAGTCAAATTTATATCATAAAATTTCATTATCGTTAAAATTATTTTTACGTTACTATTATTAAATGAAAATATTTATTTTTATAAATGAATTTGTTTATATTAGTTTTTCTCATCAGCTATAAGTTTAATGGAGCTCTCTTGAAACATTGTCAATATTTTTTTTAGAGCGGAAATCATTGTCAATCGCAATCACTGTGATAAAGGTTCCAAGAAGCATTGATTGTTTCTGATTGTTTCAATCCAAAGATTGAAGATTAAATTTGTCCAAAAAAACATAGGTAAGAAAAGATTTATGTTTCAATTTATTTTTGGTAAAATTTCATGTTTTTGAATTAGTTTTTATTATGTATTCTTTTATTACACTCTGCACCATATTTTAAAAATTATGATTACTGAAGAGTTGTTAATTAGATATAAAGAATGTATATGATCTCTTGTGCTTTGTCAGGAATTATGTAATGGATATCAATAAACCAAACAACCTTAGAAATAGATTGTGATATATGTCAATTTTAAAATTGTGCTTAAAAATGTATTCATGCCTAGGTGAAATAAATGTGTGACCCTTTTAAAAATTCTATGTAAACTTGCTCAAGTTGCATAAAATATAATTGATGTGGATGCATGAGAGAAATGCAACACTGGTACCAAATGCAACACTGGTACCAGTTGTTTTCTGGATTGTGACACAGAAGATTTACTGAAGCGGATTCACTGTGCTTTCCATTTTTTTTAACTGTGATTTTGGTTTCGGTTTCCTTGTTGTACTTATGTATTTATTGTGGGTAATTTAGTTACAGGTTTTTTATAATGAAGCAATTGTTTACTGTTTACTATGGCAAATTCCAGTGTTTATATATATGTTTTAAATTATACGAAGATTTGAGTGATATGATGTTTACTATGGCCTTGGCAGAGTAGCTTATCTTTGTTTATCTTTAGTTAATTATAAGGAAGGCTAAAAGGGTTTGGAATGGCCTTTTCCTTGGAAATTTTGATGTACAGCAGATATTAAGAGAAACTTGAATGAAATTTTCTATAGGGCTATGGTCAAGAGAAAGTTGGCTAATTCTAGTTTTCAATTTTGAATGGAAATAATGTAGTAGATGTTAGCCATTGTTTATAAATATTACTTATATGATTTATGTTAACATTTTGGCAGAGTGTTGACGCGGAAATATTTTTGGCCAACAGTAAGGGATCTTCCCGGTATAAAGTCCCAATTAGACTCTAAACCGCTTGTGATAGGGATTCCGTATAAGAAGAAAATGCAGATGATTTAATCAGCACGATATCAGATACATAAGACAAAAATATTCGCAATGTTAACTCATTAACTCCCATCAGATCCAAGGGTGGAATCAAAACAAGTGCTTGTATTCATTCATAAAGAGTGTATTCAATGCTATACAATTATATGCTCCTTTGGAGTCCTCGAAAAAAGGTCCTTTACAATTCCCTGGAGGGAGTATTTACAAAAAAAAATCGACCCTTGGATATCCTTGACTTTTTGCCTTCCCGACCGTTGGTTTAATTTGCGACTTGCGACCTCGACTGTGGCTACGACCTGCGACCCTTCAGTTGTTGCGACCTGCGACCTTCTCTTCTTGCTGCTATCTATAACTTTATCATGGAAGTAGTTGGGTGATTGCGAGGCTCGGGACATTTATCTGCTGCTGCTCTTTGAGGTAGGTCTACCAAGCCTGATAATCTGCAGCTACTAGGGAGACCTGAGGCATATCTTCTCTTAACCTGTGAAGAAATTTAAGGGCATTTGGAATCAAAGTTTCCCTCTTGACTGTGATCTAATTCGACAAGGAGGCCAGTTTAGTGTATATCCGGACCGGTGTCACAATGAATTGAACCATGTTTTCTCTCAACGCCAGCAGGTCTTGCGAGGCAGCTGCTTGCCTCATGGGCTGTAAAAATGTTTGGATAACATTGGATACTTCTTCCCATGTTTTCTATTCTACAAGTGTACCCAGGGAAGGGATGTGGTGTACCTCGGCCATTGAGTTGATGCCACTAATAAAATGTTCATATGATGACATTACTTTCTCCAGATCCTTGATGAGATTTTCCTTGGATTGTACCTTTATCTGGATTTTAACTTTGTCATTCTGGGTGGCAATCCAATCTCTTCTAGGAAATGTGGCCGAGGCTTGTGGTACCTACTAAACCACTCCAATATCTTATCCAATGTAGTAGAGGCTTCCTTAAGCTACATGTTCCTCCTTTTAGTTTTGGCCTGTGCCTTCGGTAGAGGCGCTACCATTTGTTTTATGGTAAACATTTCTTCATAAACCTACTTCATGGAGGCCTCCAAAGTGACTAGCTCTCCCTGTATAGTGAGTGATATTTCATTAGAAGGGGTATCCATGGTTTGAAATTTTCTGACCTCCTCTTGTAGCACCTTCTTTTCTTACTTTGCTTTGGTCGTCTTGAGTTCAGAGGTATGCAGCCTGTTCTATAAGGACAGAATTTCTCTGCTCATCTTGCTCACGTTCTCCTCTGTAGCTGCTGCAAAAGCGGTACCGGCTGATGCAATCATGACTGGATTAGTCTTGGTGTCCAAGACTATATAATTTCTTGTAGTGACTGCAAGGGGTGTCGCAGGGTCTCGTGCCAAACATCTCCTCTTTTCCTACCTAAACTTGTGTGTGAATTGATCATAGGTGAGTCTGGTGAGATCGAGCACTCCCTCATCTAGATCTTTGGAGGTACCCAATTAGGAAAGGGTGAAACGAACAGGAGTTGTCAGAGGTATCTTGATGGGTGGCAACTCTGTTTCGTCCCTTATTTATGAGAACAGAGTCCTACTTCCTTCGGCTCCTGCTTTGTCCGGTTCTTCCTTCAGCTGGTGCTCTGCTTCTGCCTTATCCTGTTCTTCCTTTAGCCAGCACTTTGCTTCTGCCTTGTCTTGTTCTTCCTTTAGCCGGCGTTTTTCTTCTGCCTTGTCCTATTTTAACTTCAACTAGTGCTCAACTCCCATATTTTCTTCCTCCTCTTTCCTCTTCTGTTCCTCTTCCTTGTTTTTGCGGTTTTCTTTTGCCCGCTTCTTCGTCTGCTCTTCTTTCAATTGTTTCTTTCGCCTGTCTTCTTCTTCCTTGGCCTTTTCCTCAGCTTCTTGTTGAGTTTCAACCTATTTTCCCTTTTTCTGGGAGGAGGGGTTAAGACCAGTGCCGGTCCTAGGCTTCTTGGCCTTTGATGATGATGCTCCTCCCAGCGTATGAATTCTCTCTTCTAGAGTCTGATCATCCTGGCTAGTTTATTCTTTTGGGGTGGCCTCTCTGTCCTTGTTATACCAGTTCCTGATTCTGTCTTCGGCAGGGCACTCGGTATGCTGGTAACTCCATTTGAATTTGGCCTGCTTATAATGGGTTGGGATGATTCTCTCAGGATCATATGTCTGGTGCGCCAAAGGGGGTAAACAAAATCCTCTGATTTGTTCAGCCTCTGCCTCTACTTCCCTGAAATCCTTCACCATTTATGCACCGATATTGAGAGGCGGAGTGAGCCATGGCTTCTTCTTACCCTTAGTTAGAACTTTTTAAAATCCCTGTGACATTTGGTAGCATACCTCTTGGAGGAGGAGCTTGTCGGTGATGAATTGGGGCAGCGCATGAGGAGCCTTAAGCGACCCGAAAACTCGGATGAAAGTACCCTCTGCGTTAGGGAACTAGTGTGCTACTTGGGTTATTGTCTCTATGGCACGCCAGGACATACATGGGGCGTCTATTCCAAATAGTTTCCTGTAGAGGGAGGGGATGAATTTGTGTGAAATCGACTATATGTATTGCTTGTACCTAGAATCCCAGAACACCATTAGATATTTGTGAATCGAACCGCCATGCTCTGGGTCCTAGTTGTGTGACCACCCCTCAAAATGGCACCTGGAGCACACTACATCTAGGAGATAGGATGCCATATAAAATTCTCACGCATACCCTTCATCAGGTGCCAGTGCTGCAAATATGTTTGACCTAAGGGTGGCTATTATCATGTTCGCCCAGTTGAAGCGGGAACCGTACACAGTGACAGCGTACATTAACTTAGACCGAAGAGCCATTGAAGAAGGTGGAATCTGGGCGGACATACATCCTACATAGCATTGTGGCTATGAATTTGTAGACCTTCCTGAGACGTGACATCTAATACTCCTAATCCTTCTTGAGACTAAAATTTTCTGGGTCTTCCCACCATCCTTTTAAAGTTTCTAATATAGGAACTGCATGAGTAGTGGCCCATTCATCGGTGAAGTTCTGCTCTTGGGAGGGAAGCGCATAATATATTTCCGCATTTTTTCCTTTTATATTGGCAAATGTCTTTCCATTGTGATCCCGAATAACCTAGATCTTGGGGTCAACCCTTTGCAAGATCTATTTGATCAGTTCTGTGCACGGGAATATAGGCAGGTGAGATGCTACGTAGTAAAACTTGGATCATTTAACCTGAACATATGCCTGTCAAATAGGGAGGTCCTCCGGAAATTTGGTCTGCGTAAACTCTTTGTAAATATGGTACCATCTCATGTTGTCCCCTTTACCGACAATGCAGGCTGTGTCTCCATAGATGGGGGGAAACGAGATAGGTCTTTCCTCCTCCGAGATCTCTATCTCTGGACTTTTTTTCCTCTTGCGAACTGCCAGAGGCCCCATGTCACTCGAGGCTAACGAGATGGATACACAATCCATTTCGGCTTCAATCTCCCCTGGCATGTTCATGAAACAATCCCACGATAAGATAGATGTCATAATTTATAAATATGTGAGCTACTCTTATCCCTGCTTAATTATTTTCAAGGAAATGGGTGAACCTACGACCTGGCATCCTTACCACTTGATTGCTCGGTTGCTAGGTCGCGTTGTCTTAAAACTCGACAGAGGGGTGACCTAGCAACCTAGCGACTTGTGACTAGGTCGCGAGGTCGCAGGGTCACAGGGTCACGATGGGCGGACTCTTTTCGGAAGTGTGACCTAGAAACTCGCGACTGGGTCACAAGGTCACTGAGTAGCTGGGTCGCATCACTCTAAATTTTCCATGATATGTGACCTAGTTTTTCTGCAACTTAGTGACAAGGTCGCAAGGTCGCGGGGTCACTCTAGTGTTGTGTGGACGTGCAGAGGAAAAAAGGCTTAGAAAACGCACATGTTTTCCACAAGATCGTCGTACAAGGTTGTAGGAGTCTTCATAGGTGAGTTAGGCAAGGTCCTAGGGAGGGGGGAAGGGACAGGCAAGCTTAACACAAGATCTGAAGAGAAAATGAAAGAGGGGAGGTTTGCAGAGGGATTTCCAATGGGTTTGGTCAAGATCATAACAGGGTAAAAATAGGCCAGGGTAAGGGAAAAAATAGTAACAATTACCCTAGAAAAGAAATAGCAGGAGGATCAGGCACTTACCAGGGAAAATCGCGCTCCAGTTGGCTTGTCAGAGGCATTTTCTTTTTCTCTATTGCGCAGGTCAAATGCGACCTATGCGACCCTTCTATATATAAAGGGGTCGCATGTGTGGGAAATTAATGAGGGTCGCAAGGTCACAAATGAGTTGAGTTAATGAGATGTACGACCTTGCGAATCTGCGGCCTTGCGACCTCAGGGGTCATGGGGTCGCAGGGTTGCGAGGTCGCTGATGTTTGATTTCAGACTGATGTGTGACCCAGCGACTTGGCGACCTAAAGGGTCGCAACTTAGGAAAGTTAACCATATTTGTGAATTAGTGGCCTGAGGTTTAGAAAAGGTGAATTTAGGTCTGATTTCTCTTTTTCACAAGTATTAGGGGCTCAAAAATTTAAGGAGAGAAAAATTTTGGAGGGTGTTGTAGCAGCTACAACAAATGGTGATTCACTGGTAGGACCCAGGATCTCTACTGGTGCTTCATCGAGTGGGGGGTGGGGCTGAGCCTGCTAATCCTTCCATTTCGTGGGTCCTACTACTTTTTTCCTTGGACCTTGGGTGTACGCTCCACCTATCTGCATGTCCCAGGGTGTGGGCATATCACAATTCATTCTAGGAGATTGGACGGAAAATGTTGGAGTCACCTCAAAGATTTCCAGGATCTGTTATAATTATTTCATCCTCATTTTGTTTCTCTACTACCAACGAACCTAATGGTCCCAGTGGAGTCACGAACGTTGCTCCACTGCTAGCGAGCCTGTTCAGTACCCTAGCGGAGTCGTCGCATCGCCTCTCTGCGCAAGAATCCTTTCTCAATCCTTTACCCTTATTCATGTGCTAGTTTGCACTTATTTAAAATGTGCTCGAGGCACTAATTTGACTATTCTCAAGGCACTTATTTAATAGTGGCAATTTTTTTCCTTGGGCGGATGAGGGATCCCGACTTATTTTTCTTGCAAGAGAGGTTGCTCATAGTCTATATGAGGACCTTTTGGGTTTTCCTGGATTTCTTTTTGTCTCCTTCGATTAGCTCTGTCCCTTTTCCATCTAGTGACCGATCACACCAATACTTTCCTTTGTACCACAATTCCCCAGGCCAGCATGTTAGGCATGCTACTTGTGATTGGTGCCTGGAACTTAGTTGTGTTTTCCCCATTGAATGCATATCACAGGCAGGCTCGTGTCCCTTTTGAGTTTCAGGGGCGCTTCTTCACCAGCACAGATCCTGACACAACATTTCCAATTGAGTAACCTTTACATCCTTCCTTCAACATTGGGATGCTACAGGGGACAGGGTCAATGGGATCCTACTGGGAACAAGCGGTTTATTTAAAACAAAACAAAACTGAGAATAATATTGCAAAAATAACAAAAGAAATGAAACAAAAACAACAAAAGACATATGGTACAGGGTATGACGACATCCCCCACAGGGCTGTCTAGTGAAATAGTGTTTAGGTTCGTGCCCATTTACCGGGAGGACCTCAATTCTCCCCTCAAGGGTTTGTAGCTTGTAGTTGTGAGAGCTAATTTTTTCTTTAATATGGAAGGGACTTGTCCATAGGGCCTGGAATTTGGAGTGTTTTCCTTTATCTTCGTGAGCTTTGTTCCACTTGAGGACCAGGTCACCTACTTCAAAATATTTGTTTCTGGCAGACTTCTTGTCAAACCATCATTTTATTCGACTTTGGTGGATGGTGAATTTTTCCTGGGTTTTCAGCCTTTCCTCCTTCGGCTTCAATAATGTGTCTATTTGGGCTTAAAAGGTAGGGCAAGGGGTGTCGTGAATCTCTTGAAATAATTGAAGGGCTGGGAGAGATAACTTGGGAGGAAGAATAGCTTCTTTTCCATACACAAGAAAAAACGGGGAGGTCCCCAAGGATGGCTTGGGCGTGACCCGATCAGCCCATAGGGCATTGTGGAGAGCGTTATGCCAATTTCATTGTTGGGACAGCAAAGTCTTTTTGATGATGCGGATGAGGTTCTTGTTAGTTGACTCGGCTAACCCATTTCCTTGGGGGTGATAATTGGCATAATGTTTCAGCACTATACCGTTTTCTAGAGAAAAATCATATAATTTCAAAGATGAAAAATATGTTGCATTATAAAAAACAAGGGAGGTTGGAACGCCAAACCTTATCATGATGCATTGGTTGATGAAGGTTATTACCTCTTGATCGTTGACTTGACGCAATAGTATCGCTTCAACCCACCTTGTGAAGTAGTCTGTGGCAGTGAGGATGTATCTATGTTGCTTGGAAGAGTGTGGCAAGATTTCCCCAATCACATCCAGCCCCCACTGCTGAAATGGTTCTTCCACTGTGACAGACTGTAATAGGGCAGAAGGTCGTATTTCTCTATTTGTGAACTTTTGGCATTGTTGGAATTTCTGAACATAGGCATGCGCATCTTTGAACAGAGTAGGCCAATAGAAACCGGCTTGCATGATCTTGTGAGCAGTGGTATCCCCCGCATAGTGTCCACCTGTCAGACCATCATGGAGTTCCGCCAAAAATTTCTATGCCTCATCATACTCCAAACTGCGTAGCAGGACATTGTTGTGGTGCTTGCGAAACAACTTACCCTGCACCAGCTGGTAGGATACAACTTTCAATATTAATGCGCATATTTACTGAGTGGTTAAAGTGGGGCCCATGGTACCATGTTTTAAATATTGTTGGAGATCTATGTACCATGAGGAGGTATCGTGCCGGGATGTGCTGGGATGTGCTATCAGATTGATACATGTCGATCTCGTGTTCCCAATTATCTTCTTCACTGCTCCGTGAGTCTGATGCCTCTGCAGCCATCCAACATAATCCTTGTCCCTTTATAGTGTGTGCTAGATTGAATTCCAGGTCATATTCTTGAAGTCACGTCATCTAGTTGCCTCGTCTCTCGCCCAGCTCCTGTTGTACAAATAGTGAGCGAACAACTGGGTGAGGCATGAAGATTGTGACATAAATCTTCAAAATATACGGCCTGAAGTGTTTAACTGCCTTATATACTGTGTAAGATTTTTTGTTAATATCTGGATAATTCAACTCGGCGCCTTGTAACCTAGCGCTCATAAATGATATAGGCCACTCATCATTGTTGTCATATTTCTGAGTGAGGATGGCGGCCAAAGATGAATTTGAGGCAAAGGTATACAAGATAAATCCTTTGTTGAAATCTGGACTATGAAGAGCGGGTGCTTCCGTGATGGCTCGTTTGATGTTATCAAATGCTTCTTTCTCAGGAGGATTCCATTTAAAGTTAGCATTTTTCTTAATCATGCCTTGAAATGGTTTCACGATTTGGGAAAAATCTGATATAAATTTGCGGACGAAGTTGATTTTGCCAACGAAAGACTGCATAGCTTTCTTACCACTTGGAGGATGTATTTGAGTGATGAATTTCGCACATTTTAGATCCACTACTATGTTGTCTCAAGTTATTATGTGCCCCAACAATTTTCCTTCAGAGACGACGAAAATGATTTTCTTTGAGTTCAGTGAGATCCCATATTTCCGACACCTTTCAAAAATCTGCTTGAGTTGGTGTAGGTGGTCAGATCTGCATTTTGAAAACACGGTGACGTCATCAAGGTATACTACCACGCTTTTCCCAATGAGGCCTCTGAAGGTGATGTCCATGGCTCTTTGGAAGGTGGTGTCGGCATTAATTAGGCCAAAGGGCATGCGTTTGAATGCGAATGTTCCCCATTTAGTTCTGAATCTAGTTTTGAGCTGATTGGGCTCAGCCACTAGTACTTGATTATACCCTGAAAACCCATCCAATAGAGAGAACATTTTGGACCCTGATACAGCTTGAAGGATTTTCTTCATAAGGGGGGACCGGATAGTTGTCCTTGTCGAAGGCTCTTTTTAAATTCAAGAATTCTACGCACAAACGGATTTCGTCATATTTCTTGCAAACAGGGACCAAGTTTGACACCCAAGTCGAATGTCTAACTTTGAAAATTATCCACGCATCCAAGAGCTTCTTTAGTTCCTTTTGGATCATCGGTTCCAAGGTGGGGTGTAATTTTCTCAGTTTCTGTTGGAAAGGCTTCACTCCTTCCCTCATGGGTATCACGTGCTAGATGATCCATGTATCATAAGTTCGTAGCTCATCATATGTCCAGGAAAACACATCTCGGTATTTCTTAAATAGTCCGGCGAATGCTTGCTTCAACTGAGGGGTGCACTCATTACGCAGATTGACGAGCTTGGGGTCCTTGTTTGTCCCAAGATTAATTTTTCAGTGCACTAATGTGGAACTTTTCACTTTCGTGTTTGGGGGCCCTCAGAAATGGTTTTATGGGTTGAACAACTTTTCGAGTGACACGATCCCTTTGGGTATGGGATTTTCTTTCTGATCTCGTAGTTCCTCTTGAAAAACTAGATCATGATCCTCTTCTTCTATAATCACATCTTTGGATACGTCTGTACTGAGCATGAAATCCAGTACCTGTTGGTCATCATTGAAAATGTGCAAATTAGTAACATTATCTGGTACTAATGGCTTGTAAATAACTTCAATAGAAAATCCATCTCTAAGTGGGGTGAACCTAGCGGCAGCGTTGGCGAGTGTATCGGCTATTGCATTATGCATTCTAAGTACAGATTTGATACCGAAATAATCAAAAGCAAAAATTAAAAACCATACCTCTTGTTGGTAACCTTTCAGATGTGAATCCAAGCAATATATGGTGTTATATACCTAACGAGTGATAATCTCAAAATTGCCAATTACCTTTAAACAATGAACTTTTAGATTTATATCCTTTTTGAGTCTGAGCAGCAATGCCTCATACTCGGCTGTATTATTCGTGCAGTGGAACTCTAACCGGCAGGAAATTAGAAACCTGTTCTTCTAAGGTTCTAGCAAGATACAGCCTGCGCCAACCCCGTCATGGGTTTTGGAACTGTCATAGTACAAGGTCCATATTTCATCTTCTAATTTGAAAAGGTTGTCCGAGCACATTGGGGATGTAATCGAGGCAGCAGTTTCTAATGGGTCCTTCATTGAGGTGGAGGAGTTTTCAGTGACCAGAATTAGCTCAGACTAGATGTCTTGAGTGACTAGAGATTGGGGAGTTTGATAGCACCCAAAAATGGATTCTAAGAAACACATACCAAGCTCTTCTTGTGAAAAACTAACTGTTTCGTTAGTTGCACCCAGGTTAGTCACAGTGCATTTCATGTACAGCTCACTTTCGACCCGGATTTGGTTATTCCTACCCTTGTACGAGAGCCAAAGGTGGGACCAATCAGTGGAAAATTATCCCTGCAACTTGCTAGACCAATCTCTACTCAACAGAAGGCCATAGGCCTCAGGGATATACACGGTTACTATGTTGATGCACTAATGCACTCTAGAATCATAGGATAGGCGGATGATGACATTGTTTAATTCGCCTGTTGCAGGGACTTGAGATATGTCGAGTTGGATGATCCTGGCATCAGTTTTCTCAGGGCGGATATTTAACTTCTTGCATACGGATAAGGGCATCACATTCGTGAATGCACCATAATCGACGAGGAAATCATGCACATTGAAGTTAAAGATCTTGAAGGAGAGGAGGAAAGGTGGTGTGGATCCCCTGAAGTTGGAATTTACGGCATTTACAATGGATTGGGGACCAGCAGCTGTTTGGGCAGATGTGATGCTCATGGGTTTGGTCGCCGGTAGATTGGAAAAGGCCTTAAGGATAAGATCTCGTTGGTTAGCAATGAAAGCGAGCTCGTAGAGAGAAATATTGGCCTGGGTCTTCTTCATATCCTCGGTAATGTTATACCCAAAATTTGTGTGTGAGGCAAGTTCAGTGGTGTTTTTAGGGGAAATTGATGAAGCTTTAGCCTTGGGGCCTTCTCAAGGATTAGTTGGACTAAATTTCTTAGGGGTCTTGTTTTGGTTTTCTGCATTTAGTGGCAGGATTTTCCATAAGAAAGCTTTTATTTTTTCTTCAAAGGACTGATCAGGGACCGGGCCTTTGCTCCTAAAGTCATAGTTTTGAGGGGGTTTATATTTAGGGTTGTAAGCCAAGTTTATCCCAGTTTTGGAAAGTGGAGACTCCCCACGGATGACCTCAAAAGCGAGGACAGTGGAACCTACATCTTCATCCAGGGGGGAGGCCTCCTCATTGTCTGAGATGGTCTCCTCTTCTAGATCCCCGGGGGTTTGGTCTTCCAAAAGTTAATTCACCATGGCGGTCATGCTATTAATCCACTGGGGGCAAGTTTTCTTTGAGTGGGAGGCTTAATGGAAAGAACAAAAATTTTCCTTGCCGATTTCTTCAACGTTGAGGCTAGCACTTGAGTTTGATGGGGGTCGGGTCACAGTAAGGCTATTCCTTCTGAAGAAAGGTTTATGTGTTTTAGCAGCTGTGATAGAATCATTGTTCTTCCTCTTCAGATCGGAGACTTCATTGGTCAGTAACTGGAGGGATTTTGTGATACTTTCGAAATCAAAGGGGTCCTTATATTTGTCTCCAAATTTATGATTTGAGGATTGGGCTCTCTTCGTGGTTGGCTTTTGATCATCTCGTCCTTCATGTTCGATGGCTCCTATGGATAGCATATCTCTTTCGACAGCTAGGACGGTGTTGTAATTTTCCGCTAGACTAGCTCTAGCTTCGCGCTTCACGAATACGGCAATATCCTGAGAGAGAGCCCGAGTGTAGTAGTCGACGGTGCTGGAATCGTCTAAGGCCATATTCGGCGGGAATTTGTTCAAGATCGTAGTAAAGCGTTGATTGAAATCTTTGAATTTCTCTTTTTTTCTAACACTTCAAAGCACTAATTTCTATGAGGAGCATGGAAGGAGTTGTGTCTTCCAAATACTTTTGAAGGAAAATACCACGGAATTGCTCCCAAGAAGAGATGGAAGCAACAGGGAGGGATTGGTACCAAGTGGCGGCTTTATTCTCTAAATTATGGGGAAAAATACGACATGCTACATCGTCAGATTGTACTCTCATCCTTTGTAAGGCCAGGTAAAATTTTCTTATGTGATCTTCGGCCAGCATACCCTTTTCGGGGTCAAACTTGGGGAGATGCTTCCTCGGATGCTGGGGCATCTCATGGAGGGGACCATGGAGGGCTAAAGGAGACTGTGTCATCCAAGATAGAGGATTCACATGCCTAGCCTATTGGTGGTGTGGTATGTAAACACACCCTATTTCACTTTCAGACTCACTCCCTATGCCTGACCCGGATGCTTCGCCTTCATGATGGGACTGCATGTCCTGATTCCTCCCTCGGTTCCCTATATATCTGATATTTCTCCAATTATAAAGAAACAAAAATTTATTATGGTTTCTATGGTGATGGTGGTGGCCGAGATTTCGGCCTTGTCCATGGCCCCTGTTCCCTTGGCCTCTATTTCCACTGCCCCTCCTGGCTCCTCCTCCAGGTGGGTCATTTGGTTGAATGTTATCATTCAGATTTTGGTCCAGTTGAGGGTTGGTGTTGGGTCATGGTTCGGTGATTTCAGGGCCACTCTCTTCCGCCCTCGGAGGCTGTACGGGGGTTCTTTAGAATTCTACTCAACTGCGTCCACATAATCTTTGATCATAAGACCCACAAGCTGAGGTAGGGAGTTAACAAGGGTTCCTTGGCGAGTGTGGTTAGCTGCGAGAGTTCTAGGATTGGCCAAGGAACTAGTGACCGGGGCTTGCTGTAAACCCCTGACAAGGTTGTGGGCGATAGGGCACAGGGCCCTTACTTACTCTAAAATGACCTCATATTAAGGGGCTTCCTCCTCCTGGGAATTTTCGAAGGGTGGAGGACTGGTATTTTCATACATGATCTCCTCTTAGGGAGTTTGTAACGGGATGTTACTTGTGTGCTGGGAGCCTGCCATTCAACCCCTCCTTCTAGCACCAAATCTATTGACGCGAAAATATTTCCAGCCAACAGTAAGGGATCTCCCTGGTATAAAGTCCCAATTAGACTCTAAACCGTTTGTGATAGGGATCCCGTCTGGGGTGCGGGTCCAGCTACCGCTGAATACGCCTTTTCTTAGACACGAACGAGCTCTGTAGACCTGTGAACACACATCTATCTGGATGGTACAATGAAAATGGTTGATGAGTCTTAAAAAACATAAACACTATGAATAGCAAGATGATTTCAAAAGCATGTAGCCAAGGAAGTATTGTTAGCAGCACATCATCAGGTTCATTCTTGTAAAAAGTTGTTCGAACCACAAAGGAAATAGTTCTTCATGGTTAGAGCACCGTTCACTTCCCTAAGCGGTTTCCAAAGATGAGATAAATGTCAGTAACATAGTTGCTTAACATTTCCTATATAAACAACTTTACATCATTAATAACATTTAGTGAGCTGAATGTATAAATGATATAAGCGGAAAACGCATATGATTTAATCAGCACGATATCAGATACATAAGACAAAAATATTCACAATTTTAACACATTAACTCCCATCAGATCCAAGAGTGCAATCAAAACAAGTTCTTGTATTCATTCATAAAGAGTGTCTTCAATGCTATACAATTCTCTACTCCTTTGGAGTCCTCGAAAAAAGGTCCTTTATAATTCCTGTAAGGAAGTATTTATAAAACAAAATTGACGCTTGGGTATCCCTGACTTTTCACCTTCCTGACCATTGGTTTACTTTGCGACTTGAGGGAAATTGTGACTTGCGACCTTGGCTGTGGCTACGACCTGCGACCCTTCAGTTGCTGCGACCTGTGACCTTCTCTTCTTGTTGCTATCTGTAACTTGATCATGGAAGTAGTTGGGTGATTGCGAGGCTCGGGACATCTATCTGCTGCTACTCTTTGAGGTAGGTCTGTCAAGCTTGATAATCTGTAGCTACTGGGGAGACCTGAGGCATATCTTCTCTTAACCTGTGAAGACATTTGAGGTAATTTGGAATCAAATTTTCCCTCTTGACTGTGATCTGATTCGATAAGGAGGCTAGTTTAGTGTATATCCGGACCAGTGTCACAATGAATTGAACCATGTTTTCTCTTGACACCGAAAGGTCTTGCGAGGCGGCTTCTTGCCTCATGGGCTGTAAAAATGTTTGGATATCATTAGATACTTCTTCCCATGTTTTCTCTTCTCCAAGTGTAGCTAGGGAAGGGATGTGGTGTACCTCGGCCATTGAGTCAATGCCACTAATAAAATTTTCATATGTTGACATTACTTTCTCCAGATCCTTGGTGAGTTTTTCCTTGGATTGTACCTTTATCCGGATTTGAACTTTTTCATTCTGGGTGGCAATCCAATCTCTTCTAAGCAACGTGACCGGGGCTTGTGGATACCTACTAGACCACTCAAATATCTTGTCCAATGCAGTAGAGGATTCCTTTAGCTATGTGTTCCTCCTTTTAGTTTCGTCTTGTGCCTTCAATAGAGGCGCTACCATTTGTTTTATGGTAAAAATTTCTTCATAAACCTGCTTCATGGAGGCCTCCAAAGTGACTAGCTCTCCCTATATAGTGAGTGATATTTCATTAGCAGGGGTATCCCTGGTTCGCAATTGTCTGACCTCCTCTTGTAGCGCCTTCTTTTCTTGCTCTCCTTTGGCCGTCTTGAGTTCGGAGGTCTGCAGCCTATTCTGTAATGATAGAATTTCTCTGCTAATCCTGCTCACGTTCTCCTCTGTAACTACCACAAAAGTGGAACTGGCTGAGGCAATCATGACCAGATTAGTCTTGGTGTCCACGACTATATCCTTTCCTGTAGTGACTACAAGGGGCGCCGCAGGTTCTCGTGCCAAACATCTCCTCTTTTCCTGCCTAATATTGTGTGTGAATTGATCATAGGTGAGTCTGGTGAGATCGAGCACTCCCCCATCTAGATCTTCGGAGGTACCCAATTCGGAAAGGGTGAAACAGACAGGAATTGTTGGAGGTATATCGATGGGCGGAAACTCTGTTTCTTCCCTTGTCCTACTTCCTTCGGCTCCTGCTTTGTCCTGTTCTTCCTTCAGTCGAGACTCTACTTCTGCCTTATCATGTTCTTCCTTTAGCCAACGCTCTACTTCTGCCTTTTCTTGTTCTTCCTTTAGCCGAAGTTCTGCTTCTGCCTTGTCCTGTTTTAATTTCAACTGGTGCTCAGCTTCCATCTTTTCTTCCTCCTCTTTCCTCTTCTGTTCCTCTTCCTTTTTTCTGCGGTTTTCTTCTGCCTGCTTCTTCTTCTGCTCTTATTTAAATTGTTTCTTTCACCTGTCTTCTTCTTCCTTAGCATTTTCCTCAGCTTCTTGTTGAGTTTCAACCTCTTTTCCCTTTTGCTAGGAGTACGGGTTAAGGCCTATGCTGGTCCTAGGCGTCTTGGCCTTTGATGATGATGCTCCTCCCAGCGTATGAATTCTCTCTTCTAGAGTCTGATCATCCTGGCTAGTTGATTCTTCTAGGGAAACATCTCTGTCCTTATTATACCAGTTCCTGATTCTGTCTTCGGCAAGGCACTCGGTATGATGGTAACTCCTTTTGAATTTTTCCCGCTTATAGTGGGTTGGGATTATTCTCTCGGGATCATATGTCCGGTGTTCTAAATGGGGTAAACAAAATCCTCTGATTTGTTCAGCCTCTGCCTCTACTTCCCTGAAATCCTTCACCGTGTATGCACCGATATTGAGAGGCATAGTGGACCATGTCTTCTTCTTACCCTTAGTTAGAACTTTTGAAAATCCCTGTGACATTTGGTAGAATACCTCTTGGAGGAGGAGCTTGTCGGTGACGAATTGGGGCAGCACATGAGGAGCCTTAAGCGACCCGAAAACTCGGATGAAAGTACCCTCCGTGTTAGGGAACCAGTGGGCTACTTAGGTTATCATCTCCATGGCATGCTAGGACATACATGGGGTGTCTCTTCCAAATAGTTTCCTGTAGAGGGCAGGGATGAAGTTGCGTGTAATTGACTCTATGTCTTGCTTGTACCTGGAATCCCGGAACACCATTAGATTTTTGTGAATCGGACCACCATGCTCTGGTTCCCAGTTGTGTGACCACCCCTTAAAATGGCACCTGGTGTTAGCACCTAATTTGTACCTCAGGTTGAAAGAAGGGAAATCAGGGTAACCTCAAACCACGCTTAGCCTTGTAGCTAGCCCTACAAGGTCAGGAGAGGGCTCTCTCCGTGAAAAATATTCAATGAATTATAACCAAAAACTGATTTTAGGCTAGGTATAATAATTTGAAATGTTTTTATAAATTTTCAGGGTTGTATGGAACAGATGAGGTTGGGCAGTTTGAAACTGGGGAATTAAATCGGAGATATAGGGTATTTCATGGGGCAAGGTAGGCGGGGATTTTAACAACTTAGTTTTAATAATGATGGAATGTTCAAGACTGGTGAGGAGCTAAAAAGGGCATAGAAGATGGAACCTTTTCAAAAAGAAAAAAACATAGAGTATTGAATGATTTCCCAAGGCAGAGCATTATACAATGTATTCTACCTATCTATCCTGAAAGCATTCAACCAAAATTGTGAATGAATGGATGGCAAACATAACAATTAATAGATGAACACAAAGGAAAGAATAGTGCTAAAATCCATACCACAGGGATCCCATAAATCAGTGCTGCATTTCTTTATTAATTCCCTGCCAAACTGTTACAAATGGAGCGCAGAGTGTCCTCAAATGATTTCCAACTTATTCCACACTTTATTCCCCCCTTTACAAACGATGAAGAATTACATTAAATATATATAATTTGAGGGGAGTAGATCCACAGAAAAAGGAGTTGTTTTACCAGCTCAGAAACCGAAGTCCGAACATAAAAAATAAACCAACCAGATGCCCCTGAAAAGAAGGAGAAACAATACATTATGATCATCCGGATGCTTTACAACTGCTCAAATAGAGGAGAAGAAAGACAAAATTGGAACCATTTCTCCTTTTTATCGTTGTTGTCGTGCTATAATGATCTATGTGTTTATATTTAGCTCTCGGCTTTGACTGTTTGTCTCTGTCTTTTCTCTTTGAATAAAAACCAAATTTCGAAGAAAATGCCTTTGAAATCGATGAAAACCACTTTTACTGTTTCAATGAGGAAAATTCCCTTTTGAGTGAAAAAGGGCAAAGGAAAGGATGGTGGGCCCAAGATGCGATCGTGAATCGCAATCACAAATCGCAATCGGAAAGCGGGGGGTGTATTGGGACAATGCGATTTTGAAACTGTGATGCGATAGTGTATAGTCGAAGTCTCATGGGAAAATCGCAATCGGAATCGGGAAGGGAGGGGGTGTACTGGGACAATGCGATTTTGAAATTGCGATGTGATAGTGTATAGTGGAAGTCTCATAGAAAATCGCAATCGTAATCAGGAATCGCAGCAGGAGAGGAGTGGGCACATTG
This sequence comes from Pinus albicaulis, assembly GCA_034641835.2. Taxonomy (NCBI): domain Eukaryota; kingdom Viridiplantae; phylum Streptophyta; class Pinopsida; order Pinales; family Pinaceae; genus Pinus; species Pinus albicaulis. The sequence continues at coordinate 101,718,595 of MU968411.1, read as the reverse complement.
AAATGATAATTTTCCATGCGATGGAGTAATACAATAGAGCGGAGGTAATAAATGAGGGAAAACGATGTCCGATGATATAAATCCCTTTAAAACAAACAAAAATGAGTTTTTCTCTTTACAAAGGAAAAAACCCTTTTTCATTGAAAAAGCGGAAGGGATTTAAGGTGGGGCCCATAGACAATCGCAATCGCAATTGGGAGAATGAGTGAAGCAGGAGTAAAGTTTCATGGGAAAAATTCCAATTACGATGTTGCGATGGCTTGTGAGCTATCCAATTGGAAGGGTGGATCGATGGTGGAGATGTGATCGAAGGGAGTCAATCGCATCGGAAGTTATCATGGGAGCGGGGACAAAGTTGGGAGCACTGCAAAGTTTGCAATGCGATTACATGTGGGTCGTTAGATCATTAAGAAGATCAATGTTTGGGATATGATCAGAGGGATTCAATCGCATTGGCATTTCGGAACTATGCGATGTGATGAATCAGGGCCAGGGATAGCGACGAAGCGATTGCGTTCAGATCGAAGGGATCGGAGATGGCTTAATCGCATCGAAGGTTTATGGGTCAAAGGGACTTTTGCGATGCAATTGGGAAATCGGATCAGAGAAAAGGGGATTTCAATGAAACACTTCGAAATTATATGAAAAGGTAAAGTTACAAAGTCTAAGGGATAAATGATAAAAGGGGTGAGGTTAGGCTTTTGGGGACTTTTGTTCACTTAGGCATATTTTCCAATCCAGAAGTCAGTTTGGGGAGTATAATATACCATTGGAAAGCTCTTTCTGGGCTCTTTCTGATGGACATACTTAGAACATGATTTTACACTAAAAATTTTATGGAAAACACCTATGAAAGGCAGGGAGGTGGCTTTGTGGAGATAGCAGCTTCTGAAGTTCAACTTACTACATATGAAGACATAAAATTACATAAAAGATCATAATAAAAGAAAAGTACCATGTTTTCACCTCAAAACATGGTTTTGAGGTGAAAATTACATCAAGCTCAATAGAAAAATTCTTTGATCTTTCCAGATACTGTGCCTTTGAGTTTATTTGACCTCCTCATGACCTTACTGATATTTATTGACACTTGACTCATTAATTTGACCATGATGAGACCCTATAACCTAATGAGACCAGCCCTATGACCTAATAATATGAATTGGGAGTGAAAGTGAATCATGACTAAAGACCATAGAGAGGATAATCAACAAGTTTTACATGAGGGAAAATTGATTAAAGACCACTACCATCAATGAATCCATGACCCAATGGAATGATGAAAATTTATGGTATGGGACTCCTAATATGCAAATGCAAAAGAGTAAGTTTGATCACTGATGGTAGTATGACAAGACTGACACTAACATTGGCTCCAATGGGGATGGTAGCTCCTTGGAGGTGCAGGCACGTAGACAGAGCGCCTTATCAGGCTGGGAAAAATGGTGCCAAATCTGCAAAGCTAACACAGTACGGAAGTGGCTAAGCTCAATAGTAGTGAAAACTTAAATAAAACTAGCAAACTTTACACATATCATTCAAGTTTTATAGCCTTCACCTCAGGCCCCAAACTTCAATCACTGTGTACTTGAAGTATGACCAAACATAACATGGTATATACAATGATTGTGACATAGTTTTTGATCCATTATCTTCAACAGTGGTAGTGCTTCAAAAGCCTACCATTCACTGGTCCTCCAGGGAAATCTTGGCCATCCATCTCTGAAAGCAAGAAAGCATTTTGTCCCCTGTATGTTGAAATATTGCATGGTCCTTTCCACAAGTTGTCGAACTTACCATGATTCCCTTTGTCCTCATTTCGTGCATCCCATCTCAACACCACATCGTCCAACTAAAATCTTTCTGCTTTGGTTTTACGGTCATAGATTTTCTTTATCTTCTCCTGCAACTAAATAGCATTCTAAGAAACTTCCTCTCTTGTCTACTGAAGGTGGATCATTTGATTGATCCTTCGCTGATTATCATCCTCTTCGCTGCCAGCCTCTTGCAATAATCTCATGACCGGAACTGTAAGTGACGAGGGAAAAATAGCATCAGTACCATAAACCAATTCAAACGGTGACATACCTATGGATTTCTTGCTGCTAACTCTATCTTCCCATAACGCGTTGATGAGCTTTCGATGCCATTTCCTCTTATTTTCTTCTAGTATTTTCTTGATTATGTTTATCAGAGATTTATTCGATGATTCTGCCAGGCAGTTGCCTTGTGGGTAGTATGCTATCGAATGGCACAACACAATATTGTATTTGTCGCAGAACTCCACCATCTTCTTAGATCTAAATGCTGCTGTGTTATCTGTTATGATTTTGTGAGGGCAACCAAAACGAGACAAGATATTTGATTCTAGAAATTGAATGATTACCATATCAGTCGTCTTCCATGCTAGAATGGCCTCAATCCATTTGGTGAAGTAATTTGTACCTGTCAAGATCAATCGATGCTATGCTGATGATGCGAGATGGATTTCCCCTATGAAATCAAGTCCCCACTGCTAAAAGGGAGCATTTTCTGAAACTGGTTTCAAAGGAAGAGGAAGCAATTTCCTTTTTCATTGGAAAACTTGACACTCATGGCAGCTCATCACTTTTTTGTACAAATCTGAAAATAAAGTAGGCCAATAATATCCTGCTCTCAACACTTTGTTGGCTGTAGTTTTCCAAAACAAGTGACCACCACAATCACCTTTGTGGAAGTCATGCATCACCTGCTGAGCCTCATCTTCAACCAAACAATTAAGCAGAATACCTCCTGGATCTTTCCAATACAGAGAGTTATTTAGAATATAGAATTTAGCATACTTTAGTTTCAGTGATCTACCTTTGCTTCTAGACATCCCGAGAGGTGGTGAAAGATGTTGAAGGACATAAACTATGTCAGAATACCATGGTAATTGTAGAAAATTTTCTGAAACTGGAACCAGCAAACCTTCATCATCATCCTCCGACATTGCTGCTATCAGATTTATATCCAGAGCGCGCAGGTTTGATTTTGCCATTAATTTTTCCAAGCCTTGTCCTTTGATCAACTTTGTGGGTTTAATCTCCAAATCATATTCCAACATTGCTGCTATCCACTTACCTCTTCGACCTTCCGAATCAATTTGCATCAGGACATCCTTCACCACTGCATTAGGAACATATGCTATGGTATGTGAATGCAGAATGTATACTCTAAAATACTTCAATGCTTTTATAACGGCCAATGCATGTTTCTCAATGATATTATACCGCAAAGCAGCATCTCGAATGGTCCTACTGAAAAATGCAATGGTTTGTTCTATCTGATCTCTCTTTTGCATCAAAGCCGCAGCCATAGTATGCTCCAATGAAAATGAAAATATAATGAAATCTTGAGTATATTCAGGACTAATCAAGACTGGGGCATTGGACAGAGAAAAATTTACTAGATTAAATGACTTGATAGCATCCTCACTCCATTTGATAGCTCTATCCTTCTTCAACATGTTAGTCATTTCTCTTAAATGTTCGGCCAAATTGGGTATAAATATGCGCAAGAAGTTCATCTTACCATTAAATGCCTGAATCTCCTTTTTATTACATGGAAGGTCTATGTGCTGAATTACTTCCACTCTTGAAGGATCAATGCAGATACCATCTTTAGAGATGATATGCCCCAGCAGCTTGCCTTCATCCATAGCAAACAGACTTTTCTTTGGATTGAGAGAAATCCCAAACTTTCTGCATCGCTGAAAAACAACCTTCAAGTGGTGCAAATGTTCATCATCAGAACCAGAAAATATTGTCAGATCATCCAAATAAACAACAAGAAAAACATCCTTCTCATTAGCAAAAGCGATTTCCATTGCTCGCTGGAAAGTAGCTCCGGTGTTCTTCAGTCCAAATGGAATTTTGGTATACTAGAAAGTTCCCCAGGGTGTTGTGAAGGTAGTTTTGTCTTGGTCTTTTTCATGCACCAAGATCTTATTATAGCCTAAGTAGCCATCGAGTAGTGACATCCTTGATGCTCCAACTACTCTCTGCAGAATATGGTCCATCTTCAGAAGTGGATAGTTATCCTTTAAGGATGCTTTATTCATATTCTAGAAATCTATGCACAACCTTATCTCTCCTGTCTTTTTACGTACCAGGACCAAATTTGAAATCCAGTCAGAAAATGTAATGGGGACAATGATACAGCCTTATACAATCTATTTACCTCTTTTTCAATGGATGGCAACAGCTTTGGGTTGATCCTTCTCAGCTTATGTCTAAATGGCTTCTAATCCGGCTTGATGGGAATAGTATGTTGAATTATATTTTTGTCATACACCTTCAAATCTGAATTATCCCACGCAAACAGATCAGAGAATTCAGAAAAAAAAATTAACATATTTTTCCTTTACCTATGGGGAAAATGCTTTTGATAACTTCACAAGCTTAGGCTTGTCAGCTGTTCCAATATTAACCTCTTCTACTCCTTTATCAGTAGGCACCAGGCTCGGTTTCTTGGCAACATCATCTTGATCAAAAAGCTCCTTTAAAGGTATGATACCTCTAGGAATTAAATTTTCTTTCAGCTACAACACATCCATCTGATTTTCTTCGATTTCTTGATCATTGACCTCATGCTCACCTTCTATGGGAGTATCCTTGAATTTTCCTTCACTCTGCAAAAAGGCATTGATTTCATTTCCATCCCAAAACACTTGCCAATACCTTAAATTATCTAGAACAGTAAGCTGATGTTTGACATAAATTTCAAATTTGTTGCTGGAATTCATTGGAATCTTCAAATTTCTTGCAGTAGTGGCAAGAGAATCTGCAATACAATTCTGCATTTGGGGTACTGTTGTCAAAGTGTACTCAGAAAATGTCCTCAAGATGTCTAGGACTGCATTTCTATAGGCCCTCAATCTTGGATTCTTTTCTTGGTACTCTCCTTTTACCTATTTTATTATCAACTCTGAATCTCCATAGACAAAAATTCTCTTTTCCTTTAGCTTCTTTAAAATTTTCAAACCTGCAATCAAAGCTTGAATCATACTCCGCTTCATTGTTAGAGCAGTCAAAATCCAACTTGTAAGCACATACTCTAACATTACTAGGAACTTTTTCAGGCTGGAAAACAGGGCTCCGGACCCATATTCCAATACCAACACTGTCCTTACCAACAGCTCCGTCAAAGTCCATGCTCCAAAGGTCTTCTTCTTCTTCTGCTAGATGCTAAAATTTTTGCTTCTTTCTCCACTTTATCTTGACTGATTTCTTCATCTTTTTGCTGTTCACTGTCTTTTCACTGCTGGCAGGTAGGAAGCTCAGAAATTCTTGTTGCTTTATCTTTTTCTTGTTTAAGGACTTCTCTAAAAAAATTTGAAATTGCAAGTACTTCATCTACCTCTACCAACTGAACATTTTCATCATTCAAAACACCATCTGAATATAATACAAACGATTCTAAATCTGGATGGACTGCATTAATTGGATGATTTACTGGTTTCTCTTTGCTGGTGATCATGTACTTCATTTTCTTCTCCCTATATAATTTTCTCAACTGACCGAACACAGGAATAGTGGCATAAGAGAAATCAAGCTGAATGGTCCCTTTCAATTTTGCACCCCAGGACCTAGACAAAAGCATTCCAAACCGTGGTGGAACATCGGCAACAACAACATCCATCAAAACATTCTTGGCTGGGATTTGGTCTAAAGACACCACCAAATCTTTGATGAGACCAATACAATGGACCCTACCAGAGTCAAAGGAATACAAATCATGGTATTTGTGAGTAATATCGAGACCCAACTTCTCCATAATGGCTTTGGGCATCAAGTTATGCAAGGCTCCGAAGTCCAACATAGCATTATGTAGAATGAACTCATGTAATCTAAGACTCAGGTAAAAAGGAGGGACTTCACTTTCTTCAGAGTGACCTTATATGGCTAGACCAAAAATGAGTTGAGGATAATCATCTTCAACATTTACCATATCTGATACAAATTCTATTTGCAAAATTATAGACACCTGATGTTTATAAGTACTAGTTTTCACCAACTCAGTTAAGGGCATGGACACCTTCAGCTTAGAAATTTCATTTTCCAAATTAAAAGAAGGAACTTTTTCTACCTCTTTGATGGGAGGGTCTTTCTTCTCTACTTTCTCCTTTGTTGTGCTATGTTGGTTCTTTTCATTTGTAGCGTTAATCGTTGAGGATGCTTTGCTAGGAGAGGGATCAACAGGCTCTTTCCCTTTCCTTTGAGTATTTTAGGAGTCGTTTTTTGATTGCAGCTCTTTTCTCTTCTGAATGGGATTGATCGGCACATCTCTGCTCCTCAAATAATACTGCTTATGTTGCGCTGACAAAGCATTCATGTATCCTCATTTATAATCATCGGACTCTTCCTCTAACACTAAATCATTGGCCAATATGAAATCTTCGTCTCTATGAGTGTCTGGCATCGTTGTGTATTCTTCATCTTCTGTGAGAAAGATGGGTGCACCATAGGCTGTGAATAAATGGTTGGCTTCAATGACTGGATCGTCATCATCATCTATTTCCGTTCCCTGAACGTAATTTTGCTGCAAAGGAGTTCTGATCTACTGTTGTGGCATTGCTTGGTCCTGCGTTCTATGTTCTCTCTGCTTAATTCTAAATTGTGGCTACAGATGTCCTCTAAAATTTAGATTCCTGATTTGTGCTTCAGGTCTATCTGAAATAGTCAGCTGATCAACCATATTTTCCAATGTTCAGATTAAAGTATCCATCTTACTGTCTGAAGGAGAGGCTTCTTCTTTCATAGTTACCCTCTTTTCGGCCTTTGTCCGCGCTCTTATGGCCAGCAAATTTGCTTCAACGCTCACAGTTATCTTCTGCATGTATTCAAGTGTGGTAGGATCTCTTTCTCGTAGTTGATACACCATATCAGCATCGAAACCATCTGGAAAATTGAGCAAAGCTAATCCCATAGGGGGTTTTAGATTGGCCGGAATAGCATTATATACAGCATTAAATCTTACACAATAATCCTGTATAGTTTCACCCACATTTCTTTTAATATTTTCATATTCAGACAAGATTTGATGTGGGTTTTTCTTTACCTCCCACCGGTCTAAGAATTGTCTATGTAACTCCTAGAAAGTGTGGATAGAGCCTGCTGGTAAGGCTCTAAACCACTTTCGAACTTCACCTCCAAAGCTTTGGACAAACTATCTTGTGGTTACATTTTCTGCCTCTACCTCATGAAGGTCAAAGAAGTCATTCATCTTATCAACATGTTGTTGGGATGTGATGCTTTGAGTGGCATCAAAGATAGGAATTTTACTTTGATAATCAGCAGGCATATCATTCAGGTTCTAAGGTAAAACCAGGGGTGCATACCGGGCAACCATGACTCGAGGTGGATTAATAACAGTGTTTGTGATACTAGGATTCAAGGGAGGTGTTGATGGAGGAGTCGAAAGCTGAGAATTGACTTTTGAAACTGATGGGAATGCTGATGAATTAAGGGGATGAAATGTTGTTTCTGATAACTCTGAAGGCTCAGGGATATTGGTTATAGTGATAGATGTCTAAGGGGAATTCAAAATATAATCATCAATTGATGTGTTTGCCCTTTGAACTTCAAGATCTACAAGAAATTCTGGATCTAAAACTGTGTCATCAAGTGCAGTTTCAGATTTATTTCTGAACAAAGAAAGCTAAAAAAACTCATAAAAAGAAAGGTATTCTACAAACAACCACTCACTGGGCCAAGTGTAGGATCTTAAAATAGGTCTTGGACTTAGTGACCCTTCTTGTCTTCTAATTATCCTTGGAATGAGATTAGGATTTTCAAACACAGGGGGAGGATTTGGATCAGGTTTGGCCCTTGTGTATCTCCTTGAAGCCATTGTGGTCAAATTTCTACTTTAAAATGTTCTATTTCAGCCTAGAAAACTCTGAATCTCATCATCCAGAGTCCAAGAATTTATATGGAAGATATCACTGGGGTGATCAGTCTTTTATGCTAAATAGTTCTCTAGTGGAGTCGCCAGAAATGTTAGCACCTAATTTGAACCTCAGGCTAAAAGAAGGAAAAACAGGGTAACCTCAAACCACGCTCAGCCTTGTAGCTAGCCCTACAAGGTCAGGAGAGGGCTCTCTCCGTGAAAAATATTCAATGAATTATAACCACAAACTGATTTTAGGCTAGGTATAATAATTTGAAATCTTTTTATAAATTTTCAAGGTTGTATGGAACAGATGAGGTTGGGCAGTTTGAAACTGGGGAATTAAATCAGAGATACAGGGTATTTCATGGGCCAAGGTAGGCAGGTATTTTAACAACTTAGTTTTAATAATGATGGAATGTTCAAGACTAGTGAGGAGCTGAAAAGGGCATAGGAGATGGATCCTTTTCAAACAGCAGAAAACATAGAGTATTGAATGATTTCCCAAGGCAGAGCATTATACAATGGATTCTACCTATCTATCTTGAAAGCATTCAACTAGAATTGTGAATGAATGGATGGCAAGCATAACAATTAACAGATGAACACAAAGGAAAGAACAGTGATAAAATCCATACCACAGGGATCCCATAAATTAGTGCTACATTTTTTTATTAATTCCCTGCCAAACTGTTACAAATGGAGCACCGAGTGTCCTCAAATGATTTCCAACTTATTCCACACTATATTCCCCCCTTTACAAATGATGAATAATTACATTAAATATACAGAACTTGAGGGTAGTAGATCCACAGAAAAAGGAGTTGTTTTACCAGCTCAGAAACCGAAATCCGAACATAGAAAATAAACCAACCAGATGCCCCTGAAAAGAAGGAGAAACAATACATTATGATCATCTGGATGCTTTGCAGTTGCTCAAATAGAGGAAAATAAAGACAAAATTGGAACCATTTCTCCTTTTTATCTTTGCTGTCGTGCTATAATGATCTCTGTGTTTATATTTAGCTCTCGGCTTTGACTGTTTGTCTCTGTCTTTTCTCTTTGAATAAAAACCAATTGTCGAAGAAAATGGCTTTGAAGCCGATGAAAACCACTTTTACCGTTTCAATAAGGAAAATTCCCTTTTGAGTGAAAAAGGGCAAAGGAAATGATGGTGGGCCCAAGATGCGATCGCGAATCGCAATTGGAAAGGGGGGGGTGTATTGGGACAATGCGATTTTGAAACTGCAATGCGATAGTGTATAGTGGAAGTCTCATGGGAAAATCGCAATCGCAATCGGGAAGGGGGGTGTATTGGGACAATGCGATTTTAAAATTGCGATGCGATAGTGTATAGTGGAAGTCTCATGGGAAAATCGCAATCGCAATCAGGAATGGCAGCAGGAGAGGAGTAGCCACATTGAAATGATAATTTGCGATGCGATGGAGTAATACAATAGAGCGGGGGTAATAAATGATGGAAAATGATGTCCGATGATATAAATTCCTTTAAAACAAACAAAAATGTGTTTTTCTCTTTACAAAGGAAAAAACCCTTTTTCATTGAAAAAGCGAAAGGGATTTAAGGTGGGGCCCATGGACAATCGCAATCGCAATCGGGAGAATGAGTGAAGTGGGAGTAAGGTGTCATGGGAAAAATGCCGATTGCGATCGTGTGATGGCTTGTGAGTTGTCCGATCAGAAGGGTGGATTGAAGGTGGAGATGCAATCGACGGGAGTCAATCGCATCGGAAGTTATCATGGGAGCGGGGAAAAAGTTGGGAGTGTTGCAAATTTTGCGATGCGATTACATGCGAGCCATCAGATTGTTGAGAATATCAACGGTTAGGATATGATCGGAGGGATTCAATCGCATCGTCGTTTCGGAACTATGCGATGCGATGAATCAGGGACAGGGATAGAGACGATGCGATTGTGATCAGATCGGAGGGATCGAAGATGGCTTAATCGCATCAGAGGTTTATGGGTCAAAGGGATTTTTGCGATGCGATTGGGAAATCAGATCGGGGAAAAGGGGATTTCAATGAAACACTTCGAAATTATATGAAAAGGTAAAGTTACAAAGTCTAAGGGATAAATGAGAAAAGGGGTGAGGTTAGGCTTTTGGGGACTTTTGTTCACTTAGGCATATTTTCCAATCCACAAGTCAGTTTGGGGAGTATAATATACCGTTGGAAAGCTCTTTCTAGGTTCTTTCTGATGGACATACTTAGAACATGATTTTACACTAAAAATGTTGTGGAAAACACCTATGAAACGCAGGGAGGTGGCTTTGTGGAGATAGCAGCTTCTGAAGTTCAACTTATTACATATGAAGACATAAAATTACATAAAAGATCATAATAAAAGCAAGGTACCATGTTTTCACCTCAAAACATGGTTTTGAGGTGAAAATTACATCCATCTCAATAGAACAATTCTTTGATCTTTCCAGATACTGTGCCTTTGAGTTTATTTGACCTCCTCGTGACCTTTCTGATATATATTGACACTTGACTCATTAATTTGACCATGATGAGACCCTAGAACCTAATGAGACCAGCCCTATGACCTAATAATATGAATTGGGAGTGAAAGTGAATCATGACTAAAGACCATAGAGAGGAGAATCAGCAAGTTTTACATGAGGGAAAACTGATGAAAGACCACTACCATCAATGAATCCATGACCCAATGGAATGATGAAATTTTATGGTATGGGACTCCTAATATGCAAATGAAAAAGAGTAAGTTTGATCACTGATGGCAGTATGACAAGACTGACACTAACACCTGGCGCACACTACATCTAGGAGATAGGATACCATGTAAAATTCTGATGCATACCCTTCATCAGGTGCCAGTGCTGCAGATATGCTTGACCTGAGGGTGGCTATTATCATGTTGGCCCAGTTGAAGCGGGTACCATACACAGTGATAGCGTACATTAAAGAGACCCAAGAGTCGTTGAAGAAGGTGGCATCTGGGCAGACATACATCCTACACAACATTGCGGCTATGAATTTGTAGACCTTCCTGAGACGTGACGTCTGATACTCCTGATCTTTCTAGAGCTGGAACTTTTCTGGCTCTTCCCACCATCCTTTTAAAGTTTTTGATATAGGAACTACATGAGTAGTGGCCCATTCATCAGTGAAGTTCTACTCTCAGGTGGGAAGCGCATAATATATTTCCACATCTTGTCCTTTTAGATTGGCAAATGTCTTTCTGTTGTGATCTCGAATAACCCAAATCTTGGGGTCAACACTTTGCAAGATCCATTCGATCAGTTCTGCGCACGGGAATATAGGCGGGTAAGCTCCTACGTAGTGCTACTTGGATCGTTCAACTTGAAAATATGCCTGTCGATTAGGGAGGTCCTCCGGAAATTCGGTCTGTGTAAACTCTTTGTAAATCTAGTACCAGCTCATGCTATCCCCTTTACCGAAAATGCAGGCTATGTCTCCATAGATGGGGGGAAACGGGATAGGTCTTTCCTCCTCCGAGATCTCTATCTCAGGACTTTTGTTCCTCTTGCGAATTGTCGGAGGCCCCATGTCACTCGAGGCTGACGCGATGGATACACAATCCAGTTCGGCTTCAATGTCCCCTAGCATGTTCATGAAACAATCCCACGATAAGATAGATGTCATAACTTATAAATATGTGGGCTGCTCTTATCCCTGCTTAATTATTTTCAAGGAAATGGGTGAACCTGCGACCTGGCGACCTTGCGACTTGATCGCTTGGTGACTAGGTCGCGTTGGCTGAAAACTCGACAGAAGGGCGACCTAGCGACCTGCCGACTTGTGACTAGGTCACGAGGTCACAAGATCGCAGGGTCACGATGGGTGGAATCTTTTAGGAAATGCGACCTAGCGACTTAGCAACTCATGACTGGGTCGCAAGGTCACTGAGTCGCTAGGTCACGTCACTCTAAATTTTTCATGACATGCAACCTAGTGTTTCTGTGACTTATCGACGAGGTCGCAAGGTCGTGAGGTCTCAAGGTCGAGGAGTCGCTCTAGGGATGTGTGGACGTGCAGTGGAAAAAAGGCTTAGAAAACACACATGGTGTCCACAAGATCATCGTGCAAGGTTGTAGGAGACTTCATAGGTGAGTTAGGCAAGGTCCTAGGGAGGGGGGAAGGGACAAGCAAGCTTAACACAAGACTTGAAGAGAAACTGAAAGAGGGGAGGCTTGCAGAGGGATTGCCAATGGGTTTGGTTAAGATCACAACAGGGTTAAAATAGGCTAGGGTAAGGGAAAAAATAGTAACAATTACCCTAGAAAAAAAACAGCAGGAGGATCAGGCACTTACCCAGGAAAATCGCACTCTAGCTGGCTTGTCAGAGGCTTTTTTTTCTTTTTCTTTGTCATGCAGGTCAAATGGGACCTATGCGACCCTTATATATATAAAGGGGTCGCACGTGTGGGTAATTAATGAGGGTCACAAGGTCGCAAATGAGCTGAGTTAATGAAATGTGCGACCTTGAGACTCTGCAACCTTGTGACCTAAGGGGTCGTGGGGTCACAGGGTCGCAAGGTCGCTGATGTTTGATTTCGGACTAATGTGCGACCCAGCAACCCAGCGACCTGAAGGGTCGCAAGGTCATGGGGTCGCAACTTAGGAAATTTAACCATTTTTGCAACTTAGCGAACTGAGGTTTAGAAAAGGTGAATTTAGGTCTTATTTCTCTTTTTCACAAGTATTTGGGGCTCAAAAATTTAACAAGAGAAAAATTTTGGAGGGTGTTGTAGCAGCTACAACAAATGGCGATTCGCTGGTAGGACCCAGGATCTCTGTTGGTGCTTCATCGGGTGGGGGCTGGGGTTGAGCCTGCTGATCCTTCCATTTTGTGCATCCCACTAATTTTTTCCTTGGACCTTGCGTGTATGCTCCACCTATCTGCATGTCCCAAGGTGTAGGCGTATCACAATTCATTCCAGGAGACTGGACAGAAAAAGTTGGAGTCACCTCAGATATTTCCAGGATCCGTTATAATTATTTCATCCTCATTGTGTTGCTTCGCTGCCAGTGAACCTAATGGTCTCGGCGGAGTCACTACCTAGGAGTCACGAACTTTGCTCCGTTGCCAGCGAACCTGGTCAGTACCCCGGCAGAGTCGTCACATCGCCTCTCTGCGCAGGAAGCCTTTCTCAATCCTTTACCCTTATTCATGTGCTAGTTTTCACTTATTTAAAATTTTCTCTGGGCACTTATTTGACTGTGCTCAAGGCAATTATTTAATAGTGGTAATTTTTTCCTGGGGCAGATGAGGGATATTGACTTATTTTTCTTGCAAGAGAGGTTGCTCCTGGTCTATATGAGGACCTTTTGGGTTTTCCCGAATGTCCTTTTGTCTCCTTTGGTTAGCTCTGTCCCTTTTCCATCTAGTGACCGATCACACCAAGACTTTCCTTTCTACCGCAATTCTTTGGGCTAGAATGTTAGGCAGGCTACCTGTGCTTGGTTCCTGGGACTTAGCTGTGTTTTCCCCATTGAATGCATATCACAGGCAGGCTCGTGTCCCTTTTGAGTTTTAGGGGTGCTTCTTCACCAGCACATATCCCGACACAACATTTCTAATTGAGTAACCTTTACATCCTTCCTTCAACATTGGGATGCTACAAGGGATAGGATCAATGGGAGCCTACTGGGAACAAGCATTTTATTGAAAAAAAACAAAACTGAGAATAAAGGAAAAAATAACACAAAAGAAATGAAACAAAAACAACAAAAGACGTATGGTGCAGGGTATGACGACGGCCCCCTCAGGGCTGTTAGGTGAAATAGTGTTTAAGGTCATGCTCGTTTACCGAGAGGACCTCAATTCTCCCCTCAAGGGTCTGTAGCCTGTAGGTGTGGGAGCCAATTTTTTCTTTAATCTGGAAGGGACCTGTCCATAGGGCCTGGAATTTGGAGTGTTTTATTTTATCTTCGTGAGCTTTGTCCCACTTGAGGGACTAGGCATTAGGGGAATTTGAGCTCTAAAATGGGCCTCCTAAGGAAATAATAAAATAATAGTTTAACCAATAAAATAATATTTATGAATTTGCAATTCATTTTTTTGCACCACAATCCATGTAACCATAGTTAAATTCAATTCAAAAGTTGTACAAAAAATAAAATTGATTAAAAAAATTGTATTGATGTGACTATAAATAAGAATGAACTTTTCAAGAAAAAATCATTATCATTGAACAACTAATGCATTTGTCCTTTGTACTTAAATAACTTAAAATTAAATATAAATATAAATTTATAAATTCTTAATTATATTATATGCTATTAATTAAAATTATATTATTTAAATTGTATAATAACATGTAATTAATATATTATATAAAAATAATATAATATAATAAATGTATAGGGATATGCATTGTTTCTTTCAAGAAACATGAAATGACATTAATATATTTTTATTCAAAAAAGTGTGAAATGACATTTATTATGAGTACTTTACTTTGACTTTAAAAGTACTTAGAGCACTACCATGGTTAACCATGATTTTTTATCCACCTTTGAGAATGTGACAAGTAAGTACCTTTAACTCAAGCAATGCCACCTCAACCATTAGGGATGATGTCATCCCCTAAAATGTGATTGGTTCTCATAAAGTGAATTTTTTATTGTAAATTTTTCCTTAGGAGGCCCATTTTAGACCTCAAAATTCCCCTAATGTCACCTACTTAGAAATATTTGTTTTCCAACAAACTTCTTGTCAAACCATCATTTTATTCGACTTTGGTGGATGGTGAATTTTTCCTGGGTTTTTAGCCTTTCCTCCTCCAGCTTCAATAATGTGTCTATTCGGGCATGCAAGGCAGGGCAAGTGGTGCCGTGAGTCTCTTGTGATAATTGAAGGGCTAGGAGAGACAAGTTGGGAGGAATAATAGCTTCTTTGTTGTACACAAGAAAAAACAGGGAGGTCCCCAAGGGTGGCTTGGGCGTGACCCGATCAACCCATAAGGCATTGCGGAGAGCGTTATGCCAATTTCGTTGTTGGGACAACAAAGTCTTTTTGATGATGTAGATGAGGTTCTTGTTAGTTGACTCGGCTAACCCATTTCCTTAGGGGTAATAATTGTGCGAATGTTTCGAAAGACTATACCATTTTCTAGAGAAAAATCATATAATTTCAAAGATGAAAAAATATGTTGCATTATCAAAAAACAAGGGAGGTTGGAACACCAAACCCGATCATGATGCATTGGGTGATGAATGCTATTACCTCTTGATCATTGAATTTATGCAACGGTATCGCTTCAACCCACCTTGTGAAGTAGTCTCAGTGGCGTTGAGGATGTATCTATGTTTGCTTGGAAGAGTGTGGAAATATTTCACCAATCACATCCAACCTCCCACTACTGAAAATGGTTCTTCCACCGTGATAGACTATAATAGGGCGGAAAGGTCGTATTTCTCTATTTGCAAACTTTTTGGCATTGTTGGCATTTCTAGACATAGGCGTGCGCATATTTGAATAGAGTAGGCCAATAGAAACCGAGTACGCATGATCTTGTGAGCAAGTGGTATCCCCCACATAGTGTCCACCCGCTGGACCATCATGGAGTTTTTGTCAAAAACTTTCTGTGCCTCATCATACTTCAAACAACATAGCAGGACACCGCTTTGGTGCTTGCGAAACAACTTACCCTGCACCAGCTGGTAGGATACAAATTTCAATCTTAATGCGTGTTTCTGCTGAGTGGTTAAAGTGGGGCCCATGGTACCATGTTTCATATATTGTTGGAGATCTACGTGCCATGAGGAGGTATCCTGCCGGATGTGCTATCATCTTGATACATTTCAATCTCGTGTTCCCAATTATCTTCTTCACTGCTCCATGAGTCTGTTGCCTCTGCGGCCATCCAACATAATCCTTGGCCCTTTATAGTGTGTGTTGGCTTGAATTTCAGGTCATATTCTTGAAGGCACGTCATCTAGTTGCCTCGTCTCTCACCCAGCTCCTGTTGTACGAACAGTGAGCAAACAAATCGGGTGAGGCACCAAGACTGTGACATGACTCTTCAAAATATATGGCTTGAAGTGTTTTAACTACCTTGTATACTATGTAAGCTTGTTTGTCAATATCTGGATAATTTAGCTCGGCACCTTGTAACGAAAGACTCATAAATGATTTAGGCCGCTCATCGTTGTTGTCATCTTTCTGAGTGAGGACGGTGGCCAAAGATGAATCTGAGGCAAAGGTATAGAAGATAAAGCCTTTGCTGAAATCCAGACTATGAAGAGCGTGTGCTTCCGCAATGGCTTGTTTGATGTTATCGAACACTTCTTTCTCAAGAGGATTCCATTTAAAGTTAGAATTTTTCTTAATCATGCATTGCAATGGTTTCACGATTAGCGAAATATGATATAAATTTTCGGACGAAGTTGATTTTTCCGAGGAAAGAATGAATAGCTTTCTTACCACTTGGAGCAGTATTTGAGTGATGAATTTCACACGTTCTGGATCCACTACTATGTCGTCTCGATTTATTATGTGCCCCAACAAGTTTCCTTCAGAGACGACCAAAAATGCTTTACTTCGGGTTCGGTGAGATCCCGTATTTCCGACACCTTTCAAAAAATCCGCTTGAAGTGGTGTAGGTGGTCAAATCTCGCATTTTGAAAACACGGTGATGTCATCAAGGTTTACTACCACGATTTTTCCCAATGAGGCCTTTCGAAGGCGATGTCCATGGCTCTTTGGAAGGTGGCGCCGACATTAATTAGGCCAAAGGGCATGCGTCTGAATGCGAATGTTCCCCATTTAGTTCTAAATGTGGTTTTAAGCTGATTGGGCTCGACCACTAGTACTTGATTATACCCACGAAAACCCATCCAATAGAGAGAACATTTCGGACCCCGATACAGACTTGAAGGATTTGCTCCATAGGGGGGACCCGGATAGTTGTCCTTGTCGAGGCTCTATTTAAATTCCGGAAGTCTACACACAAACGGATTTCGTCGGATTTCTTGCAAACAAGGGACCAAGTTTGACACCCGAAAGTCGAATGTCTAACTTTGAAAATTATCTACGCATCCAAGAGCTTTTTTAGTTCCTTTTGGATCATCGGTTCCAAGGCGGGGTGTAATTTTCTCGCTCGATTAGAAAGGCTTCACTCCTTCCTTCATGGGTATCACGTGCTAGATGATCCATGTATCATAAGTTCGTAGCTCATCATATGTCCAGGCAAAACACATCTCGGTATTTCTTAAATAATATGGTGAATGCTTTGCTTCTCCCGAGGGGTGCACTCATTACCCGGATTGACGAGCTTGGTGTCTTTATCTGTCCCAAGATTAATTTTTCGGTGCACTAACGTGGAACTTTTCACCTTTGTGTTTCAAGGCCCTTGGAAACAGTTATGTAGGTCAAACAACTTCTCGAGTGACATGATCCCTTTGGGTATGGGATTTTCATTCCGATCTCATAGTTCCTCTTGCAAAGCTCGATCATAATCCTCTTCTTCTATAAATGCGTCTTTGAATACATCTGTATTGAGCATGAAATCCAGTACCTATTGATCATCATTGAAAATGCGCAAATTAGTAACATTATCTGGTACTGATGGCTTGTAAATAACTTCAATATAAAATCCATCTCTAAGTGGGGTGAACCTAGCGACGAGCATTGGCGAGTGTATCGAGCTGCCGCATTATGCATTCTAAGTACGGATTTAATACTCGAAAAGCATCAAAAAGCAGAAAACTAAATGCCATACCTCTTGCTCGTAGCCTTTCATATGTGGAGACAAGCAATGGATGGTGTTACGTACTCGACAAGTGATAATCTCGAGATCGCCAATTACCTTTAAACAACAAACTTTTAGATCTATGGTCTTTTTGAGTCCGAGCAGCAATGCCTCATACTCCGATGTATTATTCATGCACTCGGAACTCTAACCGGCAGGAAATTAGAAACTTGTTCTTCCGAGGGTCCAAGCAAGATACGACCCTACGCCAACCCTCGTCGTGGGTTTTTGGAACTGTCATAGTACAAGGTCCATATTTCATCTTCTAATTTGAAAAAGGTTGTCCAGAGCACATTGGGGATGTACTCGGGGCAACAGTTTCTAATGGGTCCTTTGTTGAGGCGAAGGAGTTTTTCGAGTGACTAGTAGCTCGGATTGGACGTCTTGAGTGACGAGAGATTGGGGGAGTTTAATAGCACCCAAAAATGGATTCTAAGAAACACATACCGAGCTCTTATTGTGTGAAACTGATCGGTTTGTTAGTTGCATCCAGGTCGACCACGAGTATATTTTATGTATGGCTCACTTTCGACCCCGATTTGGTTATTCCTACCCTTGTACGAGAGCCAAAGGTGGGACCAATTAGTGGCAAAGCATCTCCGTAGCTTGCTATACCAATCTCTCGCTCAACAGAAGACCATAGGCCTCGGGGATATCCACGATTACTATGTCGATGCACTAATGCACTCTAGAATCGGAGGATAGGCGGATGATGACATTGTTTAATTCACCCTACTGCAGGGACTTGAGATCTGTCGAGTTGGATGATCCCGGCGTCGCTTTTCTCGGTGGTGGATATTTAACTTATTTCATACGAATAAGGGCATAACATTCGTGGATGCACCGAGAATAGACGAGGAAAATTATGGGCATTGAAGTTAAAGATCTCAAAGGAGAGGAGGAAAGGTGTTGTGGATCCCTACGGAGTTGGCATTTACGACATTTACGATGGATTGGGGACCAATAGCAGTTCGGGAAGATGTGATGCTCACGGATTTGGTCGCCAGTAGATTCGAAAAGGCCTTAAGGATAATATCTCGTTGTTTAGCAATGCGAACGAGCTCGTAGAGAGAAATATTGGCCGGGGTCTTCTTCATATCCTCGATAATGTTATACCCAGAATCTGTGTGTGAGGCAAGTTCGGTGGTGTTTTTAGGGGAAATTGATGAAGCTTTAGCCTTGGGGCCTTCTCGAGGATTAGTTGGACTAAATTTCTCAGGAGTCTTGTTTTGGTTTTCTGCGTTTGGTGGAAGGATTTTCCATAATAAAGCTTTTCTTTTTTTCTTCGAAGGACTCGCTCGGGGACTGGGCCTTTGCTCCTCAAGCCATAGTTTCGAGGGGGTTTAGATTTAGGGTTGTCACCAAGTTTATCCTAGTTGTGGAAAGGGGGGAGTCCGCGTGGATGACCTCAAAAGCGAGGACGATGAAACCTACATCTTCATCCAGGGCGGGCCTCCTCGTTGTACGAGATGTTCTCCTCTTCTAGATCCCCTGCGGGTTTGTTCTTCCAAAAGTTCGATTCACCACGGCGGTCATGCTATTAATCCATTGGGGGCAAGTTTTCTCTCGAGTGGGAGGCTTGATGGAAAGAACAAAAAATTGTCCTTGCCGATTTCTTCAACGTTGAGGCCAGCACTTGAGTTTGACGGGGTTGGGTCACGAGTGGGGTTATTCTTTTCGAAGAAAGGTTTCCGTGTTTTAGCAGCTAGGGACAGAATCATTTTTTCTTCCTCCTCAGATCGAAGACTTCATTGGTTAGTAACTTGAGCGATTTTGTGATACTTTCAAAATCAAAGGGGTCCTTATATTTGTCTCCAAATTTATGATTTGAGGATTGGGCTCTCTTCGTGGTTGGCTTTTGATCTTCTCGTCCTTCATGTTCGATGGCTCCTATGGATAGCATATCTCTTTCGACAACTAGGGCGGTGGTGTAATTTTTTGCTAGGGTAGCTCTAGCTTCGTGCTTCACGAATATGGAAATATCTCGAGAGAGGGCCTAAGTGTAGTAGTCGACGGTGATGGAATCGTCTAAGGCCATATTCGGCGAGAATTTGTTCAAGATCATAGCGAAGCATTGATTGAAATATTTGACTCTCTTTTTTTTTCTAACACTTCAAATCATTAACTTCTGTGAGGAGCATGGAAGGAGTTGTGTCTTCCAAAAAATTATGAAGGAAAATACCACGGAACTGCACCCAGGAAGAGATGGAAGCAACAGGGAGGGATCGGTACCAAGTGGTGGCTCTATTCTCTAAAGTATGGGGAAAAAAATGGCATGCTACATCGTCAGATTGTACTCTCAT
Organism: Pinus albicaulis; assembly: GCA_034641835.2. Taxonomy (NCBI): domain Eukaryota; kingdom Viridiplantae; phylum Streptophyta; class Pinopsida; order Pinales; family Pinaceae; genus Pinus; species Pinus albicaulis. The sequence continues at coordinate 101,698,615 of MU968411.1, read as the reverse complement.
CCTTTGTAAGGCCAGGTAAAAGTTTCTTATGTGATCTTCGGCCGGCGTACCCTTTTTCGGGGTCAAACTTGGGGAGATGCTTCTCCGGGATGTCTGGGGCATTTCATGGAGGGGACCATGGAGGGCTAAAGGAGATCGTGTCATCCAAGATAGAGGCTGCACACGCCTAGCCTGTTGGTGGCGCGGTATGTAAACATGCCCTATTTCACTTTCAGACTCGCTCCCTATGCCCGACTCGAATGCTTTCGCCTTCACGATGGGACTGCATGTCCTAATTCCTCCCTCGATTCCCTATATCTTTGATATTTCTCCTGTTATAAAGAAATGAAAAATCTATTCCGGTTTCTGTGGTGATGGTGGTGGCCAGGGATTCCGGCCTTGTCCATGACCCCCTGTTCCCTTGGCCTCTATTTCCCCTACCCCTCCCTGGCTCCTCCTCTAGGTGGGTCGTTTGGTTGAGTGTTATCATTCATAGTTTGGTCCTGCTGAGGGTTGGTGTTGGGTTGTGGTTCGGTGATTTCGGGCCACCCTCTTCCGCCCCCGGAGGGGTGTCTGGGGGTTCTTCAGAATTTTGCTCAACTGCATCCACATAATCTTCAATCATAAGACCCACAAGCTAAGGTAGGGAGTTGAAATGGGTTCCTTGGCGAGTGTGGTTAGCTGTGGGAGTTCTAGGATTGATTAAAGAACTAGTGACCGGGGCTTGTTGTAAACCCCTGACAAGGTTGCGGGTGATAGGGCGCAGGGCCCTTAGTTAATCTAAAGTGACCTCATAGTAAGGGGCTTCCTCCTCCTGGGAATTTTCTAAGGGTGGAGGACTGGTATTTTCATACATGATCTCCCCTTGGGTTGTTTGTAACGGGATGTTACTTGTGTGCTGGGAGCTTGCCATTCGACCCCTCCTTCTAGCGCCAAATCTATTGATGCGAAAAATATGTCCAGCCAACAAGTAAGGGATATCCCCGGGTATAAAGTCCCAATTATACTCTAAACCATTTTTTTATAGGGATCCCGTCCAAGGTGTGGGTCCGGCTACCGCTAAATACTCCTTTTCTCGGACATGAACAAGCTCTACATACCCGTGAACACACGTCTATCCGGATGGTACAATGCAAATGGTTGATGAGTATTAAAGAACATAAACACTATGAATAGCAAGATGATTTGGAAAGCATGCAGCCAAGGAAGTACTATTAGCAAGCACATCATCGGGGGTCATGCTTGTAAAAAGTTGTTCGAACCACGTAGAAACCAGCTTCTTCATGGTTAGAGCACCCTTCACTTCCTTAAGCAGTTTCCAAAGATGAGATAAATTTCAAGTAGCATAGTTGCTTAACATTTCCTATATAAACAACTTGACATCATTAATAATGTTTATTGAGTTGAATGTATAAATGATATAAGCGGAAAATACAAGATGATTTAATCAGCACGATATCGGATCCATAAGACAAAAAATATTCACAATTTTAACACATTAACTCCCATCGGATCCAAGAGTGCAATCAAAACAAGTGCTTGTATTCATTCATAAAGAGTGTATTCAATGCTATACAATTCTCTACTCCTTTGGAGTCCTCGAAAAAAAAGGTCCTTTACAATTCCCCGGAAGGAAGTATTTATAAAACAAAATTGACCCTTGGGTATCCCCGACTTTTCGCCTTCCCAACCGTTGGTTTACTTTACGACTTGAGGGAAATTGTGACTTGCGACCTCGGCCGTGGGCCGCGACCTATGACCCTTCGGTTGTTGCGACCTATGACCTTCTCTTCTTGCTGCTATCTATAACTTGATCATGGAAGTAGTTGGGTGATTGCGAGGCTCGGGACATCTATCTCGTTGTTTCTCTTTGAGGTAGGTCCGATAAGCCCGATAATCTACTGACCTATCGGGGAGACCCTGAGGCATATCTTCTCTTAACCTGTGAAGACATTAGAGGGCATTTGGAATCAAATTTTCCCTCTTGCCTGTGATCTGATTCGACAAGGAGGCCAATTTAGTGTATATCCGGACCGGTGTCACAATGAATTGAACCATGTTTTCTCTTGACACCGGCAAGTCTTGCGAGGCGGCTTCTTGCCTCATGGGATGTGAAAATGTTTGGATATCATTGGAGACTTCTTCCCATGTTTTCTCTTCTCCAAGTGTACCCAAGGAAGGGATGTGTTGTACCTCGGCCATTGAGTCGATGCCACTAATAAAATGTTCATATGCTGACATTACTTTCTCTAGATCCTTGATGAGTTTTTCCTTGGATTGTACATTTATCCGAATTTGAACTTTGTCATTCTGGGTGGCAATCCAATCTATTCTAAGCAACGTGTTCGGGGCTTGTGGATACCTGCTAGACCACTCAAATATCTTGTCCAATGCAGTAGAGGCTTCCTTTAGCTGCGTGTTCCTCCTTTTAGTTTCGGCCTGTGCCTTCAGTAGAAGCGCTACCGTTTGTTTTATGGTAAACATTTCTTCATAAACCTACTTCATGGAGGCCTCTAAAGTGACTATCTCTCCCCGTATAGTGAGTGATATTTCATTAGCGGGGGTATCCCCTGGTTTGAAATTGTCTCGACCTCCTCTTGTGGCGCCTTCTTTTCTTGCTCGCTTTGGCCGTCTTGAGTTCGGAGGTTTCGTAGCTCGTTCTGTAAGGACATAATTTCTCTCGCTCATCCTGCTCATGTTCTCCTTTGTAGCTCGCCGCAAAAGCGGTACCCGACTGAGGCAATGATGACCGGATTATTCCCCGGTATCCAAGACTATATCCTTTCCCGTAGTGATTGCAAGGGGCGCCGCGAGGTCTCGTGCCAAACATCTCCTCTTTTCTCGCCTAATCTTGTGTGTGAATTGATCGTAGGTAAGTCTCGGTGAGATCGAGCACTCCCTCATCTAGATCTTCGAGAGGTACCCAATTTGGAAAGGGTGAAACGTACAGGAGTTTTTCGTGAGGTATCTCGATGGGCGGCAACTTTGTTTCTTACCTTGTTTCGAAAATGGAGTCCTACTTCCTTCGGCTCTTGCTTTGTCCCTGTTCTTCCTTCAACCAACGCTCTACTTCTACCTTATCATGTTCTTCCTTTAGCCCGACCTCTCGCTTCTTCCTTGTCTTGTTCTTCCTTTAGCCGACATTCTGTTTCTGCCTTGTCCCGTTTTTAACTTCAACTGGCACTCAACTTCCATCTTTTCTTCCTCCTCTTTCCTCGTCTCATTCCTCTTCCTTTTTTCCCGCGGTTTTCTTCTGCTCGCTTCTTCTTCTCGCTCTTCTTTAAATTGTTTCTTTCACCTATCTTCTTCTTCCTTGGCCTTTTCCTCGGCTTCTTATTGAGTTTCAACCTCTTTTCCCTTTTTCTTTCGGGAGTAGGGGTTAAGACCTGTGCCGGTCCAAGGCTTCTTGGCCTTTGATGATGACGCTCCTCCCGCCGTATGAATTCTCTCTTCTAGAGTCCGATCATCTTGGCTAGTTGATTCTTCCGGGGGCGGCCTCTCTATCCTTGTTATACCAGTTCTTGATTCCGTCTTTGGCAAGGCACTCGGTATGCTCGGTAAATCCATTTGAATTTTTCCCCACTTACGGTGGGTTGGGATGATTCTCTCGAGATCATATGTCCGGTGTGCTAAATGGGGTAAACAAAATCCTCTAATTTGTTCGGCCTCTACCTCTACTTCCCCGAAATAATTCACCATGTATGCACCGATATTGAGAGGCGAGTGGGCCATGGCTTCTTCTTACCCTTAGTTAGAAACTTTTTTAAAAATCCCCGTGACATTTGGTAGCATACCTCTTGGAGGAGGAGCTTGTCCGTGACGAATTGGGGCAGCACATGAGGAGCCTTGAGCGACCTGAAAACTTGGATGAAATTACCCTCTGCATTAGGAAACCAGTGGGCTACTTGGGTTATCATCTCCATGGCACGCCAGGACATACATGGGGTGTCTCTTCCAAATAGTTTCCTGTAGAGGGCGGGGATGAAGTTGCGTGCAATTGACTCTATGTCTTGCTTGTACCTAGAATCCCAGAACACCATTAGATCTTTGTGAATCATACTGCCAGACTCTGGGTCCTAGTTGTGTGACCACCCCTCAAAATGGCACCTAGAGCACACTACATCTAGGAGATAGGATGCCATGTAAAAATTCTGATGCATACCCTTCATCAGGTGCCGATGTTTGCGAGATATGTTTGACCCGAGGGCGGCTATTATCATGTTGACCCAATTGAAGCGGGTACCATACACGAGTGATAGCGTACATTAAAGAGACCCAAGAGCCATTGAAGAAGGTGGCATCTAGGTGGACATACATCCTACATAGAATTGTGGCTATGAATTTGTCAGACCTTCCCGAGATGTGACTACCGACACTCCCCGATCCTTCTTGAGCTGGAACTTTTCCCGGGTCTTCCCACCATCCTTTTAAAGTTTCTAATATAGGAACTGCATGAGTAGTGGCCCATTCATCAGGTGAAGGTTTTCTCTCGGGTGGGAAGCGCATAATATATTTTCCACATCTTGTCCTTTTAGATTGGAAAATGTCTTTCCGTTGTGATCCCGAATAACCCGCATCTTGGGGTCAACCCTTTGCAAGATCCATTTCGATCGATTCGCGCATCGGAATATAGGCAGGGTGAGCTCCTACATAGTGCAACTTGGATCGTTTAACTTGAACATATGCCCGCTCGGTTAGGGAGGTCCTCCGGAAATTCGGTTTGCGTAAACTCTTTGTAAATTTGGTACCGGCTCATGCTATCCCCTTTACCAAAAATGCGGGTTGTGTCTCCATAGATGGGGGGGGAAATGAGATAGGTCTTTCCTCCTTCGAGATCTCTATCTCGGGACTTTTGTTCCTCTTGCGAACTACCGGAGGCACCGGTACTTTGGTAGGATACAACTTTCAATCTTAATGCATGTTTCTGCTGAGTGGTTAAAGTGGGACCCATGGTACCATGTTTCATATATTGTTGGAGATCTATGTACCATGAGGAGGTATCCTCACGGGATGTGCTATCACCTTGATACATGTCGATCTCGTGTTCCCAATTATCTTCTTCACTGCTCCATGAGTCTACTACCTCTGCGGCCATCCAACATAATCCTTGGCCCTTTATAGTGTGTGTCTGGCTTGAATCTCGGGTCATATTATTGAAGGCACATCATCCAGTTGCCTCATCTCTCGCCCAACTCTCGCTGTATGAACAGTGAGCAAAAAGCCGGGTGAGGCACAAATACTGTGACATGACTCTTCAAAATATATGGCTTGAAGTGTTTAACTTCCTTGTATACTCTCGCAAGCTTGTTTTTCAATATCTGGATAATTCGACTCGACGCGCCTTGTAACCCAGTGCTCATAAATGATATAGGCCGCTCATCGTTGTTGTCATCTTTTTGAGTGAGGACGGCGGCCAAAGTTGAATCTGAGGCAAAGGTATACAAGATAAAGCCTTTGTTGAAATCCGGACTATGAAGAGCGGGTGCTTTCGCGATGGCTCGTTTGATGTTATCGAACGCTTCTTTCTCAGGAGGATTTCATTTAAAGTTAGCGTTTTTCTTAATCATGCCTTGCAATGTTTTCACGATTAGCGAAATATGATACAAATTTTCGAACGAAGTAGATTTTGCCAAGGAAAGACTGCATAGCTTTCTTACCACTTGGTGGTAGTATTTGAGTGATGACTTTCGCACGTTCTGGATCCACTACTATGTAGTCTTTAGTTATTATGTGCCCCAACAAGTTTCCTTCGGAGACGACCAAAATGCTTTACTTCGAGTCCAGTGTGATCCCGTATTTCCGACACCTTTCAAAAATCTACTTGAGGTGTTGTAGGTGGTCAGATCTGCGTTTTGAAAACACGGTGACATCATCGAGGTATACTACCACGATTTTCCCAATGAGTCCTCGAAGGCGATGTCCATGGCTCTTTGGAAGGTGGTGCCGACATTAATGTAGGCCAAAGGGCATGCGTCCGAATGCGAATGTTCCCCATTTAGTTTTCGAATGTGGTTTTAAGCTGATTGGGCTCAGCCAATAGTACTTGATTATACCCTGAAAACCCATCCAATAGAGAGAACATTTTGGACCCTGATACAGCTTGAAGGATTTTCTCCATAGGGGGGACTGGATAGTTTTCCTTGTCAGAGGCTCTATTTAAATTCTGGAAGTCTACGCACAAACAGATTTCGACGGATTTCTTGCGAACAGGGATCAAGTTTGACATCCAAGTCGAATGTCTAGCTTTGAAAATTATCTGCGCATCCAAGAGCTTCTTTAGTTCCTTTTGGATCATCGGTTCCAAGGCGGGGTGTAATTTTCTCAGTTTCTATTGGAAAGGCTTCACTCCTCCCTTCATGGGTATCACGTGCTAGATGATCCATGTATCATAAGTTTGTAGCTCATCATATGTCCAGGAAAACACATCTCAATATTTCTTAAATAATCCAGTGAATGCTTGCTTCTCCCTGAGGGGTGCACTCATTACCCGATTGACAAGCTTGGGTTCCTTATTTGTCCCGAGATTAATTTGTTGGTGCGCTAACGTGGAACTGTGCACCTTCGTGTTTTGGGGCCCTCGGAAATAGTTATGTAGGTAGAAAAAAATTTTTCGAGTGACATGATCCCTTTGGGTATGGGATTTTCTCTCCAATCTCGTAGTTCCTCTTGTAAAGCTTGATCATGATCCTCTTCTTCTATAAATACGTCTTTGAATATGTTTGTATTGAGCATGAAATATAGTACCTATTGATCATCATTGAAAACACGCAATTAGTAACATTATCCGGTACCGATGGCTTGTAAATAACTTTAATAGAAAATCCATCTCTAAGTGGGGTGAACCTAGCGGAAGTGTTGGCGAGTGTATCGGCTGCTGCATTATGCATTCTAAGTATAGATTTAATACCAAAAGCATCAAAAGTAGAAATTAAATGCCATACCTCTTGCTAGTAACCTTTCGGATGTGGAGACAAGCAATGGATGGTGTTACGTACTCGACAAGTGATAATCTCGTAATCGCCAATTACCTTTAAAAAAATGAACTTTTAGATCTATGGCCTTTTTGAGTTTGAGTAGCAATGCCTCATACTCGGTTGTATTATTCGTGCATCTGGAACTCTAACCGGCAGGAAATTAGAAACTTTTTCTTCGAGGGTCCGAGTAAGATACAACCTACGCCAGCCTCGTCGTGGGTTTTGGAACCGTCATAGTACAAGGTCCATATTTCATCTTATGATTTGGCAAGGTTGTCCGAGCACATTGGGGATGTACTCGAGGGCGACGGTTTCTAATGGGTCCTTCGTTGAGGCGGAGGAGGTCAGTGACCAAGTAGCTTAGATCGGACGTATTGAGTGATCGGAGATTGGGGAGTTTGATAGCACCCAAAAAATGGATTCTAAGAAACACATACGAGCTTTTCTTGTGTGAAACTGACCGGTTCGTTAGTTGCGTCCAGGTCGGTCACAATATATTTCATGTATGACTCACTTTCGACTCGGATTTGGTTATTCCTACCCTTGTACAAGAGATAAAGGTGGGACCAATCAGTGGCAAAGTGTCCTTGCAGCTTGGTGGACCAATCTCTTCTCAACAGAAGGCCATAGGCCTCGGGGATATCCACGATTACTATGTCAATGCACTGATGCACTCTAGAATCGGAGGATAGGCGGATGATGACATTGTTTAATTCGCCTACTTCAGGGACTTGAGATCTATCGAGTTGGATGATCTTGGCTTCAGTTTTCTCAAGGCGGATGTTTAACTTCTTTCATACGCATAAGGGCATAACATTCGTCGATGCACCAGAATCGACGATGAAATTATGGACATTGAAGTTAAAGATTTCAAAGGAGAGGAGGAAAGGTGGTGTGGATCCCCTAGAGTTGGAATTTATGACATTTACAATGGATTAGGGACCAAACGACGAGTTTGAGCGGATGTGATGCTCACGGGTTTTGGTCGCCAGTAGATTGGAAAATGCCATGAGGATAAGATCTCGTTGGTTAGCAATGCGAGTGAGCTCGTAGAGAGAAATATTGGCCTGGGTCTTCTTCATATCCTCGATAATGTTATACCCAGAATCTGTGTGTGAGGCAAGTTCGGTGGTGATTTTAGGGGAAACCGATGAAGCTTTAGACTTGGGGCCTTCTCGGAGATTAGTTGGACTAAATTTCTCAGGAGTCTTGTTTTGGTTTTCTACGTTTGGTGGTATGATTTTCCATAAGAAAGCTTTTCTTTTCTCTTCGAAGGACTGCTCAGGGACCGGGCCTTTGCTCCTCAAGCCATATTTTCGAGGGATTTTATATTTAGGTTCATCAGCCAAGTTTATCCCAGTTGTGGAAAGGGGGGACTCCCCACGGATGACCTCAAAAGCGAGGATAGTGGAACCTACATCTTCATTCGGGTGGGAGGCCTCCTCGTTGTCTAAGATGGTCTCCTCTTCTAGACCCCTGGGGGTTTGGTCTTCCAAAGTTGATTCACCATGGCGGTCATGCTCGTTAATCCACCGGGGGAAAGTTTTCTCTGAGTGGGAGGCTTGATGGAAAGAAGAAAAAATTGTCCTTGCCGATTTCTTCAACGTTGAGGCCGGCACTTGAGTTTTGATCGGGGGTCGGGTCACAACGGGGTTATTCTTTCTGAAAGAAAGGTTTCTAAATTTTAGCGAGTCGAGACGAGAATCATTTTTCTTCCTCTTCGGGATCAGAGACTTCATTGGTCAGTAACTTGAGGGATTTTGTGATACTTTCGAAATCAAAGGGATCCTTATCTTTGTCTCCGGATTTATGATTTGAGGATTGGGCTCTCTTCGTGGTTGGATTTTGATCATCTCGTCCTTCATGTTCAATGGCTCCTATCGATAGCATATCTCTTTTGACAGCTAGGGTCGTGGTGTAATTTTTTGCTAGGGTAGCTCTAGCCTCACGCTTCACGAATATGGCAATGTCCCGAGGGAGAGCTCAAGTGTAGTAGTCAACAGTGATGGAATCGTCTAAGGCCATATTCAGTGGGAATTTGTTCAATATCATAGCGAAGCATTGATTGAAATATTTGAATTTCTCTTTTTTCTGACACTTGAAATTACTAAGTTCTATGAGGAGCATGGAAGGAGTTTTGTCTTTCGAAAACTTTTGAAGGAAAATACCGCGGAACTACTCCCGGGGAAGAGATGGAAGAAACAGGGGAGGGATCGATACCAAGTGCCCACTTTATTCTCTAAAGTATGGGGAAAAAAGATGGCATGCTACATCGTCGGGATTGTACTCTCATCATTTGTAAGGCCAGGGTAAAAGTTGCTTATGTGATCTTCGGCCGGCGTACCCTTTTCGGGGGTCAAACTTAGGGAGATGCTTCTCCGGATGTCGGGGCATGTCATGGAGGGGGGCCATGGAGGGCTAAAGGAGACTCGTGCTATCTAAGCCGGAGGCCGCACACACCTAGCCTCATGGTGGCACGGTATGTAAACACGCCCTATTTCACTTTTCAGACTCGCTCCCTATGCCTCGACCCGGATTCTTTGCCTTCATGATGGGACTCGCATGTCCCGATTCCTCCCTCACTTCCCTATATCTCCGATATTTCTCTAGTTATAAAGGAACTGGAAAATCTATTCTAGTTTCTGTGGTGATGGTGGTGGCGAGATTCAGCCTTGTCCATGGCCCCCTGTTCCCTTGGCCTCTGTTTCCCCTACCCCTCCCAAAGCACCTCCTCCAGGTGGGTCGTTTGGTTGAGTGTTATCATTCGAAGTTTGGTCCGATTGAGGGTTAGCGTTGGGTTGTGGTTCGGTGATTTCGGGGCCACCCTCTTCCGCCCCGGAGGGTTGTCCCGGGGGTTCTTCGTAATTCTGCTCAACTACGTCCACATAATCTTCGATCATAAGACCCACAAGCCGAGGTAGGGAGTTGACAAGGGTTCCTTGGCAAGTGTGGTTAGCTGCGGTAGTTTTAGGATTGGACAAGGAACTAGTGACCGGGGCTTGTTGTAAACCCCCCGACAAGGTTGCGGGCGATAGGGTGTAGGGCCCTTAGTTGATCTAAAGTTACCTCATAGTAAGGGCCTTCCTCCTCCCGGGAATTTTCTAAGGGTGGAGGACCCAGGGTATTTTCATACATGATCTTCCCCTTGGGGAGTTTGTAATGGGATGTTACTTGTGTGTTGGGAGCCTTCCATTCGACCCCCTCCTTCTAGCACTAAATTTGTTGATGCAAAAATATGTCCAACCAATAGTAAGGTATCTCCCGGTGTATAAAGTCCCAATTAGACTCTAAATTGTTTTGTGATAGGGATCTCGTCACGGGGTGTGGGTCACGCTACTGCTGAATACTCCTTTTCTCGGACACGAACGAGATCTGCGGACACCGTGAACACATGTCTATCCGGATGGCACAATGCAAATGTTTGATGAGTCTTAACGAACATAAACACTATGAATAGCAAGATGAGTTGGAAAGCATGCGACCAAGGAAGTAATGTTAGCAGCACATCATCAGGGTCATGCTTGTAAAAATTTGTTCGAACCACAGAAGAAACAGTTCTTCATGGTTAGAGCACCCTTCACTTCCTTAAGCGGTTTCCAAAGATGAGATAAATGTCAATAACATAGTTGCTTAACATTTCCTATATAAACAACTTAACTTCATTAATAACATTTATTGAGTTGAATTTATAAATGATATAAGAGGAAAACGCAGATGATTTAATCAACACGATATCAGATACATAAGACAAAAATATTCACAATGTTAACACATTAACTCCCATCAGATCCAAGAGTGGAATCAAAACAAGTGCTTGTAATCATTCATAAAGAGTGTATTCAATGCTATACAATTCTCTGCTCCTTTGGAGTCCTCAAAAAAAGGTCCTTTACAATTCCCGAAAGGGAGTATCTATAAAACAAAATTGACGCTTGGGTATCCCTGACTTATCGCCTTCCCGACCGTTGGTTTACTTTGCGACATTAGGGAAATTGTGACTTGCGACCTTGGTTGTGGCTGTGACCTACAACCCTTCAGTTGCTGTGACCTACAACCTACTATTCTTGTCGCTACCTGTAACTTGATCATGGAAGTAGTTGGGTGATTGCAAGGCTCGGGACATCTATCTATTACTACTCTTTGAGGTAGGTTTGCCAAGCCCAATAATCTGCAGCTACTGGGGAGACCTGAGGCGTATCTTCTCTTAACCTATGAAGACATTCGAGGGCATTTGGAATCAAATTTTCCCTCTTGACTGTGATCTAATTCGACAAGGAGTCCAGTTTAGTGTATATCCGGGACCGGTGTCACAATGAATTGAACCATGTTTTCTCTTGACGCCGGCAGGTCTTGTGAGGTGGTCGCTTGCCTCATGGGCTATAAAAATGTTTGGATATCATTGGAGACTTATTCCCATGTTTTCTCTTCTACAAGTGTACCCAGGGAAGGGATGTGGTGTACCTTTTCCATTGAGTCGATGCCACTAATAAAATGTTCATATGCTAACATTACTTTCTCTAGATCCATGATGAGCTTTTCCTTGGATTTTACCTTTATCCGGATTTGAACTTTGTCATTCTGGGTGGCAATCCAATCTCTTCTAGGAAACATAGATGAGGCTTGTGGATACCTACTAGACCACTCCAATATCTTGTCCAATGCAATAGAGGCTTCCTTTAGTTGCGTGTTCCTCCTTTTAGTTTCGGCCTGTGCCTTTAGTAGAGGCGCTACCGTTTGTTTTATGGTAAACATTTCTTCATAAACCTGCTTCATGGAGGCCTCCAAAGTGACTAGATCTCCCTGTATAGTGAGTGATATTTCATTATCGGGGGTATCCCCTGGTTTGAAATTGTCCGACCTCCTCTTGTAGCGCCTTCTTTTCTCGCTCTGCTTTGGTCATCTTGAGTTCGGAGGTCGCAGCTCTGTTACGTAAGGACATAATTTCTCTCGCTCATCCCGCTCACATTCTCCTCTCGTAGCCGCCGCAAAAGTGGTACCGGCTGAGGCAATCATGACCGGATTAGTCCCGGTGTCCAAGACTATATCCTTTCCTGTAGTGATTGCAAGGGACGTCGCAGGGGTCTCGTGCCAAAAACATCTCCTCTTTTCCCTGCCTAATCTTGTGTGTGAATTGATCGTAGGTGAGTACGGTGAGATAGAGCACTCCCTCATCTAGATCTTTGAAGGTACCCAATTCCGAAAGGGTGAAATGGAAAAGAGTTGTTGGAGGTATCTCGATGGGTGAAACTCTGTTTCTTCCCTTGTTTCTAAGAACGAGTCCTACTTCCTTCGGCTCCCTCGCTTTGTCCTGTTCTTCCTTCGACCAACGCTCTAGCTTCTTCCTTATCCTCGTTCTTCCTTTAGCTGGTGCTCTACTCTCCGCCTTGTCTTGCTATTCCTTTAGCCGGCGTTTTGCTTCGCCTTGTCCTTTTTTAACTTCAACCGGTGCTCGACCTTCCATCTTTTTCTTCCTCCTCTTTCCTCTTCTCGTTCCTCTTCCTTTTTTTCTCGGTTTTCTTCTCACCTTGCTTCTTCTTCTCGCTCTTTTTTTCAATTTTTTTTCTTTCGCTCTGTCTTCTTCTTCCTTGGCCTTTTCCTCGACTTCTTGTTGAGTTTCAACCTCTTTTCCATTTTGTTGGGAGGAGTGGTTAAGACCCTATGTCGGTCCTAGGCTTCTTGGCCTTTGTTGATGATGCTCCTCCCGAGCGTATGAATTCTCTCTTCTAGAGTCCGATCATCCTAGCTAGTTTGATTCTTCCGGGGCATCATCTCTATCCTTGTTATACAATTTCCTGATTATGTCTTCGGCAGGGCACTTGGTATGTTGGTAACTCCATTTGAATTTTTCCCGCTTATAGTGGGTTGGGATGATTCTCTCAGGATCATATGTCCGGTGTGCTAAAGGGGGTAAAAAAAATCCTCTGACTTGGTTGGCCTCTACCTCTACTTCCCTGAAATCCTTCACCGTGTATGCACCGATATTGAGAGGCAGAGTGGGCCATGGCTTCTTCTTATCCTTAGTTAGAACTTTTGAAAATCCCTATGAAATTTGGTAGCATACCTCTTGGAGGAGGAGCTTGTTGGTGAGGAATTTGGGCAGCGGATGAGAAGCCTTGAGCGACCTGAAAACTTGGATGAAAGTACCCTCCACGTTAGGGAACCAGTGGGCAACTTGGGTTATCGTCTCCATGGCACGCCAGGACATACATGGGGCGTCTCTTCCAAATATTTTCCTGTAGAGGGCGGGGATGAAGTTGCGTGCAATCGACTCTATGTCTTTCTTGTACCTGGAATCCTATAACACCATTAGATCTTTGTGAATCGGGACCGCCATGCTCTGGGGTCCCGGTTGTGTGACCACCCCTCAAAATGGCACCTAGCACACACGTGCATCTAGGAGATAGGATGCCATGTAAAATTCTAATGCATACCCTTCATCAAGTGCCAGTCTTGCAGATATGTTTCACCCGAGGGTGGTTATTATCTTGTTGGCCCAGGTTAGAAGCGGTGCACGGTACACGAGTGACAGCGTATATTAAAGGGACCCAAGAGCCATTGAAGAAGGTGGCATCTTGGAGGCCATACATCCTACATAGTACTGCGGGTATGAATTTGTAGACCTTCCCGAGACCTGCCATCTGATACTTCTGATCCTTCTTGAGCCGAAACTTTTCTGGGTCTTCCCACCATCCTTTTAAAGTTTCTGATATAGGAACTGCATGAGTAGTGGCCCATTCATCGATGAAGGTCTGCTCTTGGGTGGGAAGCGCATAATATATTTCCACATCTTTCTGTTGTGATCCCGAATAACCCAGATCTTGGGGTCAACCCTTTGCAAGATCCATTCAATCAATTTTGTGCACAGGAATATAGGCGGGTGAGCTCCTACGTAGTGCAACTTGGATCATTTAACCTAAACATATTCCTGTCGGTCAGGGAGGTTCTCTGGAAATTCAGTTTGCGTAAACTCTTTGTAAATCTGGTACCAGCTCATTTTGTCCCCTTTACCAAAAACGCAGGCTGTGTCTCCATAGATGGGGGGAAAACGGGATAGGTCTTTCCTCCTCCGAGATCTCTATCTCGAGACTTTTTTTTCCTCTTGCGAACTACCGGAGGCCCCATGTCACTCGAGGCTCGACAAGATGGGTACACACTCTAGTTCGGCTTTAATGTCCCTTGGCATGTTCATGAAACAATCCCACAATAAGATAGATGTCATATTTTTTAAATATGTGGGGTCGCTCTTATCCCCGCTTAATTATTTTCAAGGAAATGGGTGAACCTCGCGACTTGGCAACCTTGCGACTTGATCGCTCGGTCGCTAGGTCACGTTGGCTTAAAACTCGATAGAAGGGCGACCTAGCGACCCTAGCAACTTGTGACTAGGTGGCGACGTCGCAAGGTCGCGATGGGCGGAAATCTTTTCGGAAGTGCGACCCTAGCGACTTAGTGACTTGTGACCAGGGTCGCAAGGTCACCGGGTTGTGTCACTTTAAATTTTTCATGATATGCGACCTATCGTTTTCTGCGACTTACCGACGAGGTCGCAAGGTCGGGGGGTCGCTCTAGGGCCGTGCGGACATGCGACAGAAAAAAAGACTTAGAAAACACACATGGTGTCCACAATATCGTCGTACAAGGTTGTAGGAGTCTTCATAGGTGAGTTAGGCAAGGTCCTAGGGAGGGGGGAAGGGACGAGGCAAAGCTTAACACAAGATCCGAAGAGAAACGAAAGAGGGGATGTTTGCAGCAGGGATTGCCAATGGGTTTGGTCAAGATCATAACATGGTTTAAATAGGCTAGGGTAAGGGAAAAAAATAGTAACAATTACCCTAGAAAAGAAATAGCGAGGAGGATCAAGAACTTACCCGAGAAAATCATGCTCCCGAATGGCTTGTTAGAGGCGTTTTTTTTTCTTTGTCACACGAGTAAAATCCGACCTATGCGACCCTTCTATATATAAAAGGGTCGCACGTGTGGGAAATTAATGAGGGTCGCAAGGTCGCAAAGGAGCTGAGTTAATGAGATGTGCGACCTTTCGAATGCGGCCTACGACCCAAAGGGGTCGCGAGGTCGCGGGGTCGTGAGGTCACCGATGTTTTATTTCGAGACTCGATGTGCGACCCGGAGACTCGTGCCCTGCGAGGGTCACAAGGTCGCGTGGTCGCAACTTAGGAAAGTTTACCATATTTGCGACTTAGCGACCCGAGGTTTAGAAAAGGTGAATTTAGGTCTGATTTCTCTTTTTTCACAAGTATTAGGGGCTCAAAAATTTAAGGAGAGCAAAGAATTTTGGAGGGTGTTGTAGCATCTACAACACAAAGGTAAAAAAGGTAGAGAGATGAGACCATAACCATCTGTTTCTGGGAAATTGGTTCAAGGGAAGAGGTGAGGGTGCAGATCATACCAGTGAGATTGATAAGAAAACATAGATATAATAAATTGGATGGAAGAAGGCACAATAGCTAGGAATATGACTTGTTTTGTAGAGGGGATGGAGGGCTTGCGTGACCCGCAGCAGCAACATCAGCAAGAAAGTGTAATGGATGGGAATACGAATATGGGGATGGTGTGTGCCCCTTCACAACAGCGGCACCAACATCAGAGTTTCAGTTATATGGATGAAGATGAGCCCAGTGAAACAAAAGATCACAGTGACGACCATCATAATGAGACGATATGGTCACCTCGTTTGAAATGTGGAGATGACACGGTGAGGCTTCTGATTCAAGTGGTTTGTTTCATGGACGAGGAATGGGATAGGAACAAGGTTGAGGACGGGAATAGGAACAAGTCTAGAATTAAGTGGAGCTGTATTTCAAGAATTATGTTGGAGAAGGGATTTCATATATCTCCTTACCAGTGTAAAGATAAATTCAACGACCTTAACAAGAAGTTTAAGAGACTGAATGATTTGCTTGGAGAAGACACATCAAAGGTTGTTGAGATGTTTGAATTTTGAATTTTTTTATACATTTTTTCAATTTAAATTAACAATGTAACATGAAAATATGTTACTGAATGGTCCAAGGATGGTGAGCTAATTAATGTGAGCTTGTAAATGAGAAGTTCATAGCTAAGAAAAAACAAGATATACATGGTACCTTTCTTCTCATTACATGCACATTAAATGTTATTTATTAAAAATCATTATTAGTTTCTGCACCTTAGTTTGTTTTTTGGTATTTGCATTTGGGTGACCATGCCCTCGTTTTTTTGATCCCTTCTAGTCTTGTTTCTCTCGATATTTTTTTTTCTGCCAGGTGATGTTTGATGGTCGATGTATGATTATTAATTTCGGTTACTGTCCTCTATTTTTTCATGGGTCCTCTATCCCGTTGCCCTGTTTCTGGGATGATGAATAGATTTTTTTGCTGTGTTTCTTTTTGTGGTTATTGGGCACTATTTTCCATAGCTCTATGGGTTATCTCTTTGCATATGTACTGCCTTTATTTTTAATATAAGACATCTATTTTTTCTTTGCGAAAAATAGAAAAGACTATAGATAACAATGATAATACTAGTGAAAATGATCCTTCGTCAAAACTGTAATGTTTCGTTGAACACCTAAACACGATATAGATCTCATTGTTCGTTACAGCGAGCATCTAAAGCGGGCGGGAATTCCAATAATGTGTTAGAATTCATCAAAATTGGCTTGCTATGAGGGCAACCTTATCAACATGAAAGAATAATTGAGCCTCCTTCGACATGCAAAAGGAAAGCATCTATCACTGCACCTTTGGCTACTCTTCATATGTGAATTCATCATCCTTCTCTACAGAGAAAAGGATCATCTCTGAGCAGGTCAACACAATGTTTACACAATTCTTCCTCCGATACCGCAGATGATTTTTTCTGTAGCTTAAAGGTGCTCCAGCCATGCAGTCATTGTCTTCAGAAATGGATAATTCAGAGATTGCATGTATTTGATGATTCCACTAAGAAAATCATCATCGTTTGTGAATGCTGTTTCTTTAAGTCATCGATTTCTGGCACAAGTTTTAGGGTTTTGCTGCTTGTAGTATTCTTTGAAGAGCGTTTAGTGGCAAATTCTGACAAAGTATCACCCTTTGGAAGGTTGGGATCATTATGTCCCCCATTTTTCAAATTTCTGAACATGCGATGATAGATACATCTACAGCCTCTGTACAAAAACCCCAGTATTTTGTCGAGTACAAAACTTGGTGAAGGGCTATCGGTTTTCCCTATCACGTTATGCTATGTTTCATACATGCCTTTAAGAATGCATAAGGATTCAAACATATATATGTTTTTTTAGCCCTCGTATGAATTGGAACAGTATATGCAGAAAACTCAGGTATGCAGTTTTCAAATCTCCAACATTTGTTTTGGGACGTGGGTTGGTTCAGAATAAAATATATGTCAGTATTGATTTTCCAAAAAGCCATAGCTCTCAGCGGTTTCGATGCTGAGGTTGTAGATGAAGGGGGGAACTCAATGCCTTTATAGGAGGCCTACTTACGTCACCGAGTGTGGAAAGGCCTTACAGTTAAATGCCCATGACAGGAGCAAACCAAAGCACAAACCGAACTAGGAGGCTTCACAATTCGAACTGTATCTTTGCAGGGAATGATGGTATTTGTTGGATCACATTCTTGGTCAAATCTTTGGCCTTGGGTATGAAACACGTCATACTAACACCTTCATACCCGATCCATATGTTATTGTTGTTGGAGATCCTAAACAGATTCTTGAATACCAACTGTGCAACAGATATGAAGAGAACATGAGTGCAGACAGGAGATTTTAGCAAAACAACACACACTATAGCGTAATCAAGCTCTTGACAGTAAATGCAGTAACTAGGAAAGGGGATATATATATATATATATATAACAGATTCTTGAAGACCAACTGTGCAACAGATATGAAGAGAACATGAGTGCAGACAGGAGATTTTGGCAAAACAACATACACTATAGCGTAATCAAGCTCTTGACAGTAAATGCAGTAACTAGGAAAGGGGATATATATATATATATATATATATATATATATATATATATATATATTATAGACAGGAAGATATTCTCCAACTTAGCTGCAAAAGCCTGAAGAATCATCATCCTAAAGGTGGGAGGAGGAGATCTGAGTCACTGGAGCCTGGTGGCCATCTTAGCACTAGAACTCTTTTATGTTGAAACCTCTGAGATTCAAAGGAAAATGTGGGTTCATGATGTTCTCTAGAATGTTAACCAGAGAAATTGGTTCAGTTGAGGAAGAAGCTGCTCATGTGTATCCCAATGTCCATAACCTCACACCAATGAATGGATATGTTTATTGGGCAGAGCTTGGGGTTTTCCCGTTACAAGAATCAGAAGTTCATCCATTGTTGCAATCACTTCAGGCATGCACATCATCACAAGTAGAAATGACGACCATACTGTGAAGTCGATCTTGACTGAGGATGCGATGCAACGCAAATTAGAGAGGTTGACTGCCTAAGTGTCTACAGCAAATATCTGCCAGACAAGCACTCACCCTGTACTATCCCTCTGAAGATTTTATCTATGATAACCATATTGGGTAAATGTAACTAGAATCCCCTGGAAATTGGGTTTACATCTCTGGCATAAAGGTGAAGTATTATTGGTGGTCAATTCTTTTATTATGGATTTATTAGTCTACTTCTTCTAGTTGTCTGAATTACATAATCCAAATTAACTGCTCCCGTCTCCTTTCCTCAATTACTCAATCAACAACTACTTCTATATCGACCGAGCTCACCAAATCTTGCATCTCAACTTCTCTACTTCTACGTTTTCCCGTTGACTCTTGAACAGACCCAAGGTCAGAGCTAGAGTAGTGCCTATGCTCCTCGACTAGACATATCGACTTGACTGACCCACTGCTCGAATCACAGATCGAATACCACTAGTGTAATTGATCTCGGTCATGCTCATGCCGAAACCAAGTAGAAGATTTGTATTCTGGCTTTCAAAACGGTTCACAGATCAACCTGATAATCGTACTAAATGTTGTGTTCAGAGTGAAGAACTTTCATTTTCTAGATTGAAGGCAAATTTACCATTACAAGGATTGCATCATGGAAGAACATAGTCCACAGCCATCTCTGGATCCAGAACTTACAGTGGGAACTGGTGATATGGTTGAGACAACAAACTCGCCTCTCTTATTGTTGAATGGTACCAATGGGGAAACTGAAATCCCAAACTTGAATCATGCTTGGATTCATCCATTATGGAATAAAAGTCCAGAAATTGTGTACGACCAGAGAAAGTTAGAGAGAAATTCAGTAGCACTTTTTTCCAAACAAAATCATATGGTTGCTCTAAACGAATTCTCGCATAATGACAAGATAATTTCTTTTTGGACACCTCGGGTGGCAAAAATGGAAGCTACTAGCAAGTGCAATGTTGATATTGAGCAACATGATATAAGTGTATTGGCTAGCCCTTGAATCTTTTGTGGTCAAGAAATAATGGGTTGGGAGGGTTTTTGCAGACTGAGAAATATGAAACTTGTCTTGGAATGCATATTGATTGTAAGACAATTAATAGTGAAGTCATTTCATTTTGTTAGACAGGAAATTCAGATTTATATGAATAATGTGGATGTTGAGAAGGTTTTTCAGGCAGCAAGTCAATCATTGAAGAGCTTACCAGTTACCAGTTCTCAAATTTAAGCAATTCATCCTTCAAATATCTAATTGTGATTTAAAACAGATTGTGGTCTCCACTAAGCAAGATGTAATTAACCGAGTGCACATCTTCTATGAAAAAGAGTGCTACATTTATGTTTTGGAGGAGTATGGATTGGTGGGTTGGTTTGTGTCTTCATGAGAGTATGTTGGCAATAGTTGTTTCTCACTATTCCGCAAAATATGTGGTTTTTCAAAATATTCAATTAGAACTCTCATTCATGATATGATGTGTGTGAGGAGGCCTTACACATGTCATGTTGTAGTCCTAAAATAAAATCAGTACCTCTTCAGATGAATGGCATTACCAATATTGCAAAGAGGACAGAAAATAAGTGCCTTGTCATAAGCAAAAAATCTCAAAGTATCATTGACGAAAATGGTTCAAAATAAAAAAAATTTGCTCAAGATAAAGCTAATTTTTTCTAGGATATGCTCAAAGATAATTAAGCATACACAACTCAGATTTGGATTCTAGCAAGATAACACAGTGTGACCTGACCAGCCAATAGATTCATTATATTCTCACTAGCAATACAGATGGCAAAATTTGATCAGGACTATTAAGATGAGAAAGTTGAGTGGGTACCTTGTGGTTAATTCAAATTCAAGGAGAAACAAGTGCAACCATGAGTTCATTCATCATCCACGAATATGTGTCTCTATTTGAGTCCAACTAAAATAGAGATAGTTATGAGCACTTAGGTAGCTTTGAGAATTCTTGCTCTTGGTAGATATTAGGTTGAGTTGTGGTGAGGGTAAGAGCTTATCTTGGAGATAATATGAGCAGTAGATTCTACTATCGGATTTTGGTGGATTTGTTGTACATGTAAGTGAATTTGCAGCATTATCAATGAGAATCTCTTCATTTTTGGCACCAATTCCCGTGCACTTTGATGGTTGTTGTAATGACTATTTGGTATTCCTATTGGGTGTGCTTTCATTTGGGTTATATGTTGATGAACTAATTTGTAGCTTATCATTCATGTGTCCGCTTTGAATCTTTGCTCTATCATTCCATCTTATTCTAGTAACCTGTTGTGAACTCATTTGTAATTAACCTCTAGTACTTTCTCATTCGTGTATATCATAGATGGTTTTAGCTCACTAACCCCTCTTAAGATATACTTATTCTTATTGTTTTGTTGTTATGTTCTTGTAACATATACTTCAGAGTGCATCCATTGTGGGTTGATATCCTCATTATCCGTATATTTTAAAAAAAAATTAAAAATTTAAAAAAAATTGGGATGGGCCTGTGCGTGAGCAGGGAGGGGGTGGAGGCCAAAAGGCCGAGGGCGGGCGCGCGGGGGAGTGCAAGCGGGGTGGCTTGGGTAGTGCGTATGAGGTTGGGCAGAAGGCGGAGGGTAAGGCATAGGGAGGGGCGACTGGCGTGAGGGGTTATGTGTAGAGGGCCACAGGTAGGGAGGCAGGGAAAGGGGGTAAGGGAGAGTGGAGAGCTCGGATGGGGAGCGCAAGAGCAGGTGTGGAGTCGGGGTAGTGTGGTAGCTTAGGGAGGGAGCTGTGAGTGTGAGGTCGATAGTAGGGGAGGGGGCCGCGAGTGTGGAGCAATAAGGGTGAGGTTGGGAGGCCGTGTTGAGAGGAGCGGCAGGTGGGGAAGGGAAAGTAAGGGTCTGTGTAGAGTAAGGGGGGCATAAGGGTAGGGGAGATAGGTAGTAGCGTAGGGGAGCATGAAAGGGAGAGCACTGCGAGGGTGTGAGGTAAGAAGTAGCAGGTTTAGGGGGATGGGGTAGCGGCGGGTAAGAGGGCTGAGTGTTGAAAGGTGAGGGTAGAGTTGCAGTCGTAGGATGATGGGTAGAGGAGTGCATAGAGCATGAGGTATTTGAGGGGCCGATCGTGGGTAGTGGCAGATTTCAGTGTTAGTGAGATGCGTAGAGCGATGTGAGGTGAGTTGTTTATGCGGTGGGTTGCAGAGGTAAAGGTAGGGCCGAAAGGTCAAGTTGCAAATTTTCTTTTTTTTTAAATGTAAAAACAACAGAGAATGAGTGAGGGCAACAATGATTTTTTGTCTTCAAAACAGCAGAGTAGAGTAGAGTAGAAATTTCAACAAAATTTTACAAAATTTTCAGCAGAAAACTTGCAGACTTTCGAGATATATAGTAGAATCTTGTAGATTTGGAGCAAAAATTAATTTTCTCAACAGCAAATAATGAGAATGCAAAATTTTCCAGAAAATTTCAGCAGTAAAACCCATAAATTTGTTCAGAAACCCAATATAAATAGTATTTTCAGCAGCTCTCCAAACTGGTGCAGAAATTAAAATGCAGAAATTGCAGAATAATGTGCAGTGAAAAAACCTGCAGAATGTGCAGTGCTGCTTTTTTTTCAAAACCAATGCCGGAATGCTGCAAATTTCTGAATGTTGCTCCTTCTCCAAAACCACTTTCTGAATGCGGCAAAATGTCTGCTGCAGAAACTCTCTGAGTGCTGCAAAAATGCCAAGAATTTTTGCAGATATGCACAAGCCATAAACACAAATGGCTCACTCAAGGTTGAGCTGGTTATGGACTTCTCAGCTCTGATACCATGTTAAACACACACATGGTGTATGAGAAATATAAACACACACACACACACAAGAGACTCAACACAATGAAGGATGAGCATGAGGCTTTCTTATTTTCCATTATTAAAAGATGTACATTTATAATACAATGGTGTGACTCTTCGTTTCACATTCCAAGGTCACTTGGACTCCATTGTGACTTTTCGCATTCCACACCTACCCATGTAGGATTAGGTGTTCCAACACTATCCCTAAGAATACTCTAAATATGTGCAATCTACAAACTAGGATCCCAATCTCCATAATTGTAGCTTCGATTCAAATAATCTCAAATAGTTTGAAAGAAATATATAATATACAAAAAGAAAAAAAAAACAATGCACAAAAGTAATATAACAATACACACAAGTAATAGTATCATCTGAATAGAGTAAAGTTAGTATAAATGTTGACCCAAAGATGAATGTACAATTGTTCCCTTGACTATAAATTTACAATGATTTCATAAATTTACATGCTAAGCTCTAAAATTAGTCTAATTATTTGTACTCTTTGAGCAAGTATCTACCCCCTATGTTGTTATAGAACTTGTAACAATGAGGTTTTGGAAAGGTATTTGCCATTATATTGTCTTTATCTAAATTTAATGGACAACATACCACAATCCCCACCTGTGTATGGAACAAATTTATGGCCCTGTATCTTTTACAGGAAGAGCCATTGCAGACATTTTATTTGCAGAAAGTAGGGAAACATAGATCCTAGAAATGTTGAAACATTAATCATTTCTTAAAAGCTTGCTACCCCTGCTTATAGATCCAAGCATGTAGAGAAGCAACAAAAACCAAATTTTTAACCCAAGGGTAACTGGTAACGATTAACTGGTGAGGGGCATTGCAAGTGATCCCAGAAAGAAGTGCAAAACATGTATCCACACGCACAGGAATCAAACCAGTCACCAGGACGACAACTAACGCATGAACCTTAGCCACAATAAAAAATGATTCAAAATCTGAGTCATTTGATCCTAATTGTCCCGAGTCAACCTGAGTTGAAAACTGAGACATTGTATCTGAGTTGATCTGAGGCTGGGTTAAACGCTGAGTTGATAGGTGGTTCAGTGAAAGTCTGAGTAGTTTTAAAATTATGATTGTAGGTGCATTTTTTAGTGTCTCGATGTGAAATAAATCTATTCTTTGGTCTTTCGTAAAAGGAGCAGGAGCAGGAGTAAGAGGCCTAGGAGTGTTCCCATGAAAACACTGGTTTATTGTTTAAGATCCACACATTTTCCTTTAATCCCATGTGTACAAGATATACAATCTAGCTATGAGTTTTAGTCTGGCATTTTGACATTGACATCTTAATTTTGTTGTATGACTTGAGCTCATATAACAGTTAATACCCATTGATTTTGTTAAAAAGATATACAAGGTCTGATAAGAATACAAGGGCATCAAAAAGAGTTCACAACTGTTAGATATCCATTGAATGTTGATGAAGTTCTATATCCATCTCTACATAAAATCATTAAATTAGTGCCTCTTCATATAGGTAGATACATTAAGATGCGTTCATGGTCTAGTCCAATGAGGATTCCATGTGTCTTAACGCCATATCCAAATATTTATCATCATTGGGCCATCAAATTTTTCAAATAATAATAAATCCTGAAATTTGTCATACACATAAAAGCCTAGACACAAATCTTCAATTAAACTCTAATTCCAAGTTAGAAACACACAAGCATAACATAGTACCATCTGTCTTAAAGCCATATCCAAAGATTTTTTTGAGAGCGTCCTTCCAAAGCCTGTGCTATTTGGAGATAATACTGGCTGCACTGGCCGTTTAGCTTGTGTTTTAGATCAAATAGACCTCACAAATAATTGATCTTCCTGTTGTTTTGGGGCAACTCTTTTGCATTCAACACCTTTTCAACCATCTTGCTGCCAATTACACGTGACTCTGAAATGTTATTACCAATACTATGTGATTTGCTAGATTGTACACTGGACCAGTCATTGTTTTGGCTGTCATTTGAAATTCTTCCTCTTGTGACACTTGGAGAGCATGATTGTCTTCTTGGCCTACTACCTGCAATGGGTACCTCATTAACATATCATGAAACACTTGGAGCTCCAGGTCTACCTCTCGTAGCTGAAGGAGGTCGCTCTCGCATAGTAGTCCTTAAATTTGGAGGTGCATCAAGTGAAAAACCAAGAATTGCTGTTGGTTGCCAAGGTTGTGATTTTAAAGTAGGCGAACTTCCTCGTGAAGGAGCGGAATTCCTGGAAGGCATTGAGGTTGACTTTCCAACACACAGCAGCTTTGCAACACTCAAATAGTGGCTATACTTTCTCATGTAGACAGCAGAACGACCCAGAAAATGGCAGCGAAATGTTCCCTACAGTAAGAGAACTCGTGTCTAGCAAAAAATGAGAGGGGATTCAACCTCCCTCTTCATAAAAATTCATGTCTCAACTATAAAACTTCAACTAGCAAGGAAATTAATGATTTGGGGTCTGTTCAAACTTCAAATTCAAAATTTGTATTATCGCAATAACACGCCCTAAACCCTGTATTGCGATTTTCTCTGTCAGTAAACCCTTGAAGCAACAAATACTCGAAAACCCATTCTTTGTTAAGAAAACAAACAAGCAGAATTAGCACCGAACAAGCAGAGCGGGAAAATAAATTTGAATAGGCCGCCAAAATAAATTTCCTTGTGTTTTCCCTTAACATCGTAAGATTGACGTTTTGGATCCTTAAAGTCGCAAGGCTGACACTTGGCCCTAAATGATGCAAGACCGATGGTATCACTAAACGTTGCAAGACCGACGTATGTATTCTAAACATCGGTATTCCGATGGTTTCACCCTTAACATCGCAAGACCAACGGTATCCCTAAATGTCGCAAGACCGACGTATATCTCCTAAATGTCGCAAGACCGATGTATGTCTCCTAAACGTTGGTATTCCGACGGTTTGTCCTGAAACTTCGGTATTCCGAAGATTGTCCTAAACGTCATTGTTACGAAGATATTCCAAAGACGTTGCTAGAGCGACGCTTGTTGGCGGGATTAAAAAAATGAGAAAAATTGGGGAAATTTCCGACAATATGTCAAAAGTGTCAGAATTTTGACCATATGTACTAGTGATTTTAGAAGTCCTTTTTTCTTTTTTTCTTTTTTAGGTGTGTGGTTACTATCATTGAGACTTTATAATACATCACAAATAGTTAAAATTTTCTAAAAGTAAACACATCACCGTGGCATCCTTCGACCCTCGCCGTATATCTCAACGACAGCGAGGTCTTCCTCTGTTGACACCGAAGGAGGAGTCGAGTCTTGGTGAGCCAGTGCCTTCTTCGGAAGAGTAGTCTCCAGTGACAACCCCTAATTTTCACATAGCGTCCTATCATACGGAGTTTCCAGGGGATCCTTTTACGAAAGGAGTCGTGCCTCCTTGCAATCCTCCTCTCACTGACCCGTTGGGGACAATGTTAGTTCAAGTTACACCAGGCCAAGATATTTCTTCGGCTGCACCAACATTCTCACAACCGGCAGCCATGGGGTAGATGTCGATGGTAACCAACTCTGATCCGCCACCATCTTCCTTGCCGGTTGTCAGCTCTACGCCAATGATTGGCAACCCCAGTAGCCAAGCTATACTCGGTCCCAGCAATCCGGTCACCACAATTGTCAGTGTACCTCTGAATCCTTCGAGATCTACCAATGTCCAAGCCAATGTTCAAGCTTTTAGGGCCAGTGTTTGAGCATCTAGAGGTACACCAAAAGGTGTGAAATCATGTGGAATATTCTCAAGGCCTACTGTTAATATCTAGAGGAAAATGTTCAGCTACAAGGTCACATCTACACTCAGAAGGAGAGAAAGCATCCTTTGGAATGTGCTGGAAAGGGTTCAAGCCAACCTTTAAGGGATATTTGTTGCATGTGTGATTCCACCTTAAAAAACCTCTCAAGATCGAGTGAAATCAACATAATTAGGGAAAAAACCCTTAAAGAACCATAGTGGACTATATCTAATGCTAGAGACACAAGGAATACTTCACACAATAATCACCTTCAAATTTCTAACTAGCTCAAGATTTGTAAACAAGTTACCTCACTTATGTTAGGGATGATAAGGTCAACATCCCTATTAGGTGTTTCCAATACGCAAGCAGAGTGATATGCCTTGGGTAGACCCATAAATCCATAGGTATAGGTGATAATGTGATCATTGACTGAGAAATACTTCAACAAAGATGCCAAAGCCATTGAAAGTATTTAAGGCTCTGGTGGAAAATCATACATAGAGGAAAATAAAGGTGTTGAGGATGGATAATGGCAGACAATTTTTTTGGAAGGAATTTGAAGGGTTCTATTAGAAGTGTCTTATAGCATGGAAAAATACTACCCCATACACACCTCAATAAAATGGAGTTGTAGATAGGATGAATAGGAAGTAGATGGAAAAAAACAAGGAGCTTGGTTAGTGGTGTTGAGTTAGGATGGTAATTTTGGGCAGAGGTTGTGGATACTTCATGTTACTTGGTAAATAGATCACCTTCATCATCATTGGATGATAAGACTCCACATGAGGTATGGACTAGTAAGAAACTATGTCTCACACATCTCTAGGTATTTGGATGTGATGCATATGTACGTGTTCCAAAGGAAAATAGAATGATATTGGATAGAAAATCTAAAAGGTGCATCTTTCTTGGTTATAAATATGGTTTAAAAGGTTAAAATCTTTGGAACTCATAAATAAAGAAGGTTATGTACAATCGAGATGTGGTATCTAGAGAAGTGAAAGATGTTATTAAATGGGCTTTTTTTCCAAGGGATAAAAAACTAAAGAATATATAGTTTGAACTAAAGGATGATGAATCAAAATCTAGAGGAGCATGAATTGAAGGAAGAATAACCACATACTCTTATTTTGAGGAGATCAATTTAAGAAAGAAAGC